>CABFPE010000635.1:294999-317879 GCA_900660155.1 Hofstenia miamia | reverse complement strand
ATATATATATATATATATATATATATATATAGTAATTGTGGGGAAATAGGACAGTACATTGAAATAGAACTCCAGTGTGATGTAGGTTTGTTGTGTGCTACCAAAATTCATTTTGTTGTTAAAGATTGAGGATCTTTCCAAAAAATATTATATAACACATTTAATTTATTAAAGGAACGATCTTCTGGAGTTCACTTTTCGATCTTTTTGTCATTATATAAGGGCATGATACATGAAATTTTCTTTTAAAATGATGTAGGAATCTCCAATGAGGCATTTAAAGTGCAGCATTACACGCAATAACATGGCGTCTTGAAATTATGGTAAAATATCATATATGAATGTTAACGTCAATACTGGTCTTAATTGACTCATTGGCTGTTCTAGTGTTAAGAGCTTATTAAAGAAATAAAATCAAAAAGTTAAAGTTTAAAAGAGATATGCAAAATATATTAATTAAAAAAGACTTGTAATTTTCTTGTTGTATTATCCAACAAGAACATATTGAAATTTTTGTAAATGATTTATATCACCTTTATAAGCATACCAAATTGGGGAAGCATAAAGAAGAAAAGTTGCAATCAATTAATTATTTGGAAGTTAGTATTGAATGGTGTAGTTTTTTGATAGAAATGAAAGACTTGTTACATGATTTCAATTTCTTTGATATATGTTCACTGCAAAAAAATTATTTTAAATGTTAACCACGAGATACTTAACGGTTAGTCTGACAAGAAACAATTATTGCGTTACCTGCCATTGGGGTATGACATACCCCAACTAAAAAACTGCAAACAAAGTACATTGTTCACAAATATAACCGAAATTATAAATTTTTCCTTGAAGCAAAATGTACATAATATATAGCCTATTTGGAAATTGCTACGAGAAGAGAATAAATTTAGTAACCCCACTACGTTGTCCGACTCTCTCGATGTCGCAAACCCGTTCTCAGTCTAAGAAATCGAAAAAGACTACTCCGACTACTTCTCAAAACGTTACTACTACCGATGCTGACGCCGATTCCGATCACGAGCCTCCTCCCGTCACACTACAATCATTAGCCGCTACTGTACATCATCTAGAGCAGTTACTGTTAAATGGACCAGCACGAGCGCCGATTGGTTCACCTCGTCCAGAGAGTAATCACCCTGATTCGCAGCCTTCCTCCTCGTCTGTACCAAATGTTCTTGGCACAGAACCCTTTAGTTCGCAGGACCTTCCGTTGTTGGTTGAACAGGTTCAGGACACTCTTTCGTTACCACAGTGTCGCGGCCTGAGATAGACGAGAGCTTACTTTACTCTCCAACATCCTCAGAGACTACAGGAAACTCGACTATGCTAACAGAAGAGACGTATCTTACAGAATCCGAGTCCTCCTCTCTGCCCAGCGTTATGGTTGGAATTCCACCATCGCCGCCACCAAAGATATCAGCTTCCTGCGCCTCGGCATCGATCACATGCCTCAGCCCGTTACTTCAGCCAACACTCGACCCAAAAACCGGAAGAAGAAGAAGAAGTTTACGCAGCAGCAGCCCGAAAAACAATAGTTCTAACTCACTTTCTCCGTTACTAGATTTCACGTTATCTTCGCAAGATTCTTCGTTGTTTAATAGTGCAGTAAGTCCTAGCTCACACCTAGGCCATGACACTTCTCTCTCCTCGTCTATTTTAGCTCCAGACAATGATTACTTCGACGATATACCTAGTTCGCCCCTGTCTCCTGTTATCGATGCATTGCTTTCTTCCACTCATGCGTCGTTGGAAACTACGGTATCGCTTCCTAATTCTGTTCAAGAGCAACCTCTTATAGACTTAGCTTTATTACAACGAGTAAATGAACTTGCTATCCAGTTACCTGCCTCAGCTCAGCAAAACTTCTTAAACTACTATGTCGCTTTATCAAACCTTCCACAACAATGTATTTTGTTCTTACTAGCACAATTCTTGGCTCGTCACCATATCAATATGCCTGATGACCAATCGCAAGAAGAGGACGATAATGCAGAAGAAGATGATCACGGCGAAGACGCTTCACATGATACAGACAATATGGAATTTCCACCAGGTATTTCCGACGAAATTGTAGTACTCGATGAAACAGTTGCTCCCGAATATCATTTTCCCACGGTGGACATCAATTGGCAACGTTTGGAAGATCATCATACTCTACCACAACGTTTGCAGTGTCTCAAATCTGCCTTTATCACCTTTACCAAATTCCGGCCTTTTGTCGCCAAGAAGCCTCGTAAACACTCAGCAATCTTGGAGAAGCACATTTTGGCCCAAATTAGTGCTATGGAATCAGCTGGCATCATCCGTAAGTCCTCACGATCTCCATTCACGTTCCAGTGCTTTGCCGTGCCTAAAAATAGGACCAAAGTTCGTTTGGTAATCGACTTCAGCCCAGTAACTCGTATCTCTTGTCATCCAGCTTTTTACTTACCTTCGCTCCCAACAATTATACGCAAGTACCGTATACCCAAAGATCACGTCATGATGTCATTAGACCTCAAATCAGCCTTTTACCATCTAGACTTAGCTCCTTCTCAACAATATAAAACATGCTTTCTCTCGCCTGACTGCAATCGTTATCATTTTACAAAACTGCCGATGGGCCTAGCAGTAAGTCCGTTCATCTGCCAGATGTTTTTGAACTTTATTCTTCAGCCTCTGAAACAACACTGCTCGCTATGTTGGGGCCACATTGATAATATTCTTCTTACCTTCCACATAAACAAATTCGATGTTATCAACCAATACATTATGTTTTTACAATCTTGTGGCATAATATTTCAAGAGGATAAAACTACTACCTTGCCAATTACATCCGGTGATATTCTTGGATTCTACCTAGACATTCCACGTTCTTGTCTTAAACTTACGGAACATAGAGAAATGCTTATGGCTTCTATTCTAAGTCTTGATTTAACTTAAGTAAAAGGGAAGATGCAGGAAAAGATTTTAGGACATTTTGCCTTCGCGTGGCCTCTTTTTGCACCGTGGGCATTTATACGTCCTTTGTACTCATCAATGAATAGACCTCACCTTATAATGTTAATTAGAATTATATTTATGAAGCTACCTCATTCTTATAATTGGAGCACACCTCCGCCGGAACGCGTTCAAACTTGGTTCTCCGACGCATCTGACGATGGTTTAGCAGTGGTGCTTTCTTCATCCACCAAGCCTAGGTCTTACGCATATGATGTTTCAACTTGGAATTACCACATCTTCGATAAGGAACTCATAGCATTCTCATTTGCAGTTCTCATGGCGCAACCCTTTGATATCATTTATACGGACTCGCAGCCTCTATTCTATGCAGCAAAGAAAAGGAAGATTATGCAGTACAGACTTATGGAACTTTCATTAAGTGTAGACTTTATGATTTTTGTAAAACAACTAACAGTTAAATGGATCCCTTCGGATTCTAATTTAGCTGATTACCCTTCGCGTGCAGTATATAGCTTTCCTGTCATACCAGAGCATATTTCTAGTCTAATTACGTCCCCGTTACGTACGGCTTTCGCCCAATTTGATCTGACTATAAAAACGATTTAATTAGACTATGTAAATCAGTTGCCTATTTGAAAATTGCTACGAGAAGAGAATAAATTTAGTTGTTTCCTTATAAATCAATTATTATTTTTAATTATTTATTATTATAAATTTTATGTACACACATGCACACATTTTTCTTTGAACTGATCTTTCTAGAACATTTTGATTTGCATTCGGTATAGAGTTACTTATTATTGCCTCTTGCGAAGAGTGACTTAGGTTTGAGTTAATCCTGTCTAATACTGCCTGAGTAACCAAAACTTTTGATATCTATCTATACAATATCTTTTACCACAACATCTTTAAACAGTAAATTATACTATTTTTTCCTTACTTATTCGAAAAAACTGGTATATGAAAGGTTGATCAATATATAAGTTGAAAAATCTACTTAAGATCTATGTAGAGAATCACATACCCAAATGGTCTCTAAAAGACAATTGCTGTGTAATTATTTTTCAAAATTAAACTAATGAGTGAAAACATACTTAAATGATTGCTTATAAAATAATAGTAAAAGTCACAAAATGGCTTAATATCACGGTGAATAGTCTTTGAGCAATAGCACATTCAATGTTGGGTGGGGTATGACATACCCCAAAAATCGACGAACTGTTAACAGAAGATGAAGAAACTAATTTTGCATCATTAATTAGCTGAATAATGGTTTCTTTAGACATTATAGTAAATAGTTGAAATTTATCAAAGTTGAATTCCATTCTGTTTTCTTTTGCTCACAACAAAAACAGGTTGTAAATCAGTGCAATTTTATCTTTGTATAATCAGCAAATAGAATTGGCATTTTATCAATACATTAAGGTAAATTATTAATAAAATAAATAGTAGAGGTCCAAGCACAGATCCCTGCGAGACAGCACTAGTAACTGGAAAAAGATATAACTAGTTTCTTAAAGTTATTTTCGATGTCAGATAAAGGTACTGTTATAATTAATGCCTTTTCGAAGGTTGTTTGGAATATTCAAGTCAACACAATTAAAAGCATTGTGTAGACTGTATTGTTTGTATATATACACTTTTTTAATAGATCAAGTAATTTAATCCCACCCTCTACAGTTTTTGAATAAATTACTTTAGCGTATAATCGTATATGTGATAATGCACTGATCAGCAAACACAGAAGTAATTTTCTTACATCAAAGTTTTCTGCTTAATAAAATTTTGTCGCATTTTGAAAATCAGGGCACAAAATCTGTGGGGTGGGGCAGGGCAGTTCACAACAATCTGCCCCACATCCATCTCTGTCGGCAAACTGATTTGATCGCGGGTGTTTTTACTATCTATACATTGCTTCGAAACCCACTACATTTGGCATTTAAATGTAAAAACTTTTTACAGCCAGCACATGTGAACTTAACCTCATTGGTTAAATGATTTTTATAATTGTGACAAATATATTGAGAAGTAGACATAATATAACATGTATGCAGTAATCAGGAATAAGTTTCAACTTCATATGTACTGTAGATGTTTAATTATTGATGCAAAAAGTAAATTTCCGTGTTTTGTGCACTTTTGTATCAGTGGCGGGTTTAGGGGGCAGGGGTCGACTGCCCCTTCTTTGAGACCAGCTGTAAAATACTTTTAAGTATGAAAAAAACTATTTATTCTGTTGCTACAAAACTGCTTGATGCCGCTAAATGTGCAATTTCGTGAAACATTTGATATGTGTTTCCAGAGCAATGGTGAGCACATTAAACAATTGAACTTTAAACATTATACTTTGACTATTTTGACAATGGGAATGTGTAATCCACTATTTTAGAGTCAAGAAAAATCAAAATAATGGGAATTTTCCGTTTACTGTTCAAACCCCACAACCTAACTACTAAAAAAATAGATTATCGCAATTTTTATCTGATTTATAAATTTCATTGGGAAAATATATTAGTGTGTTGCTTATCGCGCACCCTGTATATTGAATGAGGAGGTGCAAAATAAAGCAAGTATTTTAATGTGGAAGAGGTCACATTTAGCCAATATATCAGGTAAAGTATACTGTACTTCTATCTTATATCTTCTTTGCTGTTTCTGAAAGAGTATTTATAAAATAAATTCAATTTCGAAAATTTATAAGAGATATGATAAATTGAGATAACAAATAACACTTAATAACTCTCAGGCAATTAAACTTTAGATTCATATGAAGATTAATTCACCCTTTTTCTGATTTAGTGATTCAAAATGACAAATAACAGTATTATTTGAACTTGGAATTAAAAGTTGTTTACACAGCAAATTTTCAAATTGTCATAAAGTTTACATTTATATGTTGCATTTGCAATGACTATGATGCCAGATGTCAAAATTTTAAGAGAATCTGAAGAAGAAGATGGTGAGAAAAGTGCTTGCTATCTTGTTAATGGGTACTTCCTAGAACACAATGCGTTATCTGCTAATGCAAAATTTTGGAAATCCATTTTTGAATTACCAATTTTAGAAGATGACACATTTTTAATTACATTTCCAAGAGTGGGGACGACCTTAACACAGACGATCATACTGAGTCTTTTAGGAAAACAAGTAAGTCCATTTGAGATACAAGAGGTATTTCCCTATATAGAAATGCATATAAAGAACTATAATGGCCTAGAAGTAGCATCTACTCTGACACCACCTAGATTATTGAAAACCCACCTACCAAAGATATTAATGCCTGATGACTTTTTCAGAAAAAGGCCTAAATCAATTATTGTTGTGAGAAATTACTTCGACTGCCTTGTGAGCAATTATAATTTCTATTTGACAAATCCTAACTTCTCAAGGCTGTACAAGAATATCACATTCGATGAATTTTTTGAAAATTTTGTCGAAAAGGAACACAATATATCCGGTAGTTATTTCGAATGGCACAAGGCTTGGTTAGAATATGCAACAACAGACGGCAAAGATCATTGTACCATCATAAACTATAAGGATTTAGTTGAAGATAAAGCTAGAATCATTAGAAATCTGGCACAATTTCTAGGCATTTCTTGTGATGACGATACTTTAGAAAAAGCAGAACGTTATTCGGATTTTGGCGAAATGAAAGAAAGGTATAGAAATTATCGGATAAAAGAATTTGTGAGAGAAGGGAAAGTCAATCAAGGGTTTTTACAATTTTCGGAAAAACAGCGTCACCTATTTGATGAAAAAGTAAAAAGCAAGTTGGGAGATTACGCAAATCTTATCAAACTGTAGCATTTTTTGCCTGATTTTGAAAATTAACCATAAATATAAATATATGATTTTTCAAATTGTCTTGAACATTAATCACAAATGTCCAACTGATATACGATTTTTTTCGCAAATGCGAATTTTGACGATTTTTTGCGAATTTTTATGAATTAAGCGACTTTTTGCACTTTTACTTTTGGGCAACTTTTAAAATTGATATAGGTGCATAGAAATTTTTTATAAAGTATTTTATTATTAAATTCTTGCAAATTCTTTAGCTTCATTATAAAAAAATAATTATTCAATCAAAATGAACTATTTCCTGAAAATTGACTTAGCCCTACCCACACGAATCCCAATCCAATAATCTAAATATTAATTCTAAATTTCAAATTCTCCACTAACGTTAATACTTGCAAATGTAAATTAACATGTGACAGTGATTATTTTTTAGCCTAACGCTGCCTAAGACATTTTTTTAATTGTTGTTTCTCAAGATTTGTGTGCGTAAAAAAACGAATAAAAATTGGTCAAAATTTATGTCAAGCGCCTTGTGTGGAATATGATTTACGTTGAAGATTACCTGAAAAATAAAGTGGTGCCAAATACCTTGCAGTATATGACAATACCATGCCTAAAATGAGCCTTCATGCTGTTTCCATACACTGTTGTTCACTTTATAAAATATTGTTAAGTTGTGAGAAATACTGCAGTTGCTCTCAAAGATGTGATTCCTCAACCTAAATAATAATACATGTACACTAATAGAGTTTCAGCAGAGATGCAACCATATATATAGCTGGATATCTTTGGATTTTGACTAGAGTGTGGGCTTGGTATAGACTTGGCTTTACAAAATTTGAAACTAATCCAAGCATTGAACTTTAAAATTATATTAAAGATCTTTACTTTTTTATTAATTTTGAGTACCAATAATAAAAAATTAAAGATCTGTAAATAAAAATTGAATTTTGTAAAACTATATCAGAAATTCTCGCTTCAAATACAATCGATCTTAACAATTTGCAGCAAAAATAAAATTGATTGGCAAAAACAGTCTAGGAATTATTCTCAAGTGTCTTTATAAACGCCCAACGAAGGCCTTAAACCAAAAGTATGTACACCAAGTTGACTATAACCTTGAAATATGATAATATAAAACGAAATTATTAGTTATATTTAATAACCGCAACTATGTACAATTCTGGCAGATCAAGAATTATTTTTAAATTTGATTTTTTACCAATATTTTAAAATGCAAAAATCATTTTACTTAAATTTTAGCGATTTAATTATAACTGTATTTTGAAGTCGCATAATATTGCTGAATAAATTATTTTGAAAATTCATTTAACTTGTATAATATAATTTAAAATAATGGAAATTTCAGGACGGACTTTATTAAATATTTAGATTTAAGCCGCCCCCACCCAGTCCGATTTGGCTCTCAGCTCACATGCATATTTTTGTCTTTTAGTGCTTCCCACGTCCATTCTTGTGTTTAACTATCAAATAATTATTAAATAATTGCAAATGTTTGCGATTCAAAACATACTAAACATGCTAAGGACTTGATAATTATTTGCAGGAAAATAGTACTTACAAAGTTTTAATTAGATACTTAGAGCATTGTATAAATTTGTCAAGTTTGTGTTGATAAGGCTTTTTCAAGAGACACAATACGTAATTATCGAAAAATAGTATTTAAGAATATAAATAAGCAATTTGCTACAAAAACAAAACTGTGCATAAAATTTTAAACGAAAATTGAAAAGTACTCATTGGCTATATTTAATTTGCAATATATAAGCATGTTCTAAAAGCACTGTTATTACTAAATGAGCATTTTCTACGGAAAGAAAATCTTTATGTTGATAAAAATAACGTACGCAGACAAGCTTTTTGTATTAAAATATATTATTGAAAACACTTACCATAAATTTCACATATTTTTTTGCAAGAAAATATTATTCAAAAATTTCAATAAGACTTAATCAATGAAATAAATTTTAGTTGAATGAATTCAATAGATCTTTATGTACATTCAATAAAGAAGTTCATCAAAAAAATTGAAGTTCTTTTATAAAAAAATAATACCATTTTAAATTTGATAGGCTAGGGCAATGAAATGTGGAATCTATATTTTAAGACACAAAAATCGTTATTTAATTGTCTTAAATATGTTGAATTGTAAGAAATTCACAATAAATATGTTCTCCAATGTGCAGTTTCTTTACCCTTGAAGTTGGTTCAACCTAGATGTGTTGTATACATTTTGGCCATTAAAATTTATATTAAATATTTCTGTTTTGATTAGATTTGAAATTAAGTTTTTTAGGGTAACACAAAAAACCAGAAAGTTAGAGTGAGCTTTTGTATTTTTCAAACAATTCTATGTTATTGCATAAATTATTCTCATAGCAATTTTAATATTCGCCATCACAATCAATGAGAAGTAGAAAAACGCTAATTATATAGTAAGGATTTCGAAGAAAATGTTATTACTACTTGTTTATATAAAAACTAAAATTTTTATGTTTACCATAGGATTTATACATCAAGATTTATATACTAATTATGCGCTAGCATTTCATCAATTCTAAAATGTAGTGTTAGTTGGCGTATTTCCAGTTGTTTCTGTTTAAGCATTTCCAGTGTTCTATAAAATATTTTCTACAAAAAAATTCATTGATACAGTACACATAAATATGAAACAGTATTTTCACTTCTATTTTAGCCTTAACCTTAAACAGATTGGGCATTTTTAAAAAAAATGTCAATTTCCTATAAACATTTTTTTAAACACTTATAGCTCAAAATCTATGCACAATCTGAAAGCATCACGTGACCTCTGACCTATCAAGAAACAGTCAAAGTTCTTTGTTGCCTCCGTGAGCTCAAAACTTGTAAACACATGAACATTAGGTTTGGAGAGAATTTAAATCAACTTCAAAACTTCAAAATTTTCCAAAAAAAATTTTCGATAACTTCAGCCATAATAGTACGCTTAATAGAAATTTTTAGCATTACTTTAAAGGATGTTACCCAAACTTGCTAATAGGCTTTGAGAAAAATCTTTGTAAGTGTGCGAAAACCGTTTTCCTATAAAAGGGACCACAGGTCTTAAATTTAAGTAATTTGAAGCTACTGGAAAGCAACTACGTCCTCGATTTTAACATCTACTAAAAGTAAATAAAATAGGAAAAAACCGTAAGGAAATCAAATCTGCAACTGAATATAGTGATTGGGTGTTACATGAAAAGACTGTTAACCAAAGAATTTTAAAATCTGAAACACGTAACATACTAGTTATAATATGGCGAAAATTTTGAACTCGCTCACCCAAACATACGGGATAATTATCTCAATGAACTTGTTAAGAGAAATATGAAAATTTAAAATTTTGTAGAAATATGGAAAGTTGAAAAATACTAATATCTTGGTGTGTACAATGATAAAAACAAATTTTCAGATAAATAAAACGCCATTTCTGTTAACATGTCTTCACGACGATAAGAAAAAACATTTTTTTAGTCAATATATTTATCCTAACTACTTAAGTTCTGCAAATTCTCGGGTTCCTGCAATTACACAAAATCAGAGGAATCTATTAAAGAGGCCACTAAACCTGCTGGAGGCAATGGATTTCAGAATTGTGTTTATGAGCAGTGAATTTGCCGATCTCTTACTATGAATGAGAAGTAGCAGATGTTGCTAGAATAACAACTGAATAGCCACCAGCATAAAAAAGCTGGAGGACAATAATTGCTAATTATTCAATATCATTTTCTGATAAGTGTAAATAAACATTTGGAGTATTCCTTACCGATAGCTCTGTTGTATATATAATAAAATCTCCTGAAGATATATGCCTAAAATAAATGAGAATTCTATTTTCCCTGTGCAGGTAATAATTTTTAAGATGAATCTCTTCATGCACGATGATAATTTTGTCTCATGTGACATTATCAAATCGTATTCATTCTAATTAATCAGGTAACAATATTTTGATAATATACAATTAACATTAGTTGAGAATATTAATGGTAATGAGTTAAGCTAATTTGTATTGGGAGGTAAAGAGACAACGTTCCTTGTAGTCAGTTGCCTTAGGCAACTATCAATAATATTTTTTGCTTGGATAGGATCAGTGAGGCCAAACAAGATTGGCCGCATTTTTGAAGTGAGCTGTATATATAATGATTGAAAAAATCTGAGTTTATACTTTGCAACAGCTTAGAAATATTATCATGATCATCACTTGCTCTTTGGAAAAACTGAAATTTTCAGTTCAGCTCTCTAATGTGCTAGAACATTAACTTGTCTCCTGCAGGATTAAATATCATGGTTAAATATGTGCTCTTTAGAATGTAAGAATATTTTTTAACTTCATTTAGAGTTGAGTTTATTTTTTCATTAATGTTTTCAATATTATCTATAAGGTTGTCAACATATGCCTATGCTGACCATGGTAGGAAACACTCTCAACCACAGAAGAAATTGTTACTGAACAGTTTTCACAAATTCACAGTAGCTTTCCAATACTTTTTCATTTAGAATAAACTTAGTAATCTTTGTGCATTGAAAATGGAACAGGTGCTTACAAATTACACATTTAATCATGTCCGAATTGGAATTGACCTTATATTGATAATTTGATGCAAAACCAGAAAAATTTATTTTATACAAAAAGTTCTATATTGTGCATTCGGAAAAGGGTCTAATTTCTTATGCATGAGTTTCAAGTATTTTCAAAAAAATTATATATATTGTATATATATATATATATATTTTAAAATTTTGTATCCAACCCCGTATATATATATATATATATATATATATATATATATATATATATATATATATATATATATATATTGATATATTGAGCTAGTTTAACAATATGTATAGGGTTAGTCAACAAAATTAATTTTTGCATGTATGTTCAAGTAGGAATGTTTGTTTGCAATATAAACAATAGTTATGTCAAATTTCATCGTTGCAATAGTAAACTGCACTCTGGACTCAGTAAGTCATGAAGTGAGACTCATACAGACAATTGTGTATGACGTCTTGCTATTCTTTAGCATCTTTTTCAATCTTATTGTCTTCATTGGTGTTTATTATCCCAGACGAAAATTTAAATATTTTGAAAAAATAGTCATTGCAACTGCGTCTATTGGAGGCATATTACCTGCCATAATAGTACTCATAAACTCTATGGATTACTTCTATAAATCTTTCAACTACATTTCCAAGTTCATCATTCATATGTTTCTTGTGTGTTTCTTTAACGCAGCCTCATTCACAGCAATATTTCTGATTTCTCTTAGTCGCATATTTGGAGTATATAAGGCTTCAATGTATCGCAGACTATTTTCAAAGAGGGGATACTTAATGTTCTCAATATTTTTCATTTGGATTGCTGTACTTGTGTGTTCATTAACCATTGAAATTTCTTTCTTACACGCACATTTCACATGTGGCTATGACATATCAGAAGACATGCTCATAACATTTGAAGTAATGAATTACATGAACCTCTTCATAATGAATATTGTATTAATTTTGTTCACACTTGCTTATATCTGCATAATAAAAAAACTACTGAAGAAGAAATCTGAAATTATTAAAATCCAAAGAATGAATTTGATGGAATCTACAGAAGCAAATGCAGAAGCTGCAGATTTAAGAAATTTGTGCATGAATCTTTTTATATATTGGATCTTAATTGCCTACTTTTTTATTAGTCAAACTTTTTTTATCATTTTTTATACAAGCCATCTATTCAATGAATACAATTGTCTGACATTAGTTCTTGCTACAGACGTTGGCAATGACTTATTTATTTTCATAAATCCTATTGTGTTTATTTCCTCAAACCAAATTCGCTCAAGGATAAAACTTGGATATTCACTTTTGTTTCATAAGAAGTAATAAATTTTTAAGGATTTGTTCTTAGTTTAGTGAAAAGGGTTTTCAATTTATTCTATTGTTTGAATATATTGTAATATTTTCAAATGGATTTCTTTTTAAAAAGGTTTTAAGCACAAACATACAACATCTTAATGGAAAATATATAAACATATATATATATATATATATATATATATATATAAACAGCAAAACCCAAACTTGTAAAAACTGCAAAGTTTCTTAACTGGCCTATTAAGACTCTTCCAAATACCTACCTCTGGCAAATATCTGATCAAAATTTACAAATGCTACTTAGTAAATATAATTGTAATTTTTTAGGTAGCGAACATATTAAACTTTGCAAATACTTAATACTTACTGCATAGTTTCAACAATCAGTGTGTCAACTTGCCAGAATATATATAATGTCACATAAATGTCATCTTTCACAATATTAAATGCTTAAAATAGGGTTTGATTGATTACTTTCTATATTAGTCAAAAATTCTTGTTGCATCAAGCAGTGTTGACATTTGAAATGCAAACTTCACTCCTTAAATTTAAAAACTATGAAATTTTAATTAAACGATAGTTTAAACAAATTTGAATAAATAAACTGCATTCAAATTTTAAGACTTAAGCAAAAAGTAAGTTAATTTAAAATGAGGTAATCTATCACCTGCTTAGGTTTCAGCGCAATAAGTTTATCTCAAATAGTATAAATTGAAATTTTGTTTCTGCTAGAAAAGATTGCATTCCTAGGCAATGACTTTTAGCAGTTAGGTGGGAATGATAAAAATCTGATGAAATTGAGTAAGTTCAGCAAATAATTCAGAAACCCTTTCTTCGTAGTAGGATTTATTCTATGCAGTCTTCGTTTTAATTACTACATCCATGTTTTGCAACATCTGCTATTACAATAAATTCTGATTTGTCCAAAACAGGAGCGGCGCAAGCTTCTCAACTGAAGTTCGGCCACCGTCTTCACTTCACTGACCAGACTCAGCACAAATCAGAGCTCTGCCTGTCACTTGTCGCCAGAGTATTATCACGGTTAAGCCGGACTTACTGAGCACACTTGTAAGGGTAAGGTGTGGACCTGGATTTTGGTGTCACCTACTGTTCAGTCTATAGAATTATACTGTAACTCCGGCTCTATATCGAATTATGTAGTATAGATGTTGACTTCGGATATAATTTAATCGTTCTTAATTCATAAATTTGATCTATAAAATTCCAAATAAATTACTTGACATTGAATAATATTTCATTTTAAAATTTTATTATTATTTCAATATTTTAGAGCCATTCAAATTTTTTCGTAACTTAAACGTAATTATGTGGCGTTGGGATGGGGAAACATCCATATGTCACAACCATCTATTGCTCCACTCTTGAGCAATTTGAATAAAGTTTTGGAAAGATTTAATTCAACAATTGTTCGAGCGAAAAGAGTGATAAGAAAATACTGGATAACTCCCTTTTATATTTTCACTGATAACGTGTGTTGATTTTTCTGTTTTGTTGCTTAGATTGATTATATTTTTGAATTGATTTGCACAATTGACTTCAGAAGTTCATTATAAAGGAAAACATTTAATGCAATGTTCAGGAAGTCGATCTTCCATTTTTGGTGTTGATGTCAGTGAATGAAGAAAACTTCTCAAGTGCCATGATTTGGGATGAAGTTATTTCAAAGGATACTGCTAGGTTAGGGAATGTCACGAACAAGGTTTTGTGATATGGTTAGTGTGGCGCGTTATTAAAATATCTAAACGTACTTCAGTGAGTTATTTTGCTTTAGTTATGTCTTTTTATTATGTATTTTTAACAGTGGAATCCGCAGAAATTTTTAGGACAATCAATATTTAAATACAAATCTAGGCATTTACAATAAATATTTAGTAATGAAAATATTGTTTAAATAAGGTATACTCTTTGTTAAGAGGATGTCTTCAATTGATTTTTTTCTATTCAGCTTTTAAACTCTTGTTCAAGCTTGTTTTAGGCTAGAAATACAATATTTTCAGTTGAATTTCTTTTAAGGGTTCAAGAAACTGAATTGAAAATTTTCCTTCTTGATACCATATACAAAGACATCCTTTACATGAGCACGTTAATGTTTGTTTGCCCAAAATTTACCATAGAATTTCTTATGTCTTCTTATATCCAAAAAAACTGTAAGTCTTTTTTAATGTTCCTTCTGGCTAAAAGACATAAAACCATTATTATTGATATTCTAAAACGTTCAATTCACATTCAAGGAAACTGGGAGTTTTACGTTTAACTCCTTCAAATTTTGAATCTACAAAAGTTTCCTGTAATTTGTGATAAAGCTTTATTTATTCATTTAGAGATATATCATGCAATCATCCAAAACAGTGGCGCGTTTAGGAAGGAGCAGGGGGAAGGGGTGACCGCCCTCCCCCTATTGGAGCCAACTGCCAACATTTAAAAAAATTTTCTCCCTTCCTCAAAATTGAAAATAGTTCAAATTAATTCAAGATGTTATCAATCGATTTGCTGCTAAAAACAGACGATTGCATTTTGTATAAGCTTATTTCTGTTCAAAAAAAATTTTTTTGCAATTTTTTCTGTAAAAATGGGTGTCAGCCCCCCACCCCGTTTTCCTAAACGCGCCACTGGTCCAAAATGTGAGTGTGTATCGTGTTCATGACGCTGTGTCCTGCTAAATTTTCAAATTTTAGCGAATTTGAGCTTTCTCCTGAAAAATTTAGTTGCATTTCTTGTGAATTTTTGTACATTTATGGTTCGGAAATGTAAAGTTTGCAATAGCACAATGTTTTCCAAATTTGCTTAAATTTCTTTAGGCATTTTTTTGCTAATTTTAATAAGAAGAATAAATATATTAACGAATTTGAAAATGAAGTTAATTAATAAAATTGTCAAATTTGACAAAACGCATGAATTTTTAAAATTCTTGCTTGGACTGATTTAATTCTCAATATTGTGTCTATAATAATAAAACATGATTTTGGATTGCGTGTGCCATCTATCGTCAAAAATAAGAACAATTTCAACACATTTATCTGAAGACATAAAAAATTAAGTAAAAATGGCAAAGCAATTTAAAATTGGTTAAATTAAAGGTGAGTTTAAGCAAAACCAAGAAGCCCAAAAAGAAGGGGAAGAATTCAATGTCACGTTTAGAACAATGTGTGTGACGAAATTTCGAAAGTTTTGGCCAAGGAAGTGAAAGTTGTTCTTACAACATTTGCTTGCCCAATATCTTCACATTAACATGTGATGCCATTGCAATATCTTAGTTGGGGTTGTCATTCTATCATTAAGATTTTAATCCACTGCGAAACCTTGTAAATTTTTAGACTTTACCCATTAAAATATTGTTGACAACAAGAAAAATTAGAAAGCAACCCGAAATCAATCGACTTACATGAGAAAGTTATGACTACTTTGGAATTTAATTCAATTATTTATTCACTCAGGCTTTTGCGAAACAGTTCTAAGAAAACTGGTTAACAAAATTTTTTACCAATTCCTTTCAGCCTCTCAAACTCAGTTCAATGCAAACGAAACAAAATCCGACATTTTTGTGGTTTTCTAAGGATCTTTTTTAGGCAAATCAATTAATAGATAAATTGGTGTTTCGAATCGAATTCAATAAGGTGAACCGATTCACCCTAGTTTACCTTAATTCCAACTAATTCCATTTTTAAAATATTCTTAAGTTGTCTTGCATCCTATGCGAATTCGTTCTTTAATAGTCAGCAACATATATTTTTGGACTATATATTTGTTTTTAATACAAATTGAATGGCTTCAAGTTATTCTTTATTCTATGTTGACTAAGGATTATAACATATAAATTCTACATAGCTAACACCAACTAATTCTTAATAAATAATTATGTAATTGAAAATTAAATCTAACTATTTATACATTCGATTGACAAAAGTATTGTAAAATGAAATTTATCTCTTTATTTGACCAGTCAATAATTGAAAAATATATTTGCAAATCAATTGCATTTGTGAAAGCCAAAACAGTAAAATCTAACAGAATGCATTTTGAACAGAAATTATTAAACATTGTTTATTGGAGTTATTTAAAATGAATGGATGTTTTATATTAAATCTAATTTAGCTGATATTTTTACTTTAATAGAAAGATTATAAGATCTGTCATTCATTGTGTATTTTTTAATAGGACAAATCTGCAAATAAGTGACTATTAATGAAAATTTTCTTAAGTAATGATATAACATTATTGTTGAAGGCTAAATTTTTCAAGTTATATTGAATGTGTACAAATTACATTTTTTAGCCCTACAGTTGAATTGCGCGCAGAACCAAGGTTGTCTGTTTTTCTAAAAGAGACACATGTGATAGACTGGTCTATAGCCCGCATTCTTTCCATCTCCAAATAAGAAGGACTACAGTAGCGGCAGAAAACTAACTTATAGTAAGCATGTCGGAACCGTTCATTGAAAATGAGATAAAGGAAAGGATTTATGGTGGAAGAAACGTATCCGCTCCACACAAGAACTGTGAAAATCTCATCTGGTAGAAGAGGAAGCCCACTGATTCCACTTGCGAAATTTACAGTGAAAAACGGCAGCCAACAAAGTACGAAGGAAGCAAATACCACTCCCAAGAACTTTAAGGCTTTCTGTTCATTTGAGATTTTCAACTGCTGGCTTTTTTGAATGGAATGTTTGAAATGATTAAGTTGACAGATGCGCTTCAATGTATTGCTTGAAATAGTGGCTGGTGCTGTGAGGTAGGTGTTACGTATGTTGCCTTTGTACGAAGACGGGTTTTCTTCTGGTTTTCCATACGACTTACACAGCCTTGCCTTCTGATTTAGAATCTTCGTAGTAAGAGTGAAGGTAATTACCATGGCGACTAATGGTATGAAGAAAGCAGCAATGGAACCGTAAATTTTGAAATAGCGATCATCAAAGACGCAATAAAATTCTGCTGTAGTACTGCGAAGTGATATGAATAATACAGGACAGGAAATTAAAAAGGAAAGCATCCAAACAATGAATATCTTCATTATTACCTAAATAATATCTTCAGTAATGAATACACATTCTGTATATATATATATATATATATATATATACATATGTATATACATATGTATATATGTAAATGTAAAAGAAACAAATTTTACTAAGGAAAGTGATCCAAATTCAATACGTTAACAAGTGAAAATGCACCGTAAATAACAATTCTAGCTTCAAATGCCTGCATACGCTTAATAAATTTATTTGCAGAAATATATTTGAAGAAATATGCAGAACCTAAATGTGTCAAAGTTATTTGTAATAACATTTGCGGAAAAAGCACGGTTTTTAACGTAAACATCAGCTTTAGCGAATATATTTTGAGTGTAAGTTATAACGATTTGGTTAACGTAAAACACCATTTGTTAACGGTGTTGTTAACGTATTGAATTTGGATCACTTCCCTAAGCATCAATGCTTTAAAAATTCAATGAGTCAATGAGGAATAAAGAATAAAATAAAAACATGAAGATATACAGGTATTTTGAAATGATAAAAAATTTTGAAGCTGAAATATTCAATAAATGTCTATAAATTCAATAAACAGGCAAATTTAAAATGACTTAGAGATAATAATCCATTGCATTATAATGCCTTGAATATTGAAGTTAAACAAAGAGATTAAAACATTGTATACATCTAATGATGACTATGATAACGAAAAATGCTCTCAGTTTTCAGGAAGAAGTGAGCAGAGAACATTGGAGTATTGAAAAAAATAGCTTATCCCATTGTTTAAATGCTTTAAAGTTTTTTTATTGAAGTAGTTTATCAATGCACGCTCAAAGAAATAGTTCAACAAACACTTCGTTTCTTTGCTTTAAGTAAATAAACATGCATCTATACTCCAAAAGCAGGAGTAAAATCCCTACGAAGATTTGCAAAAGATAATTAATTCAGCTATATAGAAGTGTATATAGTTAATTAGCAGATTAATGCATACATGTATAAGTTACAGATTTTATGTATTTTTACATTGATTAATTTACATAAAATTTAAAAAAGGAATTGAAAAGGCTTAAAATTTACACACAATGCATTATTGAATTTATTGGTATAATGCGTCTGTTAAATATTTCACCATGTAATACGCATCGTTTAATTTTATTGTCTTTAAACTCATTGTTGATAAATCGTTCCGAAAGATTTCACAAAGGATAGGAATCGAGATGTCAAATAGCCTATGCTGTTTCAATGTGTTTACATAAATATTGTATTGTATATTTATGCAAATACATTAAAGTTATTAATATATTTAACAATTTATTTAAATTACCTGGCATGTTATCTAAATACCAAAAGAGATAGCGTCTAGAAAATTCAATAGAAATTTATGACCTCATAAATTATGCTACTTCCAATATAGCATTAAGCTATGTGCAAGTAGGTGAAATGGATAGAAACTAGACGTATTTGCCTTAAATTTCAGTAATGTACATTACATAGTTCTCTAGGATTGTCTAATATCATATATTTCCAAATCAAACATTTTTAAATTATATTAAAAGGTGTAATTTTGAATGAATGAAAGATGTATTTCTCTTTATTGCTAAATGTGATTTCATTAGACTAGTATAACCTTTTTAAGAAAACTAAATATTTTCAATCAACTGTAATTGATACTGTCCCAAAAATAATTGCTAAGCAAATGCATTTCAATCAACGCTATTCACGTGCCTTATGAATTATAGAATGTAAATGGAGTGAAAAATAATTTTGAAGAATTTGAAGAGATGGCGAGTAAATGTCAGTGCTAAAATTTTTAGATGGATTTTGAAGTAAGTGGTCTTTTATCAACGAGTCCGGCTTATAGCTATTCGTCTATATTATGTATACATCAATAAGAACTTCTAAGAAAAACAGTAACTTAAATAGTTAAACATTAACTTGAATAAAAAATTTATCAACAATTTTAAAACTACTATGAACATTTCATTGTCGCATCTGATAAAATATGTTTTTTGACCTAAACGAGTTTTCCAGTACATTGGTAATATATATATATATATATATTATACGTATATTTGACTATGTTTCGAGAACAAATATAATATTTTAAAAGATGAGGGCCTTGTTTGATTTATTTTATATCTATTTATTGTCATCCACTCTATTTTTTAAAAGAATCATTTTAAATATACAAATAGTCGAAAGCAGAGATGGGCATGGGCTGGGTGTTAGCTTCGGAAAAACATTGCAAAAATCGGCCTAAATACAAAAAAACCTGGATTTACTATTATGAAAAAGTTGACGTCAATCAACCGAAATGCAGTGAATGCAGAAATATATAATTTAGATTTTAAAGTTTTTGTATATTCATTTCTTATTTTTTCAATAATTAAATTTGATTTCTCAATTTGTTTAGTTTCCTTGTTTTAAGTTCTTAACATATTATAAATTTCAACATTGATAAAAAATCGAAAACTAAAGATAATTTTCTGACAAGATCACATAAATATTCTTAAAATGGAACGAATTGGTATTTATGTACTTGAGGACCGGATTCCTGCCTGACCAGGCTTGGTATTGAATTTTGGCCCACTTACTTTCTAGTGAAATGAAAGTGTACCAATCTGTATCCGATTGTATATATGCGCACTCTGTCGTGCCCCATTCACAAGGATTGTACTTACACACATTCTTTATTAAAGCAAAACTCTACTTTGAATGCGAGGAGGATGTAATTATTTATTAGTTGGTTTATTTCAAGTCAAATAAAAAAATTCTTTTGCCTAATCAACTTTACACTGCATGACTAAAATAAAGAGGACATTTTTAGATAAACCTCATTAAAACTTCTGAATCTATTTCGGTAAATGTCATTATAGAAAATTACTCCTAAATCTATTATGTTTTCTACTGTTGAAATTTCTATGGAAATTTAAATTTAAATATTTTTGCTTCCTTTAGTAAGATTTGAGAGTTACTCGTAGTATATTGAGTATATTTAGTGGAAGAACGACTTAATACTGTAATAACACTAGGAAACTTTTAACAATCAAATTATTTTAAAGTTCTCTAAAGTTGGTAAAATACATAATAAATAATAGAGATCATAATTCACATCTATATTTATTTTCGATAAAACCCAATTAGCAAACTTCCCGAGCAACAAGAATTCACACGCCATTGATGCCAGTTACTGTTTCTTTTTTGACAGTTATTGGCGTTTGACCCTGGGCCATTAATGGCCTAGCATTATATTCAACAATAAGCCATATATCCAACGAAAGGTTTTTTAATGCAAATTCAAATTATTTCAAAAAATATTACTCAATAAAATTAAATTAGTTTGTGTAAAAAATGTCACCATAGTTTATATATGATTGTTTTAAATTTTGTGAAATATTGTCCAATAACAATTTTGAACAATGTATTTCGTATCAAATGAATAATTATGGAAAAGTGGCTTTAAAATTTTTTATTATTCGCACATTGTTTGATTTATCGTAGGCCATTAATGGGCCAAAGGCCAAGTGCCAAAAATAGCCATTAATGGAAACAATAATCGGCCATCATAGTCTATGAATCCTAGTTGCTTGGGTTGGATCTATCTTCAATATAAAAAATAATTTACTGAAGCACTGACATATACAGCGATTACCATGCCAGACATTATTAAGAGAGTGTGGCATATGTCAGTGGATTTGGGTGCTCAATGGTCTTAACACTCCTGTCCCATTGATCATTTTAATTATAAGTGGCCACCTGGTTAGCGAGACAGGGCATGCAGCAA
The DNA here is from genome assembly GCA_900660155.1 of Hofstenia miamia. Taxonomy (NCBI): domain Eukaryota; kingdom Metazoa; phylum Xenacoelomorpha; order Acoela; family Hofsteniidae; genus Hofstenia; species Hofstenia miamia. The sequence continues at coordinate 296,433 of CABFPE010000635.1, read as the reverse complement.
AAGTGTACTATGCATGCAAAAAGTCATAGAACGCTCTTAACAAAGCCTAGCATACAAACCTGGAATCGAGTCTGCCGTGCGTTTGCTTTTAGAGGATAAGCAACCGCAAAGTATCTGTCAATGGATATCGTTGTAAGATGCATAATAGAACTTGTACACATAAGTACATCACTCATCAACCAGGCTGAACAGAGTGTTTGCCCAAAAAACCATTTATTATCTAAAAGTATAAATCTTCAAATTGGACTTTTAAGACGTAATTATGCTTTCAAAAAATAGCTTGTGAACTTACCAGCACATGCTAATTCAGTTTTTGGTGGCTGGTAATATCATATTTAGTTCAACAAATCGAGATGGTAAGGAAATTATACGAGACAAATTCACACTGACATGTTTTCTATAATCAGTTACATTTAAGCAATATTTCAAAATAAATTGCATATTTCGTCACTCTTGGTATAATTTTAAAGAAATTATCACCAACTTCAATATTAAAGTTCTTTTTAGTTCTAGGAAATTATATTTTTGTAAATATATTTTTCATGTCGATAAAATTAGAAAAGCATTTGCTTTGATCCCACACATTATAACAATGAAATAGTTTCATGGTAATTAGCATAAAGACATTGGACATTTCCGATTCAAATTAAAAATTTTTTATATTTTAATGTAATTTTTTTTGTTTTCACTCAGTATTGCAAAGAGTTAAAGGATCTAATTTTACACTTTGCCTTGAAAAAAACCCAATTATCCTTTAATGGACCAAATTAAATGTTTATCAAATTTTTACTAATTGTTAAGTCTGCTTATGTGAATAGAATTTGAGAAAACTTTGAAGTAATCAAATAATGAGTTGTAAAATAACTAGCTTATTTAATCAAATTCTGATTTATATGTTTCGCAAGAGAAATTTTTGGTATATATATATATATATATATATATATATATATATATATATGTAAAGGACTAGGAAAAGGGGTAACTTGGGGTCACCCAGCCAAAAATGACTTTTGGTGCCCGTCAGCTTCTTCAATCATTACCCTTCCAGAGACTTCACTGAGTTCACACATTTCAACACTTTCATGATCTGAGAATGGTTCCCCGTCATTTTTTCTTTCTAAAAAATACTCTCCATTTCAGAAGTAAGTAGCTCACTTTCTAGCTTTTCTAGTCTACACTGCCTGCTAGCCCTGCTCTATCCATTTTCAGAATTAACTCACACTAATGGCACCTTTGCGCAATTGTAGAGGTAGCCACGTGGCAAAATTTTCTTTCGCATAAATAGATACACACAAACAACATGCTTGAACTTTGACCATAATTTTCTCAAAAGTTGTACACAATCCCAAGTGACACTTTTCCTAGTCCGTTGCACATACACACACACACACACACACACCCACACACACATATATATATATATATATATATATA
>CABFPE010000635.1:276683-291169 GCA_900660155.1 Hofstenia miamia | reverse complement strand
TTATATATATATATATATATATATATATAAACATTTATTATATTAATGTAGAAATGTCTTTATGTCATTTTGGTAATTTGTGTTTATCACAATTATAAATATTTGAGCAATCCCTGCGCTATTTTGAAATTTATATTAAATATGTTTTAAAAAAATAGATGGAATGTCAAATATTGTATTCTGCTAAATTTGAAACATAACAAAATGATATTTCAATGTGATGTCGATATCTTATGGAGAAGTATATATTCTACAACATCAACAATAATTAAGTAAGTTAACAACTACATTGTAGAAATCCATAATAAAGTGTATGCTGCACTGCTCTCTATGTCGCATCATAAAATTCTTTCTAAAGAGAAAACTAATTTTTCTATGCAAAAACGTGATTAACATTTTAAAAATTTTCGGTACAGTACGGGTATAGTTTTTGTTTGTTGCGGGTTGGGTATGAGTTAGGTACATATTTTTTTAAATTTCACGTGTGTGGATTGGGTGTGCAAATCTATAAGCGGGCCACCCTTGCGGATAACTCTTTCTTCTTGTCTATGGTATAGATTAAGAGCAAGCGTTTGCTGGGCCATTGAGGCAGCTTAGCTGTGTCACAGTAAATTTTGGTTACAGGAGGCGCTCGCTCAGTTACCACCCTTAGTAAACTTGATTGGCTAAAGCGGGAGAGACACAATCTTCTCAACTGATGTTCTGCATCAGGCCTCACTGCGTTGATCTGATTCAACACAGATCAGTACTCTAAGTGCCATGGGTCACCAGAAGATTCTCACGGTTAAGAAACCGATAATAGTAGCAAAATTTAGGAGTAGGTCAAGATCCGGATCTGGTATCACGCACTGTCGACTTGAACAGCAACACCGAAGTAACCATGTAAGAAGATTTTTTTTGATCAATTAGAAATGAATTCTATTACATTTTGACATTTTCAATGGCACCAACCAATATTTTAATAATTTCATAAAAATCTTTAAATTTTTTAATTTAATGACTTCATTTAAATTCTGGATATTCTAAGTTGATAGTCATGATTTGAGGAATATTTTTCAAAGCTTTGTGATTTATTATACATCTATCAAGATTTTGACAAAGGAGTCCTTTTCCAGGTTAAGTAGAGATAAAAAGCGTTTTATTGTATCAATTCAACATTGCAATCATCCTCTAATATGGGGTATTTTAGAAACTTTATAAAAGAAGGGTACATAAAAAACAGTCAAATTGCCACAGTTTGAACGTTTGATCAGAGATTATTGCGAAATGATTTTGTCTGATAATAGTGGTATCCTTCATTGATTTCTAAAGCATTCTTATAGAATGTCAATTTTAAATGGTCATCTAGAAAAAAATCTGGGGAGATTTCACCCTAAGTAAGCCTTCCAATTGCAGTAATTAATTCTGATCAGACCTTGAACTAGCGAAAGGGATTCCAGCAAACTGACTCCGCTTTACATTCCTAATTACTACGCAACTGTAATTCACACTTCAAATTTCATTCCCATTACACTGTCACGAAATAAAGCTAATTTTTCCAAGAAATTGCGCAAGAGATGATAACTTGTAAATTTTCAAACTGGATGCTATAATATTATAGGCCAAGATGAAGTGAGAAGATTATAAGCTTTTCCTTGCAAAATCTCCAATATACGCCAATGATGATATATATATATATATATATATATATATATTGTGCATGTGTCTGAATTTGTGTAAGAATAGATTGCAATATCCAGGCACACACATTAGGTTAGCGACCTACAATTTTCAGTTCATTTTTAGCAACAGATTCTTTATTCACAAAGTTTTTCTCTTTACCCTTTCTTCTTTCTAAGACTTTCAGTAAAACTCAATCATCAGACAGTGATAAAATTGCATGTATATACATATTGCTCGAATTGAATTTATTCCTTATTAGGCCAATTATATTTCAAAAAATGAGCATTTGCACACTAAAACATGCCTTGATTTGTGAAATTTATTGTGGAAAAATTTGTACGTGCAACACCTAATTATTGACACAAGAATAACAATGTACTTACTCTACGGTATCTAAAACTTCACGCTTGGCTAGGACTTATATAGAAATATACATGAAATATACTTCAAAAGGCTAGCTTTGCCAAGTAGGTCATTCTTGTCAATAGATTTCGATTATCTTTGAATAAATACTGGCATTCGCACATCAAAATGATCCTTTGATTCTAGTTTTGAATTTAATAGAAGTAGAGAGCATGGAAAAGTTTGGGAAAATTTTATCAGAAAAAATTCAACATATTTTGCGAATGCACAGTTAGATTCACGTTGGGGAACATGATTGCTTGGAGAAGGAATTCCAGCAAAAATAATAATTCTATATTCTGATATTTTAAGAAGAAATAAATTTGACTTAATTGAAATGGGATAAAATCTGAATTGAATCTTATAGCAAACCTAAAATTGTCTGGCATGCGAAAAGCTTCACACTTTCATGTTAAGCTATTAAAGTGGAATTGATAACAGTGAACTTGAAAATTATCTACGAATATATATATATATATATAATATCTTAAAATCTGGCTTCAATTAATCCAGATTTTAAGAGTCTTGAACAAATCTTTCACAACATTTACAATCTTAAATGAATTTTGTGTGTGTCTCGTATATTAACCTGAAAATGATCTTATTGCTAACGTTTATGCAAAGTTATGTTTTAATTCTTTGAGTGTACTTTGAAATTTGAATAAATAATGCAAATATTTCTTACCTAAGAATATCATTAATATTCCAGGAGGCATAACGAAAACAGCAACTGCGAGATCTGCCACGGCGAGGGAGAGCAGAAGATAATTGGTTAGTCCATGTAGCTTTTTGTCTAAAGAAATAGACAAACAAACAAGAGTATTTCCAGTCATTGTGAAAAAAACGAGAGCGCTTTGACCTAGAAGCACATACAATGCCCATCTTTGACTGCTTGCTTCCAGAAGCGAGGTAAGAAGACCATCATCGCTTGCATTCATTGACTAAATATTTCAAATTGCATGGACTGGATTATATTCGGTGAAATTGACAAAATTCTCGACTTTTCAAGATTTGCATACATAAACAAATATTTATTAACTATAAAATGTCAAATATATTCAGTGAACATTGATTTTAATGTGACGTTTGCAATATTAACAGTTAATCTTCAAAAGAAAAAATATTATCTAATAGTAATTTGGATTTCGAAAGGAAATGTCAACTGTAGATGCGTCATTAAAATTGACGGAGTCAATTAGATCAAGCTTAAATAATAATAAGTGTGCATCAGCTGCCTTGCTTGATTTAAGCAAAGCATTTGATAGTTTAAACTTTGAAATTCTCTTGAATAAAGTTAAATTAATATTGGCCAAAATTATTACAAAATTGCTAATGATTATATAACACATTTCTAAGGCAAATGAATATGCTTAATATATCAATAATTACATCTTAAGTAATGTTATTGAATATCAATTCTAGGAGTTCTGACTCAGTAATTGATATTTCTTGAATGCACGCATATTTTATTATGTGTATTTATTTGGTGCATGTATTGTGATATGCATCTGTGCAATGTGGTTAGTTTCTGGACCACAAAGTTTTCTATTATAATTTTATGGTGATATTATTTATTGTTGTTTAATGAATAAACCACTGCTAAACTGCTATAAACTTTTAAAAGATGTTAATGAATTGGTTTTTTGAGTTATACGTGAAGGTGCGAATTCAACGTTCTTGCAATGTTGCTGTGACGGTAATGAACACGTCCAAGCAACCAGTTTCTTCCAAATTCAACGTTTCTGCAACGTCCATGCACCGCCTTTGTGTCATTAAATCAACGTTAGTCGAAACGTTACTTCAACCAAAAATGTTTATTGGGAATGTGAGAAATACACAAGTGCCACTTGTTAATCCAATAAAATGGATCTCAATTTAATCATAAGATTAGCACCAACCTCTGCAAAATATAAGAACCTGTTAAAAATAACCATTTGTTATGACAAAAGGACTTTGGGACATCCAGATAAGTAATGTGAATTGAAATTATGTAAATAATTGAAATAATTTATAGTATTATTATTTTATAAAATATCCCTATTGCAGATAAAACTTTTTGTTGTTTTTGTTGTTGTTGTTGTTGTTTTTGTTGTTGTTATTGTTGTTTGTTGCTGTTGTTGTTGTTGTTGTTGTTGTTGTTGTTGTTGTTGTTGTTGTTGTTGTAGGGCTATTTTGATCCCATTGTAAATTTCATTGTTTTTGAAGAAAATATATTATTATTTTTCATGTTTGGCTATTCAATGTAATGAAGACAAATATAAAATTTTACGTAGTTATGCAGATCTCGTAACTAGACTGTTATTGCTCATATTGAATTTAGTCAGAACACCATGATTTGTATTTTGGCCGAATTTTGTTAGTGCAATATATTGCAATAAATTTATAAGAGCAGAACTTCATCATAATATTATTGCAAAATAATGCAACATATTGCAACATTATTGAATATTGTTTTTTAATGACTGTTCAACTTGATATCTTCTATTTTATTAGCTTAGTTTTTAAGAAGCAAGCAAGTTAATGACATTAATTATAGTGTTATAGCATAAGGCCTAAGAGCACCTTACTGCAATAGTTATCTTTTAAAAAAATAATTTTTCAATAATCAAAGAAAAATCTAAAATGGACTATCAATTGCACATTATTGATTTCAATTTAAAAAATAATTTAGTTAAAAACACCTAAATTGTATTTTCATTATGCTGGAGAGGTAAACAAATAACTTTCAGCTAGTACATGTTAATATCTATGCAAGTTTATGAAATTGGAAACACATATTGAGAAAAAATAATGAAATTTGTAGGTTTTTGGAATCGTTTTTTAGAAAGAAATCACATTGGTGTCAAAAAAGACTCCAAACAGCGATTAATCTTTAAAAATATAAAAAATAACTATCTAATCCTTTTATTACTTATCATGTGAATGTCCTTTTGACCAAGTAAAGCATAATTACAATGCCACAATTTCATATTAATCAATGCGTATAATTTAGGTATACCTAGAAATAATTTATTCATAAATATATTAATACCTCAAAATTGTAAAGAACTAAGACGAAGGAATTAGCTGCAGGGGTCTCTAAAATTAAACGATTCAAAAGTTGTCTTGCGTTTTAGGTTTTAGACCCCTAAGCAATTGTGATGAATAACAACAATGAAGTGTAAATAAAGGATTTAAGCTGCAGAGTAAATTGCTTTAGTTATGATTATGAACTATTAATGGAAAATATGTTTATTTTAAGTATTTCTTTTTCAGCTTATAGCTTGAATTTGTAGGGCGATTTTAACAAAACAATAGTTTATATTTTAGAATATTTAGATTTTCACATGTTTCATACGATCATTTAATTATGCACTGAAGCGTGGAGTTGAAGATCCTTGTAATGAAATTAACATTAGGAAATATAGGTTAATCTTATATTTTTATGTATTTATATTCTTGTTTTTTTATGAATATCTAAATTTGCATTACTCTCTTGTTAAAATTAGCAGAACGCTTACATTATGACCTGAATTTTAGAAGACAGATTTGAATATATATATATATATATATATATATATATATATATAATATAATTTTAAAAAACAGATTTGCATATATATATATATATGCATATATATATTAATATATGTATATATATTTCTATGTATATAATGATCTTCAGGTTATTTTTTTAATGAAACGCTTGAAAGAATTGTGATGCATTGCTGTCTACACTAGGTATATCGTTAAATATTTCGTTAATTTCAAATTAAATCCTTCTAAACATTCTATCAAATTGTATATTCTCATTGATAATCTAGTTATGTAGCAATGTTTTGTACCACATATAGCATATGATATGTCACAAAGCATTTCATGAAAGTATGCAGTCATTTATGACGAAAGCAACAATTACTTAGAATTCAATTATCAGAATTTTATCATTACGTTTTGAGTATAACTTAGTTAACATAGCTACTCAGTTTTACATTTCGCTGAATTTTATCACTGGTAAAAGTGATTCGTTTACGACCTGATTATATTAGCGTTTAATCTTCGTCAATTATTCAATTAATTCCGATACTTCCTTAAATAAATAATTCATTTTTAATTATTTAATAAAATTATTTCTTGCGAATCTAGAATTACGTGCATATATAGTTTTGAATTTTTTGTTCTAAATTTTGCTGCAAGGATTTTTTCAGTTTCACTATATTTATCATAGATTATTTAGGAAAAAAAATATTTTAAATTACTGATTAATTTGGACATTTTGAGCAATATTTTGAAAATAGAAAAATTTTATTACTTCAATTTTTTATTAATGGTTGCTAACAACTAAAAAAATTATTCTGAATCACTGATGTACCTTATTTAATTAATATTATAAAACAACTGCAATTCTTTTCTAGTTTTCTGATATTGATGAGATCAAACATTGCTTATCACAGCAAAAATATTGGAGTAATTAAATAGCATTACTAAGCAAAATCTTTGTAAAATATACATCAACCTGTGCTTTCATGAACTACAATTATTTTCAAATATTATGTTTGTTTGTAAATTGATTATCATATTTTTAAGAACATAGCAATAAATCTAAAAGACGCTGTTTCTTGCTTTTCTATTAATGGTATATAGCTTGGCCTTCTTTGAGTGAAATTAACATACATTGTCATGTAATATCAATTTAATGCAATCAATATATGACCTCAAGAAATCATCTCATGTTATTATCAAATGCAACATGATAACTGTAAAATATGAATAATCACTATTACTATGGAGTGGGAACTTTTAATCCCAGTGTTAATTTTGCGGTAAAAACTTGACGACTATGAAGAAAATCATCTTAGAAGTAAATTTCTAAGAAATGCATGCCTTGAGAAGATCTTGTAATTTCAATTTTACATTGAAAATCTTTAATTAAGAAAAACACTATTATTAAAATGGTTTACTATATTTTGTTTTCTATGCGAAAGAATGCTTGTAGTCAAGGATAGTTCAATTAAGGTGATTGTTTTCAATTACAATTACCATGAGTGAAAGGGCTAAACAAAAACCCATGGAGTACTCATTCTTTATTTCATGATCAATTGGAAAGTATGTGTCAGTTGGTGCAATATACCTATTATATGGTTATTTTTATACATATTGTTACAGATTGTCTTTCAAAGCGACTTAATTCTTAAAAATTTTCAAAAAACAATATGACGATTCATTGTCTTAATAATTTCTGTTAGTATTTAAGACTACATATCAATAGAATACTGTAAAAAATATACTTTTGTAAATATCAATTTTTTATGTAAAAATTTTCATACGCGGATTAGACATAATCATTGCAATCGAATCAAATGAAAACTACAACATTTTCGTTACAATAAGATGACAAAATGAGTTTCAAATTGAGCTTAAGATGCCTCAAATTGTGGTAAAATTGGGTGAACCTCATAAATGTGCAAATATATTCAGGCCATAAAATCTACACAAATATTGATACATTATTGTCATCTGATAATCCTAATATAAATTAATGTTCTCATGAAAAAATGATGACAAGGAAAGAAACGTATGTACGACGCATGGCAAAGCAATTATATTGCTAGCAACATGTTAGCAAAAAATTGTTAACATTTTAGAAAAAATATTTCCCAGCTGAATATAACAATATTTGCAATTAACAATACAAAAATATTTTTCCGCAAGCAACTAGGTATAGGTCCTCTTCCTCTAGCAATTTTGAATTCTATTCTATTGAAAACATCTATATTTATTGTTCTGACAATCAAGTTATCTAAAAATAGTTTTGAGCGTATAATTTACATTTTCTACGCATTAATTCTTCTTTTAGAATACAAATTAGGTGACTGTAAATTTGAAATATTTTGCAGGATGGCATGACTTGAAATGTATTAAATTTAGCTTAAATTTAGCACAGTAGATATTTCCGACAAAAAATTTTTCTCAAGTTACTCAATTGCATGGACAGTTGGTTTACTGTTAGAAATTTATGTCATTTACGTTTTTATAGCAGCTATTATGAAACGGCCAGTAATAAAAAATTTGCAACATCAAATATAGATGGGGTGAAAATGGATGGACATGGAGCGGACAAGGTTTTGCTGGGTCAGTGAATACAAAAGGCCAAAAAATGGGAGCAAATTTCACAGCAATGCACGCAAATCAATCCAAATGCAATGAATGATATTGCAAGATATAAACAATCTTTTGAAAAATACAATTTTCATTTTGAAATTTTACTGTAGTATCAAATATTATTCTACATAAAAGTCAACTTAAGACTTTAATTTCAGTGTGTAGATTATATTACCTATTTCAAAAATACACAAATATAGTCTAGGTAACTGAAACAATAAAGATACTTTTTGACATTGATCATGTAAGACGGGTTAAAATGTGCCTAGTTGGCATTAGTTTAAATGGGGTGTTTCGATCAGGGCTTGGTTCTTAATTTTCGCCAATGCCTGTTTCTGGAGAAGTGTCCTACGTATTGATACCAAATAGTTTAAAAACTTTTTTTTCAATCAACCAGCGATTGGTGAAAGTAAGAGATAAGAAAATGCATGGTACTTTTTAAGCTCTGGATATTAGGAGAAGTGCTAATTTCAGGCACCATGGCATTTCAAATTTGGAGACAACAGCTTCATATCATAAAGAATTAAATGTTTAAAGATTTAGAGTAATTTCTACTATTATATAGATAAGCTATGGACAAGGACAACCTTTGCAAATTGGGATAGTATATGGAATTACTGGCTATCATTGTTGGAACCGTGGATTGATTTTTCGGCACGAAAGTACGTAGTGGGACACGAGCACGACACGGCCCGAAAATCTATAAATTTTTCAATGAATAAAGAAGGCATCTTAGATTAAATTCTATGAATGAAATGCTCTTGGCCGCAAGTATTTTCAATACTTTAACAAGTTGTTCTAGAAACAAAACTTTCTATGATTATAATATGAGAATCGCCATATCACATTCATTTGCTCGACATATATATTCACATAGAAACTGTCGTTTAAGTTTTTATAGTTATTTATTTTAATTTTTAATTTGTTTATCCAAAATAAATATAGAAATTTCGCATTAAATTCAATGCACATTTTGCGTGGCAAGTGTTCTTAAACTATCTTGCGTTTCCACTGAATATGGTTTTGTTTGCGGTGATAACAGATTGACAATATTGTCCTTACTTTTCACATTGATGCTTTTCGAATTTTCTCAACTATCGTTTTTGGAACCTATAGTACAATGCTTACAAAGGAATGAAGTCACTTCGTTCTCCGACACCCTCTTTAAAATTTTGGGGTTTTCCTGGACATACTTCTTTCTTCACTTCCACTAACTTCGACCCGAATTCTACATTAGGTTCCCGAAGCAGACATGACCCACCCGATAGAACTATTGCGCAATCGACCTGACAAATCATTGAGTTTTCTTGCTTTACCGGACTGACCAAGAGAAAATAGCGATAATATCAATGCACCTTGTAAAAATTACACTACAATTATCAACAGAATGTTGACTAAATTAGTAAATGTTCTTTCACCTATAATGTAATGCCTTCATTTTTTTGTTCATGTTTACTTCCTTTTAAAAATTGCGTGAATTTATAATTATTTTAGTGAAAAATTTAATGTAATATTTGATATTATCATTAAAAATGACATACATGACCAAATGTATAAATGTTTTACTCAAAGCTCGGGTCGAAATCTGATCAGAAAAGTCGGTTATGGGAACACGTCCGTCACTAGTGGAGTTGCTTGAAAAAGCAAGAAGAGATTCTGGGTTGGATTTGAATAGAGGGCAATTATTAAGAACGTGCAGGGATGAAATAAAGGAAAGAAGAAATAGAGAATAAACAGGTCAGTATTTAGAAGGGTAGTAAAGAAGTCATCTTCGAATGTAAAAAATATCATAAAGGTAAATATAACGTGGACTGTGCACCGAGAAAGTGATTATGAAGCCATGTTAAAATTATGGCAGCAATTAAATATAATTTTATAATTCACACATTCTCTACAACTTACTTAGATGTGGACAAATCATACTATGCAAACATTCAAGAGTTTACCTATTGCATAAATAGTTGGTTTTAAATATTCATTAAATCTTATTTCGAACATTCTAGAAATGAATTCAACAGCTTGTACATCCATTAAAAGAAACTACTAACTCAGATAATTTCATGGCGGTTTGATTTGATTCTGAAACGGAAAATAGCTTTCCGCTAAGTTAGCAATCATCAATTCATGTTTTCGCTGCCTTTTATTTAAATTTTATCAATTCCTGTTTGCTCAAAGACACAAACTGGCGCCATCCCTCTGCTGTCGTGCTCAATTGGCCTTAATTTACATATTCTAACAGGTTAATCCAATTCTCCTTCCAATGCCAGAACAAATTGCTTTACTCTTCGCAAGGACAATGTAAAAATAGAATTTCAAATATTCTTATAATTTCTATATTGTACTAAGAAGCATGACTTTAAAAAATAGAGTCTCTGTTGCATATGATTTCTGAGTATTATTATAATTATAAAAAATACGTCGTTATGCTGATTGTATTTCAAATTACTCCAATTTTTGGAATTAGTAAAATCTTTGAGAATTTATAGCAATGTTTTAACATAGAAATTGTGGAACAGAGTAGCAACAGTAAAGTCAATTGCAAATCTTAAATAAAAGATTTAGTTGAATTTTATAAAATCACAACGAATAACTATGATAAAACCAATATAATCAACGTTTAGAGTTCGAATTTGGCAATACTTTAATGGTGATACAAATATTTTGATTAAATTTCTCGTTTTTCGAAAAGCTAAATCTACAAATGTGTAATAATAATTAGTTATTCATATTTATTTATACAAATTTTCTTCAAGAAAAAATTATTTAAATCATCAAGCTAGCGTTATTTTTAAAGTTTTTCCACATTTACAAAAAATTTCTTCCAAGCCTCATACCAAATTTGAAAATCTTGAGGCATGGGTAGGTCTATTGGGGAATATACTTTAATACAACGTTTAAAATTCTATTAAAGCGAATTGCTGTAGCAGAAGTTGTTGAAAAGATTTACAAGTTTTCTTTGAAAGTTTCGAATTGTTGTAAAAGATTTTAGGTCTCTTCATGCCTAGTGTTCATGTAATTAGAAGATTTTGAGACCATAGAGTCAATAGAGAACCTTGACTTTTTCTTGATATGTGCAAGGATGTTCCAAACCTATTGAGCCTTGCCGTGCTCAAAGTCGTGGATCTAGAGCGAAAAAGAAAAAGACATTCTCCTTTTAATTATGTTTAAGGTTGACTTAAAGTGATCAGTTTTGCTGAGCATACATTGTGTAAATGCCAATAAAAAACTTTATTCCCAACACCTTTTACTTTATTATGATGATTAAAACTTCGTAGTGAGTACAATTTGCAGTGAAATATCTGATAAGGGTTTATTGGCGAATTGTTAATTGTTCTATGAACAATTATTGTAGAAATATTGCAACGAGTTATTGTTAAAACATAGTCTATTACTGTTGAGGGCAAAATTTTGTATTATTTACAGTTAAGCTTAACGCGATGCAGAAGTTGCTGATGTGCATATTAGTACTTTGTTTTAGAAAAATATAGTTTAAATATCATGGTATTATAAGTTGACTATATGCTATGTCAAATTAAGGTTTTTTTGTTATCATTTTAGTAAAAAATATTTGGCAATTAATTGCAACGATTGATTGATCGCAATGTGCTAGCAGAGTTTGGAACAGACTTGTCAACGAGCCGTAATTTCTAAGCTCGGCTCGTTTAAATTTTGAGTAAGTTCGGTCCGACTCGGCTCGGCATGGCCCGCCACGTAAAATCTTTCAATGAGGCTCGTTGCAGCTCGATATTTCTTTTAAAATATTGTACTCTCAGAATTATTTCCATTGCTCTTCCTATTATTTAATATACATTTCTAAAATAAGAATAAAAGTAAGGAATATTGAATGAAAAAATAAGAAAAATCTGCATAATCAAATTAACAAGCAGCACTATAAATTTGGTTTGCTTAAAAACTGTTCATTTTGGGCTCGTTGTATATCCAATACTCTGCTATAGCACGGCTCGGTTTGGCTCGTTAGAAGCTCGGCTCATTGACAAGTCTGGTTTGGAATATGGCTGGAATGATACTAAGCATCACTAATCTAAATTATCCAGCGTCATTTTCCTGATATTTATAATAGAAAATTCAAGTGTGGTAAAGAATATTGTAACTACGCAATGAAAAGTTCGAGCGAATTTTGTTTCAATCTAGCGCGCTGAAATAACGTCGCCAACCATATCAGCTGGCACATATTATAAATACCCGGTAGCGGACATCTCAGGCGCGTACCTAGGGGGGTCGTTGGGTGCGAACGACCCCCTTTTTAGATGACCTGCCCTTTTTGGAATTAAAGTTAATTACATTCTTGTTATATTTAGTGTATTTTATATGGTAAACAAATATGGTAAACCATATTCCACGTGCGTGGTGTTATAATATTTTCATATTTTATATTATATGTATTACATTACTGAACCATGATTGTTAATATACACATCACTAGAAAAATAACTTTTTCATTTTTTTTAAAAAGAGAATAGAAATGCCCTTTTCAGAAAAATCCGACCCCCCTTTTAAATTGCTAGGTACGCGCCTGTGTTTGTTTTTTAATAGGTTTAACATTTTGCTTCGAGATATAAAAATCAAATATGTCCTTCCCTGTAAAAATACGTTCATGCGTCAAGGCGGAGCACTCATATAAAAAGATGAAAATCAAAACCTGAAAATATACCCGTGTTTATATCATCAGGCGCGTACCTAGGCGGGGGAGGTCGTTGGGTGCGAAGGACCCCCCTCCTTTTTAGATGACCTGCCCTTTTTGGAATTAAAGTTACACCCCTAATAAACCATATTTGTTATTCCACGTGCGTGGTGTTATAAAATTTTCATATTTTATATTATATGTATTACATTACTGACCATGATTGTTAATATACACATCACAAAAAAATAACTTCTTCATTTTTTGTAAAAAAAGAATAGAAATGCCCTTGTCAGAAAAATCGGACCCCCTTAAAAATTGCTAGGTACGCGCCTGCATCTTCACCAAGAAGTTTTGTAATGTGGCTTTGATTGAATATTATCTTAAAATTTAATTTTTGGATGATATGTGGTGAAGAGTTTGCGTTTTCATAGATCCGAGATGCTTATATTTAACCGTTAAACTGTCTATCGTCCATTTTAAAGTAAAACACAACTTTTCCATACTTGCAAAAATTTTCCCCAAGTCTACTAGCAAATTTGAAAACTGTGAGATATGGTCAGATTTTTGTGCAAGATGATTTACTTTAATGTTAAAAATGGCTGTGACTGAAGTTACTTAAAAAATTAAGAATTTTTCCTTAAAAACTGCGTATTTTTGAAAAGATTTAAATTCCCTAAATGCTTAATGTTCATGTATTTACAAAGTTATGACACTATGGATCCAACAAAGAACTTTGAGTGTTTCTCGATATATGCAAAGATGTGACAAACCCATGCCGTGTGCAAAGTCAGAGTTCGTGGGTCCTCGACAGGACAGGGCCGGGTGTTTCAAATTTTGCATAGCGTTAATAGGCTTTAAGCTATGTATTTAAAAACCCACATGCAGTTTTAGGTTGATGTACTTATAATCGGAAACGAAACCTATTATAACGTGGTATCTGAAACAAAAGAAATATCCATTCACAAGATTAGAACTTTAATAGGTGATAAATTAGCTAAATTTCAGAAAATCGCGTTTCACATCGCAGCAAGGTCGTATTAGACGAAAATTGCTGCAAGCTACAGGAACCAATTCATCAGCATTCTATAAACTGCTTCTCACTCTTATGCACAAGAGAATTCGGATCTGAATCTATAGCAAAAACTCATTGCATTAATTTTATTGCAGCGGATTGAAGATTACAGATAATTTATAAAGAGAATTGCCACCATAAATCTGTCTTATTTACTAACAAGGAGTTCAAAGTATAGTAATGTTATAGAGTTAGTTCCTTTGTGTAAATTTGCTGTTTACATTAATCTAACCCAATAAGCAGGCTGCAGGATAAACTTACTTTGTTTAATTATCTACTGATATTCAGTTAGTTAATTTGCATTTCACTGAATGTAATGCATAAAGCTTGATACAGGTGAAATGCAGGGCCGGACTTAACCTGGATGACGCCCAGTGCCTGGGCAAAATATGAACTATATTTTAATGGAAAAAGTAATTGTTATAACGTCCCTGTTAATATTATCATGTAGGTTTCGCCCTCCAATTTAGTTGTTGTAAAACAGCATATACTCTGTGCTTGCATATATGTTGGGAAATTTTGTAGCTTGTGATATATATATATATATATATATATATATATAAT
>CABFPE010000635.1:235421-254721 GCA_900660155.1 Hofstenia miamia | reverse complement strand
ATATATGTATAATATAAATAATAAAACAATTTTATAATTTAATCAATTTAAGGACTACGTTATGTTAGTTAATAAGTTTAACTAATAGCTTTTCATTTGTTAGACTCCTTAACTTTCTTAAAATAAAAATTATATTTTAGAAGACTAAAATTCCAAACAGATGTTAATTGACTTTAAATTGTTTTTTTAACATCATTGAACATTATAACCGCAAGCTTATTTTTAAACATATTTGAACATTATAACCGCAAAGTTATTTTTAATGCAATCTAATTACTTTTACCCCAATTGCCAAAATGTTACTTGATGAGACAAATTATTATTTGAATTTTCAAGCCAATGATGTTGAAAGTAACAAAAAGTTTAAAATAGAACTCAGACAATGGATTGAAATCAATATTAATTACGCATGACAATCTGCCATTTATAGAGTGGAAGACCAGACGAAATTTTGCTTTAGACTGTGTGCTTTCTACAAACATCAATCAATGAAAATTCAAATTATTGCTTTGATTGCATATGAGGACACGTTTTTTATTAAATTATATAATTATTTAAATTATAGTTCACTAATTCAGGTTATGCAATTTTTGTGAGAGTGCTTTATTAATGTAAATACTAATAATAATAATAATAATAATATTAATTATTATAATAATAACAATAAGGCCCCTAGTGACCAAGACGTAGAATACTAAACTGGGATAGCAATAACCCCAGGTTCGATGCTCTACGCCGACCCAACCTTGAATGAGCGCAGCACACAAAAAAGCCCTAAGACCGCGTAGACCCTAAATGGCCAGAAATTACTAAGAATGTCCGCAACAACAGGCAGACTCCACAATCGAGAATGCGGACTCGAGAATTGCCAGCAAACGTTCCACACAGATCAATCGACAACCCCACATGTATTTCTTTACTAAATATTTATCTAAGGCAAGAATAGATACGTTCTACTATTACTCGCCGCAACCCGGTTCCAATGTTCAGGATGTTATTATATTTGCCGAATTTGAAACTGTATTCAAAATAGTCAGTAAACATATAATCAAGTGGCACTAGGGTACAATGAGTTTTGTTCAGTAGGTTGGTCTTACAAAATCAGGTTTTCTTCAGAGAGAAAACCCTTTAATTATGTTAACTAATGTTAATAGATCAATCCATTCCAGCATGTCATTGATAAATCCTAACTGCTTTTATAAATTAGCCTCTTAAAATGTGCATAAATGTAGTCCTTCAAAAGTGGGACGTATTTTGTTTGATATTTTGAAGGAACATTTCATTGCTCGGAAATTTCTTATAAAAAATAGTGCTCTTGGACTATCTCTTTAATATCTATGTATTCTCATTTGCTGCATATTTGAAAGTAGCTTGAATTTTCATCTGAATATTCAATAAATCCAACATTTGAAATTTGGCTGTACCTAAATCCTCCGAGATATTCAATATTGGACTCATAGGGTCTGCGAATGATCCGTAGCAATTAAAATTCCCAAAACCTCGATTAATACTTGTGCTTTTAATAAACAGTGGTTATATCTGAACGGTTACGAGCTCAATCTGTTTGTTTGAAATTGCTTTTTCTGCCAGACCACACTTTGTTTAAAAAAATTACTCCCTGCTCTGTTTTTTCTGCATCTTTGCTTATCTTGTTAACAGGGAATGGAGAGTTTAACAGCTATTTCTGTATTGTAAGGCAATATATGATTAAAATTTGGGTGAAGCAAAATTTCGCAGAAAAAAACCTTAAGCTTAGTAAATTAATCCTTAAACTAATCCACTTGAGAATTTCGTACGACTGTTCACTTTATCGAATATGCTAAATTGTCACAATAATGCTTTAAAATGGAATGACCATAGAATATAGACACCTACGTACTAGGAAATATTTTGAAGCGTCTATTGACAAACTTGGTATTTATAAAAAATGCTGAATAGGTGCACAAATATATTTAATAAATAATGTTCATAATAAATACTCATATAATATTATTGTTTGAAAAATTTACTCTTATTGACTAATATAAGTCGTATGCTATATTTTACTGAATAGTATATGAAATATTTGCAAACTTATTTTTTAACAGAAGTGCTAATCTTTGAATTAAATTTAACAAAAAATTTGGAAACTTAGCAGTACGACTTAGTTTAAAATAATCATATGAATTACCAATTTTGAAATTTATGCAAAAACACGTTAAAATTTATCTATTTATATATATACATATATATATATATATATATTATATATATTTATACATATATTTTTTTCTTGGTTACTGCTCTATTTAGTATATATTTTAAAAAATGTTATACATTATCATTAAATGAAANATATATACATGTGTGTATATACAATGTCTAATGTCCATCTATGTTGGAAATGGATTGCTTATTTTATCTGTAATTGTCCACCCACAAGAGGCAAATCCGTTTATGACAGGCGTGATTTTGATTCTAGGTGGAAACCAAGGGCGTAGCCAGGGGAGCGGACGGGCGGCAAGAGGACTCTATACAAGGGCTAGGGCTTTTACTCGCCGCTACCTGTGAATAGGGTAGATACGGATGCCACTGATACTGATATGACCGAATACAGGTACAGGGTTGCCGTGGATTGAATATTTTCCGATCCGTATCCATTCCAACTGACAAAAATTTTCATTCATCGATAAACAATGTATCCATATCCATCCAGGAAAATTCATCTAAAAAATTTAAAACCACGAGCATCTCCTAAGTTCTTTTGAACACCTTAAAGAGAGAGACAGAAAACTAAATACCCAATCCATCGATATACAATGTATCCATATCCACCAAGAAAATTCATCTAAAAAATTTAAAACCACGAGCATTTCCTAAGTTCTTTTGAACACCTTAAAGAGAGAGACAGAAAACTAAATACCCAATCCATCGATATACAATGTATCCATATCCACCAAGAAAATTCATCTAAAAAATTTAAAACCACGAGCATTTCCTAAGTTCTTTTGAACACCTTAAAGAGAGAGACAGAAAACTAAATACCCAATCCATCGATATACAATGTATCCATATCCACCAAGAAAATTCATCTAAAAAATTTAAAACCACGAGCATTTCCTAAGTTCTTTTGAACACCATAGAGAGAGAGACAGAAAACTAAATACCCAATCCATCGATATACAATGTATCCATATCCACCAAGAAAATTCATCTAAAAAATTTAAAACCACGAGCATCTCCTAAGTTCTTTTGAACAAACACCTTAAAGAGAGAGACAGAAAACTAAATACATAATTCATCGATATACAATGTATCCATATCCACCAAGAAAATTCATCTAAAAAATTTAAAACCACGAGCATTTCCTAAGTTCTTTTGAACACCTTAAAGAGAGAGAGACATAAAACTAAATACCCAATCCATCGATATACAATGTATCCATATCCACCAAGAAAATTCATCTAAAAAATTTAAAACCACGAGCATCTCCTAAGTTCTTTTGAACACCTTACATAGAGAGAGAGACAGAAAACTAAATACCCAATCCATCGATATACAATGTATCCATATCCACCAAGAAAATTCATCTAAAAAATTTAAAACCACGAGCATCTCCTAAGTTCTTTTGAACACCTTAAAGAGAGAGAGAGACAGAAAACTAAATACCCAATCCATCGATATACAATGTATCCATATCCACCAAGAAAATTCATCTAAAAAATTTAAAACCACGAGCATTTCCTAAGTTCTTTTGAACACCTTAAAGAGAGAGACAGAAAACTAAATACCCAATCCATCGATATACAATGTATCCATATCCACCAAGAAAATTCATCTAAAAAATTTAAAACCACGAGCATTTCCTAAGTTCTTTTGAACACCTTAAAGAGAGAGACAGGAAACTAAATACCCAATCCATCGATGTACAATGTATCCATATCCACCAAGAAAATTCATTTAAAAAATTTAAAACCACGAGCATTTCCTAGGTTCTTTTGAACACCTTAAAGAGAGGGACAGAAAACTAAATACCCAATATTTTGATTATTATGCCAAACATAAAATTAGATCTCATAATGTAATAATGATTGTTACATACCAGAGATGGAAGTGGGTGGGTTTTTGTGAACTGCCTTGCCCATTTCTACCACCCCAAAATTGGCCTACTAAGAAATTCTGCTCCAAAACTACTTAGGATATTTTATTGCAAGTTGCAGACCTATTGCCCTATGACAATCTTCATTGCACTCACCACCACTCAAGATGTAGAATCATTTTTTAAATGTTATCTCTACTATTACTACCAATAAAAATCTAATAAACGTGATGCCGATGCATATTAATACCATTATTAATAGCAAAATGAAATTTAATCTTAACTCTAAAAAGCGTTTTATAAAGCTCATACTTTATGCAATACAGTTATGCAAGAACAATTGCACCCCTTTCAATGTAATTGCAAAGCCCATTGACTACAAATTGGATCAAAATGATCTTGCTGATTTCATTGAATAGATTAAAACTTCACCAAAAGCTAAAAATGCATCGCAATTAATTTTTCAAAATGCGACTCAATTTCAAAGCAAATCATTTTTTTAAGCAAAGAAGTTTAATGTAAAAATATGCTTTTACAATCTCTAAAATGGACAAACACTTACTTCAATCTGTCTTAACTAAAATGTGTTTTTGCCACACTTTTGCCCCATGGGTACCGACTTTAGAAAAATCTTGCCCCATACCAGCCCCGACCTGCTAACGGGTCGACCCGCAACACTTCCATCTCTGGTACATACTATAATATTGTCCAATTTGTAGAAAGTGTGATTGGCATTTTATATTCATTGTTCATTTAAAACAATTTTACTAAAACATTTACTGTAAGATGAATATATTTACAGGCAGCTTTTATATTTGATCCATAATGATTCATGAATATCCATAAAATAAATGTTCGAATCCATTGGATATCCATGGATAGTATCGATCCATGTTTAGATCCAAATTCACGGCAACCCTATTAGCAAAGAATAGTGGACACTTGATGATTTTGTAACTGGTATTGCAACCAATCACATAGTTTAACCGTAGTCTTAAGCCACTATACAAAAACTAAGCTATACATGGAAAAAATTGCAGAAACCACTGCAACAGTGAAAGGCAAAAATATAATAAAAAGGAACGAAAATTCGTTGCCCCTAGCAATTGATTAAATATTTTGTACGTTATATTGACCATCCCCTTTTACTTCTTTATCTTCCCACGAATTTCTGTAACAATACTCTGAAATTTGGCATTATAAAGAGTGCTTCTGTGTATTTTCATCATCAAGGGAATAAACAGAAGAGGTTGAAAGCAAAATATTACTTAGATAGACATGAAAAACGATGGCAAATTCATCACAAGCCATGCTTTTCAGAAATAAGAATTATTAGTAGCATTGAAAAAATACATCTGAGGATC
Source organism: Hofstenia miamia (assembly GCA_900660155.1). Lineage (NCBI taxonomy): Eukaryota > Metazoa > Xenacoelomorpha > Acoela > Hofsteniidae > Hofstenia > Hofstenia miamia. Next base: position 249,279 of record CABFPE010000635.1, on the reverse strand, counting down.
AAATACTTCAAGCTTGGATCATCCAATATCATTATCAAAAATACAATACTTGAAAACTTACTAAATATGATTTGTCAAGCAATTTATAAACTAAGCCCATTTACACCCCTTGTTAACAGCATATTTTTTCTCAAAATTTATCTATTTGTTTATAAAGCTAATCATTTGATCAACATGATTTGATTCATGCAAAATTTGTTTACCAACTACTAGTTTTAGAGTCATCATCATCACCATTAAAACTGGTGAACATTGGCGTTATGTTGTATTTTACAAGTTTGAAGTAAAAATTTTCAAGATTTCTAAATCAACTCAAATTAATTGAAATCAATGTGAAAATCCATATCAGTTCAAGTCAAAATTTCTAAATCAACTCAAATTAATTGAAATCAATGTGAAAATCCATATCAGTTCAAGTCAAAATTTCTAAATCAACTCAAATTAATTGAAATCAATGTGAAAATCCATATCAGTTCAAGTCAAAATTTCTAAATCAACTCAAATTAATTGAAATCAATGTGAAAATCCATATCAGTTCAAGTCAAAATTTCTAAATCAACTCAAATTAATTGAAATCAATGTGAAAATCCATATCAGTTCAAGTCAAAATTTCTAAATCAACTCAAATTAATTGAAATCAATGTGAAAATCCATATCAGTTCAAGTCAAAATTTCTAAATCAACTCAAATTAATTGAAATCAATGTGAAAATCCATATCAGTTCAAGTCAAAATTTCTAAATCAACTCAAATTAATTGAAATCAATGTGAAAATCCATATCAGTTCAAGTCAAAATTTCTAAATCAACTCAAATTAATTGAAATCAATGTGAAAATCCATATCAGTTCAAGTCAAAATTTCTAAATCAACTCAAATTAATTGAAATCAATGTGAAAATCCATATCAGTTCAAGTCAAAATTTCTAAATCAACTCAAATTAATTGAAATCAATGTGAAAATCCATATCAGTTCAAGTCAAAATTTCTAAATCAACTCAAATTAATTGAAATCAATGTGAAAATCCATATCAGTTCAAGTCAAAATTTCTAAATCAACTCAAATTAATTGAAATCAATGTGAAAATCCATATCAGTTCAAGTCAAAATTTCTAAATCAACTCAAATTAATTGAAATCAATGTGAAAATCCATATCAGTTCAAGTCAAAATTTCTAAATCAACTCAAATTAATTGAAATCAATGTGAAAATCCATATCAGTTCAAGTCAAAATTTCTAAATCAACTCAAATTAATTGAAATCAATGTGAAAATCCATATCAGTTCAAGTCAAAATTTCTAAATCAACTCAAATTAATTGAAATCAATGTGAAAATCCATATCAGTTCAAGTCAAAATTTCTAAATCAACTCAAATTAATTGAAATCAATGTGAAAATCCATATCAGTTCAAGTCAAAATTTCTAAATCAACTCAAATTAATTGAAATCAATGTGAAAATCCATATCAGTTCAAGTCAAAATTTCTAAATCAACTCAAATTAATTGAAATCAATGTGAAAATCCATATCAGTTCAAGTCAAAATTTCTAAATCAACTCAAATTAATTGAAATCAATGTGAAAATCCATATCAGTTCAAGTCAAATCCATTGATTTTTCATCAATATGTTGATATCAATTCANAATTTGGCCGTGTGTGTACTACTTATATATATATATATATATATATATATAGGCTATATATATATATATATATATTCACTTAGAAAAACTTGCATAATGTATAAAATGTACAATATACACAGGCTTAGCCTAAATTTAAACATGAAATAATAATACTTAGCAATCTCAATGGCTTTTCAGCTTCAGGCGAGTATGTACAATGTTTATTCCAAAAAATATAAAACTTAAGAAAATTCTGTACACATAATTTGAAGGCAATTACAATTAGAATTCAAAGTCAATGAACTCCAGGGAATTCACCATAGAAGGCGTTGAATTGTGCAGTATTTTTTATTGGATCGTGCAATTCCACTGTCTCTATGTTGTCTCTCTCTCGTTCGACATTTTCTACCAAAGATTCCGCGTAGTTTAGTTCACGGGGAGTACTTTTGGCACCTACCCAACAGTATAGTTTTGAAATTGTATCCAGAACGTATACATCTTTGGAATCAAGTTCATCATAAGTCAAGGGCATCATACTTTCGTTTATCATGCTGTTAACTATTTCATCGATTTTTGTAAAACTGTAGAGTATGTGAGGATTTTGTCGTAGATTAGTTATTCTTGACACGTCAGTTCTTGTGAAATTAATTTTATTGAAGTATGATAGAAATAGTTGGGATTCGTTACCTTGATATTCTCGATGAATCTTTGCGTTGCCACGTAAGAAAATGTACAAATCTTTTACTCTGTTAGCAGCTGTCATGTATCGGTATGCGAAACATTCTTTCCCAATCCACAAATGTATATCATTATACAACCGATGGTTTTTATAATATGTGTTCAAAAAGATACATGAATCCTTTTTCAAACATCTAATTGTTTGATCAAGCGTATCTCCGTTTGCAAAATTTGAAATTTTCCAAACGTTTGTTCCTGGTGATCTGCCTGTAATTCCCCAATCCATTGCATTAATTATAATCAAGGTAGTATGCAAACAACTTAGTAATAAGAACAAATTCATTTTAAACTTTTCGAGACAAATGAATAGAATTAGGCGGGAATTGAGCAAAATTTGTAATAGATATACATCTATTAAATCATGGCCTACTAAATAGTTGGTTATGATTATATACAAGTTAAATGTGCTATTTTTTGTAAATCCACCTCGTGGTAGCGTTGTAGTGTTAAAATCTTAACAAGTGGGGGGAGGGGCTCTTACAGCTGTAAACCCTCCAGCATGTGGGCACTAAAACGGCTTTCTTAACATTCTATATTTCATTAACTGAAATTAGGTGTCTTAGTTTTGTTATCCCTAGTAAATTAATTTGGCAAAAAATTGACAAATATTTGGAAAGGATTTGCAAATCGATTCCAAATATTTGGCAAATTTTCCAAATTTTATGCAAACTTTCCAAATATTTGGCAAATTTTCCAAATAATTTGCAAACTTTCCAAGAATTTGCCAAATATTTGGCAAACTTTCCAAATTTTGGTCTAAGTGAATTTTTTAGAGTACATTAAATATATTAAACAATTACACTCATACATTTATTCAAAGCATTAAAATTTCATGAATTAGTTATTTATAACAGTAGTTGATTAAACTTCCAACAAGTCATGGTCTAAACTACAGCAATCAACTGCAAAACTATTACAACATTGATTATATACCAAATAAGCTTGTTTATATTTCATAACAATTCGCTCAAAATTATGGATTATAATTTAAACATCTATAAGTATGGTAGATTTAAAAATTATTTCTGGTATGAACATAAAAAAGTAAATGAACACAGGTAATAAAGCTAGTCCATAACTAGTACTAATTGCGTAATTAAATGTTGCATAAATTATTCTTAGATTATAATTATTTTAATTGTTTATAATAGTAGTCAATAAAAAGTTGAAATTTTCGTTATATTGGTTTCAAAAATGTTTGAAATAGTTTATTATATATTACGCACACTTTTATTTATTCAAATAACCTGTAAATTAATGAATGTACAAATTTTAAAAAATTGGAAAATTTGGCCATTATTTGGCAAATATTTGCCAAATATTTGGAATATTTCCATTTACAAAAATTATGCATTTTTATCCAAATATTTGCCAAATTTTCCAAACGTATTTACTAGGGATTGCTCTTAGCCTTCAAATATTAGCATGAATCAAAAGTGATGTCAACAAGTTGTGAAAAAAGGTAAACAATGATGTATTTAAACTAAAACAAATTTATTTATTAGTCCAGTCACCACCGCACTCAATGACATGTAAACAGTGTCCTTTAAATTTTAAAAATTCGTTTTTTAGACAATCATATGAAAGAGAATTACAGAATTGTCGGCAAGCCTCCACAACTTCGTCGGTATCATTGTAATCAAACTTTTTTATTTCTTTTTTCATTGCTTTGTTGAGCCACCTGTCGCACTGATTTAAATCTGGAGAGTAGAGTGATTGTTTGATCGCTCTGAGTGATGTTTCTAAAAAAACTCAGATGTTTTAATCAAAATATGATGGCGGGCATTGTCATGCCACCACAGCATCTTGGAGATTGGCACTCGTATTGGTTTTCTTTCTCGGCAGAACTTGTCAAATGTGGTATGCACGAAATCGCAGTAATATTTTGCGTCTACTGTCTCCCCAGGTGGAGTACCTTTTGAACAAAACTTGCCATCTCCTGAAAATGCCAAAAGAATGAGGGTTTTCTTAGCAGTTTGCTAAATTCTTGAAACCTTCGGTCGTAGAGTGCCTTTCGTATGGCAAATTTTCGTATCACTTCTCCAAGGCTGAGGCGAAAAGGCAACCCATGTTTCGTCCTCAGTAATTCATTGATTCAGAATGTCCTCCAAAGAACGTTCATAATAAAATTCTTAAAGCATTTTGGGCACATTACTCTCTGCTTCTTGTGGCCACTGGTAAGATGGTATGGAACCCAAATGTTACAGATCTTTGTCATTCCCGAATCCTCCACCAAAACTTGTGAAATATCCATGACCTCTTCCAGTATTCAAAGTGTGACAGGGGGATCATTATCAATGTAATCTTTGACCTGCCTCGTATTGAAGGACGACCACTTCTTGGTGCATCACTGAAGCTTGTTCGTGTACTGTCATCAAATTCTTGGCACCAGCGATATATTTTACGCGTAGTTGGTGTTTCATCACCCAATAACTTCAACAACAGTTTACAGATACTATTTGTGACAACACCATTCTTCATCTCCATGTAGACATAAAAACGTGCAGCCGATTTTGAATACAACATATTTGCCGACATGCACTAAAATGAAATGTATAAATAGTAGCAGTGAGTATTATTAAATGAACTGTGATCTTATAACTTCGCCCACAATATGAGATAGGACATGTAGCTAATATTTTTACCCGCCAATTTTTAGAGAAGCATAATCCAATAAAAATTAAAAAAAGAAAAGGAAAAGATCGAATATTGATTAAACATAAAACTCATTTGTTTAATTTTGTATCATTTTGGTGCACGTGTGTGAGTGTGCGCGCGTATTGACATTACTTTTGGGTGATGCTAATATATTTAAATTAATACGAGGGCGAGTCAAAAAGTAATGATAATATCTATGCCATTTGAAAAATTTAAGTAGAAGGAAAACAAGTTTTGTCTTATTTGAAATAGCTATTCATACCCGTGATTTTAACTGAGTTTGAATTTGCTTACACTGCTGTCAGCCTCTTAAAACCAATTCAAAGTCTAGTGTTTTACGCTATATAAGGTTCAATCAATGGAGAGCACCAAAATTGAAATTCGCAGCAATGTCAAGTTTCTAACGAAACTTGGTTGGAAGCCGGCTGACATCATTAATGCATTGAGCTCTGTCTACGAGGATAGTGCTCCTCCAGATCCCACTGTCTACCGATGGATTCGGGAATTCAAACAGGGCAGAGATTCGGTGGAAGATGAACAAAGGAGTGGCAGACCCAGAACGTCCAGATCAGAAGACAATGTAGAGAAATGATTCTTACTTTATTGAACTCTTACTTTATTATGTTAATGATTTAACGAAAATCATGGTGTAGAAACTTTTTGTCAGAATACAAGATTCTGAAATTATTGTCACTCTTTTATAAAATTATCATTACTTTTTGACTCTCCCTCGTATTTTTGTGGGATGGGTATTAAGCTTGTAGAAGTACTCAAGTGGAAGCTTTGATTCTTAAAATTATATTAATACACACAACACTCGGGGAAGTCAACCCAATGAATAAAATTACGTGTAAAATACATCCAAGGGTTGTCTTAGACGATATCCAAACAATGCATTTTTTAAATCCAAATAATTCTCATTTGTCACCATCGTGCATCCCAGTAAACAATTTTTGTTTGCAGCAACGTTTTAATAACGTTGATTTTGTGACAAACTAGTTATAATAATGCAAAGAAGTTATATTATCAACTAATCCATTGTACAACAAATCATATGGCCAACAAACTTTATTTATTGGACCAGAATACTTCAGCAAAAAATATACGCAAAACATAATGTGTGTTGTCAAGAAAATCAACTAATTTTGATGATCATTTGGTTTATAAATAATCTTCTACATCTATACAACTGCAGTAATGGACTAGATTTTGTTGTGATTCTATACTCTCTTTTGCATTAGGTTTCACCATGCTTTGAATGTGTTTATAATATTAATTGGTTAATAAAGGAGTGTCAAATGCTAAAATTGTAAATAAATATCATTTTACCAATGCATGGTGATCACATTTATTACATATTTTGCTCCTAAAATATTAAAACATATGGTTTGTTTAAAGTTTATTCATTTATTAAATATCTAAAACAGCTCATTGAAATCCCCATTTAAAGCACAGGCAATTTCCTAGTGTTCTTTAACAACTTTGGCCAATATACATTTAAATTAAAGATTTCTATTTTGATTAGAATAAGAAATAATTGTTTCGAAGAGCATTGAGTGAAAAGGAGCTTCACTAGTTTTCAAATTTTGCATAAATTATTCCTGCATTAATTTGAATAATCGCTATTAAAAATAATGACACTGTAGAATCAGTACCAGGCTGAGATAGTCTTAATATTAGTAATGTTTTGTACATTACTTCTACTTTTTGTCTGTTTCATTGCCGGCACGACTCTAACATTTATCTGTTCGGCTTTTGATCAACCATGTAGATTACTATCTAACTGCAACTATATTGAAATTCAATAGGTTACTGAAATCTGTTTAGATCGAGAGGAGTTGATGATAAGGCTGAAGCCTGAAGCTGAACCATGCAAGAATGATGAATCAACACTGCGACAACCAGTTACAAATCAATGGTTTGTGACTCTTGGAAGACTCTCAGTGACAGTATGATTATCTTAGTGTGGGGTTCCCTTGTGTTGCTCACCCTTAATAAATTTTGTATATTGATTGCTCCTTTTATAATCTAAAACAATGGGTTAATATAATGGTAGCTATCCAGCCATTTGAATACCAACAAGAAAATCTCCTATTTGTAAACATAGCCTAAGAACACACTTTCGTAAACAGGATAACCGGCTGCATGAACGAATATGGATGGTAGCTCGGGTGCTGCTTTACCTGAATTCCGATAATTAAATTTGGGGATCCTGCGTATTAACCATGTGCGAAAACATTTTGCTTTTCATTTGCAATATTAATCAAAGCTGAATAATACAAAATATATCCAAATATTCCATTCATCATCAAAATATATCTTCTACATCATAGTTATACTAAAGAATGTGCAAACAAACAACATGTACCTGTCTTCGTAAATTTGAATCATTAACATGTTCTTCGTCTGCTAAATTTACTGCAACATCACTAATTAATTAGTTTTTATCATAACTACTCATATTGCTACTTGTACATATTGTTAATTTATAAATGATCATTAATGAAAAATAAATAAAATTATAAACAATATTTAGTTTTTTAGTTCTTCTTTTCTCATAATATTTACTTTTCCACTGATACATAGAATTTTAACTTTTCTAACAATTGGTGTATATTGAAAAAATATTCAGTTTTCAGATATTTAGTGCCAATATAAATATTAATACATATACATTTTCCGTCCTTAGCTGGTTTGTATGCTATTTTTAATTTGCTGATACTTGCTCACAGACATGGGCTCGGGTCGGTTTCTAAAATTGTGGTCCGATCCTATGTATATATATATATATATATATATATATATATATATATATAATCTAATTAATAAGTTAAGAATTATGAAATAATGAAAATTATGTTTCAAAAATGATTTCATAATTCAATAAAATTTCTAAAGAATATTATTGTTTGTAATGCTGTAGATTTTGTATAATGATATACGGTATAAATGAAGCTTAATATTTAATTATTTTGCATACAATTGACGTATTCTAGTTTAGATCTACTCGTTGTGTTTGCGGTATGGTTAATCAGAAGCGCATATTCAACAGAACACCTGGAGATGTGTCCAAGTCTCTCAGAAATATTTGGTTANTATATATGAATATATGTATATATATTATCTATAAAAATTTATATATATATGTATATATATGTTCCACATCCAAATATATTTGTTTAAAATCAAACATGATAAAATTCAGGGAAATTAAGTATGACTTTAAAATAGATGTCAAATTTTGAAATGATGTAATTTCTTATTTATTAATAGATTGAGGTTGCATTCTTTTATAATAATTGCTTCAGCGATTTTGGTGTAATTGGTTTTAGTTATATTAAAATTTACTTTCTTTAGTTGATGCTAATGACAATAAATTTCCGATTTTAATTGGCCTTTAAAGTGTTCTTTATTCCAAGATTGTAGATGTTGCTATATATGAAGTAGATTTACGTATTGATTGATTTTCATAGAACATCTGCTAATGCTATGCAGTTGATAGCACTCAAATACTTTTGATCACATGAGAAGTAACCATTGAACTTCTTCACAATAGCTTCAAATTTTAATCTATTTTCAGTAAGACACGAACTTTTGTAATATCTCTCACTTGAGCTTTGCAACTTTAATTACATGCAGAAACTTGTTCTTGTCATCAAGAGCATGTGTTATTCAAGATTCCACCTCCAACAAGCATTCCATTGTGAAGAAAAGACCATTCAATCACGTCAGGGTCACCATGCAATGTCTTCCCCTTGTGCCTTGCACCCCTAATTACGTAAAGAAATCTATTCCTAGGGAGACGACTCCAGGTGGAAAATATTAACAAACATTAAAACTGTTCTAAATTGTTCTATTTACAACAAATTGATGTTGCTTATATACAAATTAATATTAATATATTTACAATGTACATGGTAAAATGAAAACATTTGATCTGGCCAATACAGCAACCAGTACCAATTCTACACTTTGCTAGGTGATGCAATTGCTTCAATTCCGGTGAAAAGGAAAAAATCTCCTTTCCATCTCTGTCATTCCAAAATACTTTGGATAAACCATGTTGTTACAACTGCTGTTTTCTTTCATCAGAAATATCAATTTTAGATGATATACACTTTACATCTATAGCTAAGTGCTTTCATGGTTTGCGTAATTGCTTAATTTCCTGCATAGTGAATGACTTGGTCATGAACAGCATTTCACAAGAAACTGCTTGTGTTTAGTTACATGGACCAAATTGATTGTGTCTTCCACTTCTGTAGGTAAATGTTTCTTTCCACTGCAATTGTCCCCATTGCATAGGTTTTCCAAACTTCACAAAGTTAAATTCTTCTTCTATTTGCTGTGTTTTGGGTGATAACATTATTGTAGATTCATTAAGAAGTTGTTCTTTGTCTCATATTTCTATCTCAGATTTCAGCTTAATTTCAACCATTACTATTAGCTTATCATTCCCCTCCCCTGACTACTTCTTTGAATGCACAAGTGGAGTAGGTATCTTGGTATTGCAACAAAACATTGTGCATCCATTCTTTTAGATTAAGATTACATATATGAGCGCATGTCTTCATCTTATCAAATATTGTCCTATTAATAAGCATATCAGTTGTCAAACAGCATTGTTTTCTGAAGGTCTTCTGCTTTGTTTCATTGGGTACACCCCAGAAATTGTAAATGTGAAGAGCATATACTAGTTAAACACAAGAGTTGGAAGATGGATATTTTCACTAATGGCGATCCTCTTTTTATTTTCTTTGTGTATGACTTTATGTAGACGCATTTTGGATTTCATTTGTGATGCAGCTGTCAAAATCCCAGTTAATAACCAGGATTTTATGTTGGTGCCATGTGGTGCTATCATAATTTTATACTGCATCTGCTTAAAATTTGCATCTCATTGTTGGTCATTTAGAGTTAACTGCAAATCACTCTTTGCTATTAGAAAAATAGCTAGTGTGCATGTTGCCTGCTTAGGTTAGATTTCTGGTATGTCTTGTTATTGAAAATTGATTTTCAAAGATCAGGTATTGATTTCATTATCCAAAATTGCTGAATTTTTCAAGTCAAGGCTTCAAAAAAGGGAAGATAGCTTTGATCCAAATGAGCTGATCTCTAACTGTGGCCAATTCTCTTCTGTTTCTTTGTCAGCTTTGAGTGTTTCTCATATGAAATTATTCTTCCAAAATGGATGTCTGCTGTGTAAACACTAAAGATGCGTGCATTTAATATCTTCATGCGGTTTGCATGTGTAACCCAACTCTGCTATAATTCTGCTGTGAACAAACTTGTTGATGGCCAATGATTGTTCAGCCATTAAGTTAGCTTGTATAACATAATGTCTATACTGATGAGATTGGTAAGGTTTTTGATTGGATCCATTGTTTTAACTATAATTTGTGTAGATTTCCAATTGTAAGCATTTTCTATAATCATCTCCATGTTAAGTAGAGTTTGAGCACAACTATGTGTAACTTTACATTCTGTGATTTTGCTAATCTAAAAATGTCTGATGATCAATGCCCTATCTTCTTTATATTACTTTTATACTTTTAATAGATTAGCATCAAGTCATGTTATTTGAAAATTTTGTAACCAAGTATTTGCTGCTTAATGCTTTTGACAAATCACATGTGGACAATTAGCTCCACATTGATTTTAGATAGTCGCCATTTTCACACAGAACTATTCTACGTAGATGGCAGAATTAAAATGGTGACAGGTACTTGTTTAGATACAAATATGTTTGCATTAATTTTATATAAATATAATAATGCTTAGCTGGCTACTGATCTTGGGTTGTTACATGTAGTAATAAATTCCTAGGAATGATACTTATTTAATATCTTATTTTAGATCCAAATTTGTTACAACAAGGAGACCTATAATGAGACCAATAATCACTGTGTTTATTTTAATTTTGTATTGTTAGTGATTGTATAAATTTTTATCTGTGGGTTAGGAAGCTGCTGTAGTTTGTAGATAGTTTTAGTCTTTTTATTTTGTCACAGCTAGTGTCAATCGTTGTTAACTGTATTTTATATTTTAAATGTAGGATAGGAAGCTGATTTATTCATTAACTAGTTTTTACTAGCAGCTAGTGTCCAAGCATCTTTGCATATCAACTAAATTATTAAACTACACATTATTGAATGTGAGATAGTAGGTTGAATTGTGCTTGGTATTTATTATCACTAAGTAGTTAGGGCACACAAAATAAAATCAGTCTTTGTAAGAATGAGCTGAGTTGCTGGAATTGGAATATTCAGCTTTGCAGATAGCTTCTTGGTGACCGGATACTGCTTTGGGCAGTGGCCCATCACGAATTGGAGTCTCTCTCATCTCTTTATCTCTTTATCTATATATTTGTGGTTACTTGTTATACTCATGTGAATCTAAATATAGTTCAGTCTAAGCTTAAAACATACATGAGACAACAAAGGTTCAATAAGATAGACATTACTGAGCTACAGAGAATCTGCTGGTTAGTATACACACACATTAATGCACATCTCAGCCTGGGTAATGATTCTACATGGTGACCATGAAAGGACGCTGAATGTCCTATTAACATCAAGAAATTGGATGGTGTAGTTAAGATAGGTGTTTCTTCTACCTCACTTAAATTACCAAGAAACTTACCATTTTACTATTACTGTTCCTTACTGTTCTATATCTCTTTTGTTCTGTTACTGTTTATGTGATTATGGAAATCTTACTATAATCTTAAGGGAAAAACAGCTTTTTTCTAACTGTGACATGGATGAAAAGAAAAACTATCTAACCTACTGAAAAAAATTGTTTTTTTTATGGAAATGGAGAACTTAGATAGATCAAAGATAGCAAATAATAATCAGACAACTCCCACGACTTCAGCAAGAGCACAATTGAAAGAAAGTTTATCCTCTACCACAGATGTCGAGATGTAAATGATACCTCTCAAAAAATGAATTGAATTCATTTGAAATTTTGGAAACCTTAAGGAAAAATCTTGAAAAAGAATGGCATTAAAAATCAAATTTGACAAAATGGAGAACAAAAGTAAATGCATTATTGAAGAATTAAAACATATTATGGGTCAGTGAAACATTCTTCAAGCTCAAGTGGAAATGCTAATGCAGAAATTGTTAGAAGCAAACCAAAGGATAATTGAGCAGAATGAAAATGGGAAACCATGTACAATGACCTCAAAGTTGAAAACAAACAATTACAACAAGAAAATGAAACCTAACAGATGGAAATTGAATCGCTAAAAGACCAACTGAGGCTGATAAAACTGTTGGAAGTCAAAGAGGAGCTGCCAAAACTGATATATATATTGAAGACATTTTAATTTCAGAAGAGCCAGAGGCAGAACTGGGTTCCCTGAGACAATGAGCACAAGTAAATCACTTGAAAGTGCAAGACATTGAAGCCAAAAAGGAAGAAGAGAAAGAGAAAATTATTCAACAAATTACTCAAGAAGTAAAGAAAAGAGTTTCAACAGAAGTAGCAGCTGAAAGTTTGAAGAAAACCAATGTATGAGAAAACAATATTACCAGAAAGAAAAAATGAAGAGCCAGCACTGTATAAAGCCCAGATTCAAAAGTTCACTGGGAAAATCAATAGTTATTCACTGACATTTGAGGAATGGCTGCAGTTGTTTGAGCTCACAATGAAAGAAAGAAGAGTGGATCAGGAAGCAGCAGCAGCAAGACTCCCACTATACCTAGCAGGTGCAGTGTATTAAAACTACTTGATTTTGGACACAGAGACAAAGAGGAATTACAAACAATTAATTGGGAATTTCGTCAAATATTATCGTAATGAAAGTTTTAAAAATCAATACAGATTAATATTAAATGGAATGAAAATGAGAAAATTTGATGACATCAGAAATATACGTCACAAGTCGAGAAATTGTTAACACTCAGTTTGAGAGGTGGATACTACTCCAAGTATGACTTATTTTCCCACATTACAAGGGCCTTCCAGAAAATATAAGGCAACAGTTTGAAATATAGCCCATTGTACAAACAACTTTTTTCGCCGATTTTTGTTGTCTGAACAAACAACTTTTGTCGCCAACTTTTGTCACCAATTTCTGTGATCTGATTAAACAACTTTTGTCGCCCCCTTTTGTTGATGATTTGGTATGCTACACGAACAACTTTAGTCATTTAATTAGTATTATACAAAAGTTGGGGAGGGGATGCTACACGAATGATTTTAGTTGGCGACACAAATTTTTAATAAAAGTTGTTTGTCTAGCATAGTGTTACAACAATTTTTTATATTTCAGTTACTTTATTGTAAAATATTTAAGAAAGAATTACAAGAAAGTCCGAATATGCCGAAATATTTAAGTTAAGAAATATTAATATTGCTCATGTAATGTGGTCTATAATAGATTCCCTTGTCATGTAACATAAGTTGAACCAAAATATTAAAATATTTTTTAATATTTAATTATTGGAATATACTGCAGCAACAAGCTATTTTATATTATATTTAATGTCTTTATTATGAAACAAAATTGTTTCAATATCTGTGTTTGTTTACATTCCTAAATGAGTGATCATAATAATGGCCTTGCATTTCAGTGGCAAATTGCATAATTTTGACTTGAAACAATTTACTGATTGTGCAAGCTGCAAATTTTGGATTTTTATATCTGCTAGCCAACAGTAACAGCATTATTTCTTTGTTGTCTAAATTCATAGTGTTTCACTAAAATAATAAAGTATATAAATTACATGATTACTGTTAAAGATCTTCATTAATTATTAAAAATTAATATTTATTATTTTAACATTATGAAAGCAGAATTCAATATTTATTTATGTAGGAAATATATATATAT
>CABFPE010000635.1:221041-235243 GCA_900660155.1 Hofstenia miamia | reverse complement strand
ATATATATATATATATATATATATATATATACGGGCTTTGTAATCAAAATTTTAAAATACACGGCACTGGATACAAAAAAATGTAGTAACTTCCTTATACTGATTGCATTTATTCATCGCTCTAAAAACTATCTGAATTAATGAAATCATGTTAAAAATACAACTGTTATTGACCTATTGCGGACTACACAATGGTATGCAACCCGTTTTGATGCATATTTTCATTGGAGAGCAAATTTTCACTGTGCAAAAATTGAAAAAAATGAAATAAGAATGATGCTGTTACTTTGAAATTAAACCAAACATCATATTTGCCTTCAATGTTTAAACAATACTTGAGTTCACAAAGGTACGTTGTGATGAACTTCCCAATCTAATCACTATTTTATTACTCGCAAAGTTCAAATGTTTTTGTTTACTTCAAAGGATTCTTTTTGATGAGTTAATTGTTTTAATTTAATGCTGATACACAAGTATACAAAAGAAATGCCTACATAGTAATATGTTTTTATTTTAACAAAAAATGTGAAAAATCATGATTATCTATCAACCTAGCTAATTTTAAATTTTACAGTTGGAGATGAACTCTCAAAACCATTGAAATTATAGCTTAAAATTGTTTATCTTTGAAGGTGATAATTACTAGAAAGTTGGAAAATTATTTTTCTGACAAAAAAGTGTATCAGAGCGCCCTGCTACAAGGACAACTTTTGTCATTTAATTACTTTATGAATAAAGTTGGCGAAAGGGGTGCTACATGAACAATTTTTATTGTCCAATTTTTGTTTGACAGAACAGACAACCTTGTCGCCAACTTTAGTTGGACCAAACGAACAACTTTAGTCTAGATAATTATTCCCGCCAAAATTATTGTTGTCACGATAATTATTGTTGGCCAAAAAAATTGGTGACAAAAGTTGTTTGTGTAGCATGGGCTTAAAATGCGATGTAGTTGGAAAAGATGATTAAAAAGGCAGTAGACATTCATTTGATGTTGGAAAATAATTCTTGAGTATATGAAAAGGCAACATGGAATAAGCAAAATGCATCAAACAAGTGATCTTCACAGGCAACCAGTGTAATGAAAAATGAAAAAGTTATTAAAATAAAAAATTGAGATGGATGAACCAAAAAATTTAGGGAAAGGGATGTTCAGTGCTACAATTGTGGACAAAAAGGACATAGGAAACCCAAATGTAAGAAATCAGTAAATGTAATAGAAGGCGGAAATGAATATTTTGAAGACAAAGATATTTTAAATTCTGAATACAAAATGCCATCTGAAATTGATGGAAAAAAAACAGCCAAGGAATCAGAAAACTAAAAGGAGTGCCAACTCAAGAAAACCATGCACCAGTTATGATACAAACTAATCTACACAACGTCAACACAATTACAGTTGTGATTAACAGAGTAATGACTAAAGCTACTATCAACACAGGTGCAGTGAAGTCAATTATAACAGATGAGTGCACAACAAAATTGGGATTTACAAGAGAAGAATTACGCTAACAGGCGTTGTCATCTGGTTTTTGTATTATTAGTGGGTAGGGATGTTCTATCCTTATACTGCTTCACTTCTACATTAGTAATTCCATTAACTGTAATTAATAGGTGCATAATGAACACTATTTAGGTGACAACACTTCACAGTGTCATTTCCAGTTGTTGGTGAGTGGGCATCCACCTGATGCGAATCTCCATATCCAGTAACCACCACTCTTCTGTGTTCCAGTTGAATGAGTTCCACCTCTCAGCTCAGTGATGTAACTTATGTGTACCATATCCTAGCTCAGTGCTTACTCAAGACAAGACACAACTTGACTTAGTCTCTATTTGTAAAGTGTACTGTATACTTGCAACCTGAATTGTTACTAGCTGCTTATTTAATATTGTATTTAGCCATTACTGAAATATATTGGCTTTAGTAAATTAATTAAATATCTAGCAGCTTCCTATCCTACATATAGTAATCAATACATGCTTGGTTGCATTATTCGTCATGTTATAGTCATCAATTTAGATCTAAAATAATGTAAGTATAAATTCCAAAGCTTGGCTTACTAGCCTTATCTTGAATTTGTTATCATTAATACATGTAAAAGAATAATCAATAGTCAGCTAAATGATAATAAAACCCCTAACCATAGCCTTAACCTTAGTGCACTTTCATGGCTCAGCACAATGAACCTAGAATCATTCCCATGATGGATCCTTGCCAATACTAAACACCAATCATTTAGCTTGACATTGTATTAGATAATCAAAAGATAGTAGAAAATAATTAAGAGAATTCCAAATAAATTTCTTTATCAATTGTTACAACTAAATTGATTCTATTTATAGCTAAATGAAAAAGTAACTGTTGATTTCAAAATTTGAATATTTGTCTGCCAATTTGGATAAAAATAATGAAAGTGTTTTTGCCCCCTTTGTTTTGCCATAATTAGTAGGATCAACAAATACTAATTCATAATCAATTGCACTAATATTTCTTGGTTGCATTATACAAACAAATTTCAGTTGATAATAAGATTTATAATCTCTTTTAAATCACATTCTAAATTTGATCTTAGTTTTCTTTAACTGACTTTTTTTCTTAGCAGCTCATTTGTTGGATGATGCTACAGTATAATTATAGGGACTTTTCTTACAACTCCTTTAATGTTTATATAGTCACCAAAAGCATTAATTAATTGTGATTTGTCTTTTTGCATCCTATTTTGTTTGCACAGGTGTTAGCCATTAATATGATGGTAGCTCTGGTATCAACTGTTGTTTGATAATGACACTCTTGATTGTAAACAGGATGAGGTTCCTTTCTAGGAGGTTTGTAACTGTGAGACATTCCTCATTGCCATTTGGGGCCAGTGCCCTTTCTAGTTTAAGCTTTTTTCATCAGACTCATTTGCAATGTCTTCTGTGTCTTCTGCAGTGTAAAAACCATCATCATTGATAGCATAGATTGATAGCAACATTGTAGACATCTACTTTTTTCCATGTTTAGTGGTTTCACTTTTATTGAGTTGTCCATTTCTGTGTTTTTTATCATGGTTGAAAATGAGATGTTATGCTTAGGTGTTGTTCTCCTAGTTATTTTTGTATTATTCTATTGTTCTCCTGTGATACCTGGATGTAGACACATTTGTTTATCAGAGTTTAGATAGAGTCATTTATGTCACACTTATTTTCAAAGTGTCTTCTGAATAGGGGTGACATTCCAGCATTGACATATGAGTACAAGTCTTGCTTGCAGTAATGGTTTTCTTCCACTGATAATTCTAGTAGTTAATTGACTTTGTAAATATATTTAGTGATATTGTCATCATCTTGCATTTTGGAGTTGTATAGAAGCATGAGGTACTTCTTGTGTTCTCATTGTTAAATTGAGCACTATTTTTTGTTTGGGTTCTAGATTCATGTACATGTTAAGTGCCTTGTCTTTCAAGAACTTTGGTAACATGGGGCAGCTGTTTTCTTTAGTACCATCTTATTGGCATATGTATATTTCAAATAGAACCAGCAATTACTGTTTATTTTTCCTGTAAAGTGTTGTGGCATTTTAGGTATTTTCATGTTGGTTTTCATTGGTTTGTCAATTAGCATTCATATTCTTTTTGTGATGTTGGTTGTGAATGCCTGTTGCAGAGTTGGCATGTCACTTTCTTGAGATGCATGTCATGTTTTTTTGGCAACAATATCAGCTTAAATTCAGTTTTTTTGGGTCTCTGTGTATTGGCCACAGAAGATGTAGTTGAGCTGTCTGCTCAATTTGTAGCAGAGTTTTGTGTAGTGGAATGTTGGGGGTTGTTGGCTTTGAAAGGGTTGATTTCATCGCTGAGTTACATGATTTCTTGATGGAATTGTGATTGTTGGGTATCCAGCATGTTAGAAATTTGAGAAATTAGTGTGACATAATCCATCAAACTATCATGTATGGTCAAGATGAGAGAAAGAATGGATGAAACAAAGACTAAAAATATTATAATGATTATAACAATTAATATGTAAACACATGATAGGATTGATTATTTGATTTTGTAAAATGTTTTGTGCAGTTAGATTTAAATTATGCTCAACAGTATTTGACAAAACAATAGATGGCCAAACAGTGTACTCTAACTAATGCTGATGTTGTTTAATCATTAGCAGAACTATAAACCAAGGGAAAACTGTAAACAACAATTGCTTAAACAGGTACTAGTCGAGTATTTGCTTATTTACTATAAAGTGCTATAAATATGCTTGAAATGATATAATTACTGATAAACGAATTTAGTTTGCATTTACTTTTCTCTTGTCAAGTTATTTTATATTTTGATGGAAAGCTAAATATTCAAGCACTGGGGTAATTGTATGGTGGTTCCCACATCTGTTTAAAGGTATGCTGGAGCAGCCTCCTAATAGCTATTCCACAGCAGGGAGGGCGACAGCTGTAGTTACCTTTCAGTGCTTTTAGGTTACGAATAGGTATAGGGTTTTTTTACCATTATAGCTTTCCTATTCTTTGTTGCTTGCCTGTTATTATGATTGCAATTATTATGTTCTACATGTTAACTTCCCTATCAATGAACCTCAGTCAGTTATTGTGTTATCCTACAATCAGTGATTTAGTATTAACGTTATTTAGATCATGTTTTCATATTACATTCATTATCAATTTAATAGTAGAAGCAAGTTGCTCATTGTTTCTTACAGTAGACCTTCGGCCGACTCACGTATTTGTTTTCTTGCAGGCGGCATTGATTGTTTACATGTACAAAGGGCTATTATGTATTACTATATATGTAGGGTTATTAAATGTAAGGCTCGATAACAAGCTGCTCAAGCATCCAGGTTGCTGTAATCAATTCCATATACAATTTCATAATAACAAAAACAATCAATGCACTAAATTCTTAAGTAGTTACAAATCCCATCACACTGAGTTCACTATTCACATACTAATTCCTTCAATGGTTTCCACTCTAAAGATGAAGATTAATTGGTAGATGCAGCTGATTGGTGTGTATCTGGAACCACATGGCAAACCTTTGAGTGTTGATCCTGTCTTCCATTCTCTATTTATCACCCAAATGAGTTTTAGTGAGTTATGCACTTAGAGAGGCTAATGTGTATTTAGTTAAGTTAATAAACCAAACACTCATTGTGAAGGAGAGAATTAGGAGAGTGTTGAACCTACTTATCGTGTTAACTAAGAAAAGTAATAAGTTTCTATGAATTCAATACAGAAAGTTAATTGACATGATTCTACATTAGTAGCTCTTCATTTAGTTTGGTACTTCTTGGGGGTTGGTATTGGCACTATTAGTGATATTTGGGTTTCTAATTTTTCAATCTATTCACATAGATCAAGAATGATGCTGATTATATGATTTTTGGTTTTTTTAAACAAAGGCATGCCATCGTGAGATGTTCTTTTGAAACAATGTAGTCATGAAAATGATCTTTTCCATATTCTTTTAAGTAACTTACCTAATAGTTTTGATTGCCATTGAGTTAAGAAATAGGGTTTGAAAAAGTAAACAATAGTTTCAGTTCCATATTCTTTAGGCAAAAAATAAACAAGTATCTTACCATGGGGTTGTGATCATTGTTGAGTGACAAAGTAAGTTTGAAAAATTAAACACTAGTTTCAGTTTCATTTTCTTCAATTAATAATAACCAAGTAACTTACTAAGTAGTTGTAATCAATGTTGATTTAGGAAATGGGGCAGTTTTGTTTCCATGATCTTGAGCATTCTTGGATCACCATGTAGAATCAACTGTTTTAGTCTTATTGTAATAGAGCACAAATAACATCTATAGTACAAGGCACAGAAAACAACTGTGAATAAGCATCAGCTGGGAAGATGTCTACAAGCACCACTAATCATGTAGCATAATCCATCACATAAGCTGCTGAAAACTAAGACTGAAGAAAAGAAAGAAGATGATTAAATTTATTTGTGCAACTTAGGTGATGATATTTTGCTAACCAAGATTTATAAATCAAGTATAAAAATGTACAAGCAAGTACTTCCTGATAAATTTATTTGACAATAATCTGAGGGCAAAATTGCTTCTTGTTATTTTTAGTAAACTAGGCAAAAGTGTCTTAGTAATTTAAAATTCAAATTGACAGGTACCTGCTTTAATTGAAAGTATAAATAGAGAAAAATCATTGAAACAATTGATGAAGTATATTCTTCAGAATTCTTATTTTGCTTGTAATTCTGGTTTGATTAATTCATAGAAATGTTGAACTAAATGGTTTGTGCTGAGTAGTGCTCAGGATTCCATGACAGGAATGATTCAACGTTCTTCACACCTGATCATAAAATGCATCTAAGTTAGGTGTATGGTTAAGAGTTTTTTATCTCTCATTTAACTGACTATTGATTGTTTTTCCATCATGTATGTTATAAGAATTTGGAAACAGCTAGTTAGTCAAATGTAGGATATATCTTAGCCCTTTTTAGATCTAAATGGTTGACAATAAAGTGACTGATAATGAGACCATTTATTATATTAATTATCTTATTTAAATATAGGTTAGGAAGCTGTTATTTATTTTATTAAGTAATTTGAATGCCAATAGTTTTTCAGTAATGGCAAAATATTTAACATGTTTTCTTGTTAACAAAGCAGCTAGTGACAAATCAGGTTGCATGAAACTTATGTCAGCTCATTTATTAAAATTGAAACACAACATCACACAATAAAAAGATTTTAAGTCAAGTTGTCTCAGATCATTAGTAAGCACAATCATAGGTTAGGGTACACATAATAAACTTGTTTGAGATGAGTGTTGGAGGTAAATGAAAGAAATTGGATTACTGGATTTGTTGCTGATAAGAACATCATTGAGCAGATGCCCATCTAACCACACAACTGCGGAGAAACTTCACCTAAATAGTGATCATTAATACATCTGCTAATAAAAGTCAACAGAGACATATTATTAATTCACAGAGCAGTTGAGAACAAATAGATCCCTTTCCACCAAATTGATGGAGAAGGAAGGAATTAGATTTGGACAACTGGACATTGGGCCTGGAAGCAAATGCTATATGGCAACCATGACATGTTACAAAGATCCTAATAACATCATGGAGAATCAGGGAAAAAATTCAGAAAGATAAAATCTTTGTTACTGACACTTTTAATCAATTGGAGATATTAATGTACACAGTGAGCAACTGAACTTCTCAAAAAACAAAAGATAGGAAAGATCAACTAGTCAATATACCTAATTGGGATGCATAGCATCAAGAAGAAAGAATCAGAACAGTAAGGGAAAAACCACTACTTACAATGATAATCTATTGACAAACAGAAACAAAAGAGGAAGCTCAAAATAACCCAACCTAGAGTAGTGATAACCCCAGTTGCATTGAGATCAACACTGCCTACTAATGGAACAGATCACTCCCCTATGATGGAACTGCAGACAATTCACATGTCCCCAGAAACAAGTCCACAGGAAACTTATGAAGTCTTCAAAAATGAAATACAGCATTTGACAAGAAAATTTGATCAAATGGACAAAGAGAGAGAAAACCTCATAAAGGAACTCAAAACAGATATAAGCTCAAGTTTGGAAGAGCAGAGTAAACTATTCCAACAGGAAATAAAGAGATTAACTCAACAAATAGCTGAGTTGAACAAGAAGTTCATAGAACAGAATGAAATGTGGGAAAAGATGTATCTGGAACTAGAAAGAGAAAATAAACAGCTATCAGAAGACAATGAACTCCAACCACAGGAACTTGAACAGTTAAGAGACAGACTCAAATTGATCAAATTATTTGAAGAGGAAAAACAGGGAGAAAAAGAAAGTCATGAGATATAATTTGAAGAAGAAAAAGTGAGAGAATTACAAACAATGTCTGAAAGGAGAAACAAGTAAAAGATGAATATTGTGAAGAGGAGAATGAGAAGGAAAAGCAAAAGATAATAGATAAAATAACAAGAATGGTAGTGAAACAATTACAAAATGATGAAAAAAGAAAAAAGCAAATGTAACTGAAGTTTGAAAAATCAATATTACAATACAATAGAAACAATAAGACAACTCCCAAAATTTCATGGAAAAAAGACAGATACAACTCCACATTCACTGAATGGTTCCAGATGTTCAAAATTACAATGATGGAAAGAAAGTTTAAACAAGAGGCAGAAGCAGCAAGACTACCATTATACCTAATGGAAACCACATACCAGCATTATTTATTATTAGATGCTGAAACAAAAGTAATTATGAACTAATAATAGAAGATTTCATGGAATACTATGAAAACAAAAGTTTTATAAACCAATATCACATCATCCTTAACACAACAAAGATGAGGAAGAATGACGACATAAGGAACTATATTCAACAGGTGGAAAGACTGCTAACATTAAGTTCAAGGGAGAGTCACTATTCAAAATATGAACTATTGTCCCACATTTGCAAGGGCATGCTTGAGAATATAAGAACTTAGTTTAAAATAAAATGCATTGTCAATAACAAACTGGAAAAGATGATAAGGAAAGCAGTTCACATACAATCAGCAATAAAAAACATTGCACAGACATATGAGAAAGCAGTATGGAATAGAGATACATCAACATGGAGTAACAATTTAAAAACACAGATATCAAATAGAAATTTTAAAAAGAAGAAACCAGAAAAAATAATTAAACTGAGGATGAGAGATGGGAAAGCAAAAAAATAAAAGAAAAAGATGTGAAATGCAATAAGTGCAGACAAAAAGGATATAAGAAATCAGACTGCTAAAAGCAAATAAATATAATCAGAAACATAGAGGCATATTAAAATGACAAAGATCTAATAGATTCATACAGAGAAGAAATCACAGTTGTAATTAATGGAGTGATGATGAAAGCAACAATCTAAAGAGGTACAGCAACCTCAATAATTACAGATAAATGTGCAACAAAATTGTGATTTAAATGCAAAAACTTGGAAAATCAACTAAGAGACTAATCAATGCATCAGGTGAATACATTGATACCAAAGGAATGATAAAATTGGTAAAAACGAGAATATCCAACACACAAAATAACTTGCTACCATACAACTTATAATTGGTGATAATTTCCTGACAAAAAACAAGTGTGTGATAAATTATGAGAATAAAATGATAAAAGTACGGGAGAAAGAAATCAAAATCAAAGAGGAAGAAGGAAAACAAACATCAATCACATTTGAACTGGAGGTAGTTATAAAATTACAACCATAGCAATGGAGAATGCATACAATAAAAACAGAACATCAGATAACAGCAGTTATTATGTTATACAAACAGAAATGAATCAACACAAAGAGAGTATCAATGCCATCAAGCATCTGTGCTATTAAAAACAGAAAAGGAAAAATACTGATCCTGAATGCAACAAATATAAATGACAATATGAAAAAATCAAGTATGAAAATATATCGAAAATACATCAAATATAACATTAGACTAATTTGGAAATCAAACAAAGATAGAGTGAGTAATTTGCAAGGTTGATTCAAGGAAAAGCAAATGAAAACAGAAAGTAATCCACAAAACCAATTCAAGGATGAATGGATGAACACCATTAAGGTAACAAGTAGTCCCAAAGGCCAATTCAAGGGCCTAGAGACAAAAGGTGAAAAAGAAGAGGACTGGGAGATACCAGACATAAAAAAGAACAAATACAAACATTTGGAAGAAGACAAAATAAAACAACTGAAACTTTAATTATTGGAAAGACACAGACAGATATTTAATTATGGAGAAATCAGTGTGGAACAGTGATATGAGAAACGCACAAGATAGTGAAAACCACAAATAAAACAATACAATTGCTGGTGAGGAGAGTACCAGAGCAATTGAAAGCAGAATACAACTGAACATTGAATGAACTGATTGACAATAATATAATTGAACCAAGCAAAAGTCCATATGGTATTTGTAAAACAAGGAAACAAATACAGATTATGTATAGACTTCTCAAAATTAAATGAAGTAACAAAAAATGCTTCATACCTGCTGCCAAGGATAGAGGATATGTTGTATGAAACAAGGAAACAAAAATTTTATATCAATAGACTTATGCAGAAGAATGGAAGAAGAAGTTATTGAAAAGACAGCATTCATAATGCCATACAGTCTGTACAAATCGAATTATATGGCATTTGGCCTTTGTAACACTCCTGCAATGTTTCAATGATATATAACAAAAATATTAAAAAATAAGACACATAAAATGGAGGACGGAGTTAGCACATATATAGACAATATTATAGTAACAAGAAACACAGTACAAGAACACATAGATAAATTGGCAAGAACTCTAGATATATTAGAGAAAGCTGGACTATGGATAAATGGAAACAAATGTGATATATTGAAGGAGAAGATAGTATTTCTGGGAAGAGTAATCAAAAAAGGCAGAATATGCATGATGGACAATGCCAGAGATTTGATTCAAAAAACATGCAAAGAATAATGGGATTCTTCAACTATTATGGGACATTTATTCCAAATATTACTGGGAAGACAGCAAAAATGACTAAACTGATGAGGAAAGCTCTCCCAGATAACAATTTTGGTTGTTTTTACGTTGTTTATAGATGTTTCATACTTTTGGTTGTTGCAACAACCACTAACATCATAATAACAACTTTAGTAATAAATAATCAGTGAGCAGATGCTTACAAATAAAACTCATTTTGTTAGTTTTATTACTAGATCCTTTTATAATAAAAAGGATTTGCAAAACCTTTTTTGAAATTTTTAATTTGTGAAAAATTATAATATACCAGATAAGTGAATTTTCAAAATAATTTATTCATGAATATTTGGACACCTTGATATTGAATGTTAAATAAAATAAGTTACAATTGAGCTGAAGAGATTTTTCACGACTTAAGAAAGTAATATTTCAAAATTGTGCTTAATTTTAGATTTTTAAAATTTTATCAAATTTGGCAGATTTTTATGCTCATTGTTATCATTTATATACAAGACATTCATTTAAATCTTTAAAAAATGTTTGAATATGATTGAAAGTATCTCAAAGATTGTGTTCTGACCTTTTTTGGGCTTGTGTTTGTTTAAACAGCAATGTTAGAACAGAAATTAATGCTAAAACAATCATGTGACAACATAAAACAATGTTGTTACAACCTCAAAATATTGCTGTTTCATTCATAAAAAACAACCAAAAAGCAACCTAATCTAATGTGACATTGTTGAAGCAATGTTGTTTCGACCAATGAAATAGTACCATTTCTACCTTAAAACACCGTTGTTTTTGACACATAAAACAACCACATAACAACC
The DNA here is from genome assembly GCA_900660155.1 of Hofstenia miamia. Taxonomy (NCBI): domain Eukaryota; kingdom Metazoa; phylum Xenacoelomorpha; order Acoela; family Hofsteniidae; genus Hofstenia; species Hofstenia miamia. The sequence goes on along the minus strand of CABFPE010000635.1, from coordinate 223,940 downwards.
CAAAACAACGTTGTTTAGCCCTTAAATTGTTATCTGGGGTACCATTTGTCTGGACATGGGAAGAACAAGAATAGTTTGATAATATAAAAGAGGAATTGTCAAAACTGCTATCACTTAATACACCAGATTGTACAGAACAATTCATTTTAGATTGTGATGCAAGTAAGTTTGCAATAGGAGCAACATTAGGTCAAATAAAAAATGGAAAGGAGGTGCTGATACAGTTTTTTAGCCAGAAACTAAAATCAAATGAGGAGAATTACAGATCCACAAAGCTTGAGCAATGAAGGTATAAAGAAATTTACACACTTTTTAATCAGAAGAGAATTTCAGTGTATCTGAACGTATTGATGGAACCATTGATCTTGACAAGGTACCTCACAGCATTATTCTTGATCATGGCTCAAACCATTATTGATTTCGCTCTAAATTTCACTGTTGGAGTAATATACTGTGTACAATATCTAGAAGCACTAACTGGACGTCTTACTTGTTGTCGTGAGTATAACTCCAGCTTGCTCTCATCTGTGAAAATAATTCTTGACAAGTCGAGAGCTGAGTGGAAGCGTCTTGGTTTGCACCATTTAAGATGCACAATTCTCTGATGATTGTTCAGATTTGGCTTCTGAGCAGCTATATGACACTTCAACCCATATTTTGTCAAAATGTGCTTTACAGTAGCAATGCTCACACAAATTCCACTAGCCTGATTAAAGAAATTTTCAGGAGACACGTCTGGATTAGTATCCAGATAGATCAAGTGCCAAAATAAAACATATGAAAGGATTTTTGAACGTCACTACCTGCGTATCCGAGAGACATATCAAAGACAGATGGAGAGAAGAAACATTTTCAATTTCTGCCTTACACAGAATATGAGAAACTACCGGAAATAAATGTAGATAAAAGAGGAGAAGCAATACTACCAATAATAGTTAAAGAAGAAATAACAGAAAGAGAGATAGTAGAAAAACAAGAAGACAATATAATACTGAATAAAATTAGAGGTAAAATAACAGACCAGAAGACAAAACTATCAAAGATTAAAAAGAGTTACTATAAAAGATACTAGTGGAGGATAAACAAAAATGGATTTTAATAAGTCGAAGCACAATGCAACAGTATAGTTATCCCGGAATACTACCAAAGAGAAGTGATATGGAAAGCACATGAGAAATTTAGAATTACGAGCAGGGGGATGATAATCATTTTATGCACCAAGCACCTGAGACAGAAATTAAACATTAACATATGATTTGAGTTTGTCACTAGTACTTATGGCTGATGCCGAAGTGAGGCTTCAAGCTACTGAATTATTGAATTGACAATTACGTAAAACTAAGCAATGCCAATTAGAATCATCAAACTTCTGGAAGAACCAAACACTAGATTGAAAGGGTGATGCCCTCAGAGCTAGCCCACGGTTCTTCCCCAAAATGAAACAAATTTAGTTAGACATAGCCTTCAGTAAATCTACAAGAGGAAAATGAGGGGACTGCCACTACAAAATTGGATAAGTGAAGCTACAAAATGTCTTTATACGTTTCTTAGATTTAACAATTTTTCATAGAGCACATTCACATCTTTAATTAAAGTTGAACAAATCATTAAAAAAATTTTAGAAATTAAATCTCAATTAAATTGGTATAAAACTTGATATTTTGTAATGTGGAAATCCCTATGCTTCCATGAATCGTTGAAAATGTTTTGATATAGTTTGTAGATTTTTAGCCAATTTTCCATTTATGTATTTATAATTCATGAAACAACTTAATTGAGGGTATATTGTCGTTACATGGCAATGGTTGTTTTAAGGATATGTTTGCTATTTTCTTGTACATAGGAAAACATCGAAAAGACATTTAAAAGTATATTTTGTTAGAATAAATTTAATCTTAATTATATTATTTTTTAAAAAATTAAATGTGCATATATTTTTAATGTGTGTAGGGTATTGGGAATTTCAATTAAAGTAAGTGTGATAAACACTTCAAACATTTAAAAGAAGTCTTATAACACGTCTGAAATTGGAAGGGAAATCACTTAGAAAACGTCTAGATATAGATATGGTTTAGAAAGTTTTATGGATATGGTTGACACTAGATGATGTTATATGAGACTTTTAGAAAACGTTTAAAAAAGGATTTACAACATCATTTTGTGGACACTAGATGGCATTCAGCAATACTTAAAAAGGGTGTTTTATAAAATATTTTAATGAAAAAATATGCACCAACATTGCATAATCAATTTATATTAAGGAAGAGAAACCTAATTTCAAAACAAAATGTCGTCAAACTCTTCATTTAATTTAGTGTATTTTGATTTTATGGAAGTAATCGGCCATCACAAACTTTGTGAGACACTTCCCGAAAACCACAAAAATAGTAGTCATTTGTTTATCAATTCAATTTTTTTTGTAAACCATACATGAGTTTGTTTTGCTACCTGAAATTATTTACTTTTGTTTCATTCGTTAAACCTAGGGAAACTTGTGTACACATTTTCTCTTAAGTTATTACTGATTCCACTATGAGAAGCAAAATTGATTTTTCTGTCAAGGGCGACCTGGGGTAGGTCTGAGGCTTGACAATTATGGTCAGTCATGCGATCTATGCTTGGTTCTTCCATGATCTTTTGATCCCATTCATTCTTGTTAGTGCAATCTACTTATATTCAATGGCTGCAGAAGATCTTTGCCAGCAAAAGCCATATTGTGTTTAGTATTAGTCATACGCTAAATCATTTATGCAGTTTTCTTATCACTATTTTCTTTTAGTGCTAGCTTACTGTTGTTTATTACACTTTGAACTATAGATGTTACCAGTATTGTGTCGAAGCTATACCACTTTTTAAGTCGATGCTACAATATATATATATATATATATATATATATATA
>CABFPE010000635.1:200794-220843 GCA_900660155.1 Hofstenia miamia | reverse complement strand
TATATATATATGGGTTGGGTATTTGCAATCAGTAACCCCTTCAGTAAAGGTTCATAGCTACCCATACCAGTCCAAATATCTGTAGGTTAAATTTTAAGAACTATAATAAGAATTCTAAATTTATGATGTGCAGATAAACTAATTTTGCTAATGCTACCTGCCAGTCTTACTTAGGCTCATATTTGTCACTTGCTGAAAATGATTGAACATGCCCTGCGTCGCTCTGGCATGATTAGAAAATAGTATGGTTTGAGGGAGATTAACTTGTTGAATAATGATGGTGCAAAATCAGCATTCCAATAGTATTGCACGAATGCAAACATTATTTCACAAAAAATCCAATACATTTGCATGAAACAGAAAACTCTTCCAGCACCAGAATGGAATTGACATTTTCACTCTTTCATCATTCATGTTTATCATTGTCCATAGCACTCTCAAGCATACCAAATGCAGATGAAGCGGTCACATCTTGACTACTTCACCATCGATATACCTTGGAAAATCAATCAATGTGAAAAAAAATTTAATTGATATTTACTTGAACACTGTGAGGATCTATTCATGATGTTCTGCTTAGGCCCACTAAAAGTATTTTATATTTTGCTTCATGTAACTTTTTTGTTGTTTCTTGCTTTATTCAAATACCAATAATTACAAAAGAAAGTGTAAATAACATGAAAAATTATAAATCAATAAGGCTAAATGTCCTGAGCTATATTCTGTCAGATTAATTTTAATCAATTACTTTAACTGCAATAAATGTAAAATATATGAAATAGTGATAAGTGGACATATCAAGCATTTGAAAAATTACATTACACAAAAACTGAGATATAGTGTTTACTATTACTGCAATAAATAATTCAACACCATGACATTACAAAAAGGTTTTCCATATTTTATTTACATTGTTTATATACAATGTTGTAATATTTCTCTTTCCATCATACATGTTTTTGTTTTAAAGCAATTTTTATATATTAATGGCCTGTTGATGTAATATTTCTATTTTCACCAGAAAATTTTTATGTGTTAATAGTTTATTCACCTATATACATTATCTAATATTTCTATTTTCACCTAGCAAGTTTTTTGTTTTACAATGATTTTTATGCATTAATGGTTTATTTTCCTATATCTGTTGATGTAATATTTATTTTGATCTTATGTATTTTCATTTTAAAATGATTTTTATGTGTTAATGGTTTATTTTCCTATAAACATTGTGTAATATTGTAGAATCATTGACTTGTGGGAGAACACTCAGCAGGTATTCAATCTTTAGGCGTGTAAAATATTTTTCATATTTGTGAAATATCTTTGCATCTGATTTTAATGGGCTTGTTGCAATCAATGTACCACGTAATAGCCAATTTTTTGCTTTTGTAGAAATGGGAGAGATGGCTATTTTGAAATTAGTAGCTTTGGACATGTTTTGACGTAATTTTTTATTGATAGGCAAAGATAGATTTTCAAACTTCATTACAAATATTGATAGTAGCCACATTGCTGCCATGGCATTAAAGGAAGAAACTTTTTCTTCTGAGAATAAAGTCTTACTGAAGTCACTTTTATCATTTTAATTGATTGATATCTGCATATTTGATATTGCTGATTCTACTGAAGAGTGGTATTGTAATGATGGCGCTTTAATTTCAATATCAGGCCAAATTTCATCTTTTAATTGTTATGTCATTCCAGTAACTACTTAATTCTCGTATTGTGGCATCTGATAATTGCATCATAAGGCGAATTGATACTTTGCCTAGGTTTATCAGCTGATTAGTTTGATTGAGTATTCCTGCTGCTTGTGCAAAAAGACATTAATCAATTGCTAGTCATGTGTCTATAATTGGACGAATAGCTGGCAGTTTATAGTTCATCATAATATCTGTGTAGAGCATTTTAGATATGCTGCCATCACTGTAATCATTATTGAGAACAACATAATCGTCAAAATGAAATACAAATAAATTTTCAACAGTACATTCTAGAGATTCAAAGAACTCTGGAGTAATTAGAATTTCACGTTCAATGTGAATAGTGTTACTTTATTCTTTGCAGCTAGTGTGCTGAATTTTTCCAAATGTTTATGGAGGTTAGGTAAAGAAATGTTCTTTTCACAAAAAAAGTAAACAATTTGTAGAGAATTGTAATCAATGTTTAACAATTCAATAAGTTGAAGTTTAGGTAAATTTTTGAGAAGTTGTTGCAAGTTTTTAATGTTGAAATTCTCATCAAAATAAGGATGAATTTTGGCGACTAGATAACATCTTTCAAATGTTTTTGCCATAGTATGTTCATAGAATAGTAGAGTATTACAATGAGCTCATTTTTAAGAGTCTATAGTGAAGGGTAACACACTTGCAGAGGGAACAGAGGTTTGATAACATAAAAGGGTTTGTGTGTGTTCCTTAGTTTTAGTGGGAGTATTACAATTAACTATATAAAGAGCCTTCTTTGAAGGTTTAAAATAGGGATGGAGCAGTTCAACTTTTTAGAAGTAAATATTTCTAATCTGCGAATGTTTTTAAGAGTTTTAGAGTTTGTGGAGGATGCAGACAAGTCCGAATCTGGGCAAGGTTGATTAATATAAGACTCTGAAACATCTGTAAGAGGCGAGGAATCCAGAATTTTAATTAACGCCCACCCTTGCAGTTCCTGGTGCAAGGAAACCCTCTCCCCAAACATCATCAACCATTTGAAGCTGATGGTGAACAGGTGCAAATGAGGTTGACTGAATACTTGTTCCTCCTACTTCATGAACCATTTGAAGCTCATAGTGCAGTAAGGGCGTCACAGTCTCAGTGGAAACAGAAACCATTTGAAGCCTCTGTTTAGACTGAGAAGCATCTGATTCAGTGCTCCCAGACCCTGAATCTGAAGATGTATGGGACTGGAATGATTTTCTCCATTTGACATGGCGCCTTGATAGAGACGAGGTAGTCTCACTTGCCTTTGGTGGTGTGTGTTGTTGGTTCATACCTAAACAAATGTTAAATATCTATTGCCCAATATTGGGAAATATAATTAGGATTAGGATTTCTAGTTGGATGTTTTGGTAAAATTCTAGATAGTACATTTATATCTTATTGTACTGGTTTGTCAAAAGATTCCTCTTGTACACTTTCAATATCAGATACATTGTAAAAGTTGTCTACACTGTTGTCAATACATTTTAATTCATTAAAATTGTCTAACTTGACATTTTAAATGTCCTTAATAGTGCATTTAAGATTTTGGAAATGAGCTATTTTACTGGAGTTTAATTTATAGTTATTATCAGGTAGTATTTTGATAATCTCAAAAGAGCCTTGCCATTTATGTGCCAATTTCTGGACTTGATGTTTGTCTGTGGTTATTCCAGGTAAATAACATAAATTTTATCCCAGATAGAGCAATGTGTTCCATAAATCTTTTTGTTAAATTTTCGTTTTTGACGAATAGCACTCTTTTTGGTATTATGAATCATAGTTTCATGTGTAGACGTTAGATTGTCTATGAGATCTTGAACATATTTATTGGTGGAATTTGTTAAATAATTTTTAAAAAGTATTGATAGAGGAGTAACAGCTTCATGACCAAACATAGATTTATAAGGTGAAATGCCAGTGGTGGTATGAACAGATGTGTTATAATAAAATTCTACTTTTTAAATTATTTTACACCAATGTTTACATCCTATATGTGAAGTTAATGCTCTGATTTAATTTTAGTAAAGTATGGTTAGTGCTTTCAGCCATACCATTGGCCTGGGATGGTAAAACGTGTATGTTCATGTAAAATTTCGAGTTGTGACATTAATTCAGAAAATAAAGAACTTTTGAACTGAACACCTTGATCTGTTATTATTTGTGACATTGGTCCAATGGTTAGTATCCATTTTTGAACAATGATATCAGCATTTTTTAGCTGTAATTAAATCAGTGGGTATAATTTTACAATATTTAGTGAAATTGTCAACCATAACTACAACATATTGAAAATTTTCATCATCCTTTGATAATTGTTCAATGCTGATGTGAATGATTTCATTAGGTTTTTTGGAAATAATTTTTTATTATCAGGTAGTATTTTCATAATCTCAAAAGGGCCTTGCCATTTATGTGCCAATTTCTGGACTTGAAGTTTTTCTTTGGTTATTCCAGGTATAAAAACATAAACTTTATCTCTGATGGAGTGATGTTTTCCATAAATCTTTTTGTTAAAGTTTTGTTCTTGACGAATGGCACTCTTTTTTGTATTGTGTAGACGTTAAAGTGTCTATGAGACCTCAAACATATTTATCAGAGGAATTTGTTGAATAATTTTTAAAAGGAATTGATAGAGGAGCAGTAGCTTCATGACCAAACATAGCTTTATATGGTGAAATGCCATTAGTGGTATGAACAGACGTGTTATAATAAAATTCAACTTTTTTAATTATTTTATGCCAATGCTTACCTCCTATACGTGAAGTTAATGCTCTAATTAATTTTAATAAAGTGCAGTTAGTTCTTTTGGCCATGCAATTTGTTTGGGGATGGTAAACTGTTGTGTGTTCATTTAAAATTTCAAGTTGAGACATCAATTCAGAGAACAAAGAACCTTCAAACTGAACACCTTGATCTGTTATTAGTTGTGACATTGGTCCAATGCTTAATATCCATTCATGAACAATAATATCTGCAATTTTCTTAGGTGTAATTAAATCAGTAGGTATAATTTTACAATATTTAGTGAAATTGTCAACCATAACTACAACATATTGAAAATTTTTGTCATCTTTTGATAATTGTTCAATGTCAATGTGAACAATTTTGTTAGGTTTTTCAGCAATAATTTTTGGAGGTTCCATTCATTGTTCTGGAAAGTGATCTTTATTAATTAGTAAGCAAATCTTATATTTATCAATAACATCATATACCACTTTTCGCAAATTAGTTACTATAAAACATGTATTTACAGTTTTTTCTGTTTGCAGAATGCCCAAATGACCATTTTCATGTATTTTTCATATTAGATCGCGTTTATATTATTTGGGAATAGCAATGTGATTGTTTCTAGATTTGGCAAACAGTAAACCTTGAGATGTGAGTTGCCATCTCCATTTATTATAATAGCAAGAAGCTATAGGATCTAAAATTGTGTTGGTCATAGTAACTTTATTAATAATTTGTTTCAAAAATGGATCAACTAATTGTTTTTCTTTTGCTGAAATTTCTTCCTTAATGGTAAGGCTTAGGGTGGGTTTGGCTTGTCTATCAACATTAATGACAGGTAAATTTTCATATTCGTTTTTCAGAATGAAAGAAAATTCAATTTTATCACCAGCAGTTGTTTGCAAATCCCTTTGGTATTGTGGTAGAGCAGTTAGTAGATAGGCATTAGCATGTAATGTTTGTTTGCAATGTTGAATGGTGAAATTGAAGTCATTCAATTGTTCTATCCAATGTTCAACAATATTTGATTTATCACCAGAGAATTTCTTTAACCATGATAGGCCACTATTATCTGTGAGTACAGTAAAGTTTTTCTCACCAATTAGGAAATATCGAAATTTCTTTAATGATTCAACTAATGCTAACATTTCTAATTTTGTGCTGCCATAATTTAATTCGGAACTTTTTAATTTTCTACTGAAAAATTGAATAGGTAATTCTTTACCATCAATATTTTGACTGAGACAAGCTCCAATAGCGTTGCAATCTACAATGAATTCTTTAGAATAATCAGGACAATTCAAAGATGGGAGTTTTTTGAATTCTTTTTTAAGTAAATCAAACTCTTCTTGATGTTTCCATTGCCATCGAAAATCGTTTTTAGATTTTAATAAATTTGACATATTAAAGGTATTTTTAGCCATATCAGGAATAAAACTCTGATAGTAATTGAAAAATCAAAGTATATGTTGAACATCTTTGCGATTTTTAGGACATTGTATTGATTCTATTAAAGAAGTAGTATCATCTTTTAAAGTTATTGTTTTGTGTTCAATTTTTCTGCCAAGAAATACTGTGGAGTGTTTAGCTAAATTTCATTTGTTGCCAATAATTTTTAGACCGCTTTTATTTAAAATTTTGAGAACTTGTTCTAGTTTTTCTAGATGTTCTGGAAATGACATTGAGGATATTAGAATATTGTCGATGTAAACAGCAATACTTTCATCGAATTTATTGTTGCTGTTCATGAGGACTTTCATTACATAACGTTGAAATGTGGCAGGTGCATTTGATAAACCAAACGCCATGTATAGCCATTATAATAAACCGTAGGGCGTAATGAAAGCTGCTTTTTCAATATCGTCGGGATGCATAGAAACCTGCAAATAGGCTTTGCATAAATCGAGACTTGAGAATATTTTAAATTTACTGGCATTGTAAAGAATATCATCTATATGTGGTAATGGATAAGCATCTTTGACAGTAATGTCATTGAGTTTTCAGAAATCAATACATAATCGTGTTTTATTTCCTTGTGTTAAGAAAACTGTAGGTGATGCATAGGTACTATAACTTTTACATATAATGCCATTATTTAGTAATTCCATAATTGTCTTAAGATAATCTTCCTTGTGGTCTTCTGGAATGTGACGAACTTGTTGGTGAATGGGTTTGTTAGAAGTTGTTTTAATGTGATGAAATTCACTAATTAATGGCTGTCACTAATAGTCCCGAAGTTGAAGGCTTCATGATATTTCGTCAGCAAGTTATTTAAGTCTTTGATTTGATTAGAAGTTAAATGTGGATGTGAGTCAGAATTAACTTTTGGCATTGTAATATCTTCTTGTGATTTTGGTATTTTATTGTTTATTAATAAACAGTTACGATTTTTCTTGAGTTGGGTATAAACTGGAAAAGCAAATATTTTTAACTGCTGAGGTCGTAAAGTTATAACTCTGTCAGTTTTATTTAATAGAGCTGTAATGAGACATCCTTTATAATGTATGATATTGCAGATAAAGTGGTTAATTTTTTTGCATGCATCCAGTATAATGAGAAATCATATAATCACCATTTATAGAACTATCTGTTTTTGCTTTTGACATTTTCCAATGATAAGGCTTGATTTTTAAAATTTCTTCTAATTGAAATTGAGCAGACTCAGGATATTTAACAAATAAATTTTTTCGAATTGTGTTGTTGTTGTTATTTGTAAAAGTATTGTCTTCAAAACTAATAATGCAATCATTATCTTCTAAAAAATCACATCCCAGTATCAATTAGTATGGCAATTGGAAGTTTGTAGTATCATTACAATTAAATCTTGTTTGAAGATTTTACATTTAATTGAAATTTTCACATTTTTAATGTAACCCTTAGTGTAGAATCTTGCCAACCTTCATACTAGTAAATCTTAGCTTAATTTAGGAGCTGCTGTGACAATTTGTTCCTCCTCAAATAGTACGGTAGGTGACAGATTCCAATCTCCATCTCTCTTCTTTTAGTTCTATTGTTTAGTTGTTTGTTAATTAAATTATTATCTAATCAACTGGCATTGATACGACACTAACAACTATCCTTTTAGATACAAGACACGAGACAGAGGGTACAAAGTACAGGGTAAACTACCCGACCGGAAGCAAAGCACAAAAGAGGAATCGAAGAATTACGCTACAACGAGTATTTCCATCCGATACTGAAACATTGATAGAGACACCAACCACAATTCTGATGACTCAGTGCAGTGAAATAGTGTGCATGAATATGATAGTGATAATGTGTGATACCTTACTAATTTAATGCATTGATTGTTCTTGTTATTAACGAGTTTGTCTACTAAGGGAATCTCGCAACCAGGATGCATTAGCTTGTTATGATTCCTTACATATAATATCCTTACATATAAATAATTACATGTTAACCTAGAGTACATGTGAACAATCAATATGGTCGTGACAAAAAGGATGAATTGGTAGTACGTTGGTCCACTAGTAATCATATGTAATAAATCCTGTACAAGATAACACAAACTGATTTCGTAATTTCCTAATAGGGCTAGATGTAATAGCATAATGTAATAAATACAGTAGTACGAACAACGAACGATAGGAAAGCTAATACGAGTAAAAATCCCTATCCTTATACCTAACCTATGAGCACATCGGGTAAGCACCAGCTATACACGATGCTCCCGTTAACTGGAGTCGTGAACCACCGTCTAGAATACCCAAGTGCTCGAACATTTAGCTTTCCATTTTATTTAATAAAATAACCTGATACCAAAAACGTAAAGTAAATCCAGTAAATTCAATTCATCACCAAAATGATTAATCACACAATTTTTATAGTGAAAAAATAACAAACAATCAAATATTTGACTAGTACCTGCTAATTTCAGTTGTTGACAATTTCAAATCCTTTAATTTTTGTTTGTCTGCTGATGACGCACTTCTGCCTTAATTAGCCTTTGTGATTTTGGTCTAGTACTTTTTTGCCAAATGAATTAATATCAAAAATTACTGCACTGTAATTTTACAAATAATTAATTAATCATAATCATATGTTTGTACAATTAATATTTTATTTTAATATTCAGTCTTAGTTTCTTCTTCTTTCTTCTTAATTTGACCACATATGATTAGATTACGTTACACCACTGGCAGAAATTAATCTGTAATTTTCTTTTGTCAAATCTTTACAAGTAATACCAATAGAATTTGCGCAGGTATCAGCTATAACAGAATGTGCAGCTCCTCTCTCAATTATTGCTTAAATAATTATACCATTCACAGTAACTGGAATAGATTTTTTATCAGTCAAAATAATTGAGATGAGTATCTCTCCTGTTTGGTCTGGAATCAGTGCTCTTACTCGTTTAAAGAATTGGTGTCAGTAGTAATACTTACAGTGTTGTCATCAGTATTGTTGTAAAAACCTTCATTATTTTCAATAATTTTATTCTTTAGTGTACATTTGAGAACGTAAATGTCCTTTGCAGCCAAAGTGGAAGCAACATATTTTGTTACTATTAACTTCTGTGGATTTGGCATTGACTGATTTTCTTATTGGAATCAGATGTGGTTTCTTTTAGTAATTGGTTAGAAACCAGAATAGAGTAATTTGTTTTAGGCATCATAGATAATGTGTTCCTTTTGATTTTTAGATAGTTTGTTAGGGCTAATTGTACATTGATAGCTTTGTTAATAATTGTTTCAGTGTCGTCATCAATGTCACATTTAGCTTCTAGGCTGCACATAACAAAATTATACAAGTCTTCAGATTTGTATTTGTTATCTTTGCTTGATAATTGTAGTAGTCATTGAATCTGCATTATATGTGCATTGATATTGTCAATTTCATTTATATTATTGTTCAAACAATAACATTTGATCATGTTTTTTTAATTGATCTAGAATTAAAATGATATTTTAGTTTTCCAATTAATGTTGGATAATCATTTTTTGTTTCTTTGTCAAAACTAATTTAATAGGTATTAGCTTTGTCTTTTAATTAAAAAGCTAATTGAGATGCAGCAGTAGTTTGATCCAATTTCATTTGCTTCATGTACAGTTCAAATTGAGAAACAATTCATCAAAATTGGGGGATGAAGAGTTGATTTTTCCATTAAATTTTGGAGGTTGAACTATATTGAGTGGCGTTGCATTTATTTGCAAAATTCAAGTAATGGAGAATCTTCATAGCAAAGTTGAAATCCATCAGTATGGATTTTATTCATTTTGGCATGTTGAAAAAAATGTTTCAAATCATCTAACATTTCTTTTTAAGTTTTTCAAATTGATCAAAAATTTCTTCACAAATTGCATCAATTTGAGGAGTTACATCAATGAGATTGGATTGAATTTCTTGAACAACTGATAATGGTTGTGCTGATTGTTGTTGATTGAGAGCAAGCATTTGTTTTTGAAATTCTTCAAATTGTTCTTGAAGATTGCTTAATCTGTCATCTAAATTTTGTTCTGTATAATAGGCTTCAAGTAATTGTTGTTCAAAATTTTCTTTTTGGTTTTAGGATGTAATTAAATTGTTTGTAAACTTACAACCATTTGTAAAAATTCATAATGGGGAATTTTTTGAAGGTCTTCAACAGCAAGGGCTTTATGAGTTTTGGAGTGAGTTATATGAGATTCCATAGTGATATCAAATGAGCTATGGTATGATAATTGAAACCAAAATAGTAGATTACATGACTCTTTAGCTAGTATTTAGTACCAATTTGGTTGATCATGAGTTAGAGGTTGGTTGCAGCACTGCAGCTAATGTTTTTTATTTCTGTTCTGATTTGTGTAAGAATTTAATAGAAACAGTAAGAACAATAATGACTCTTCTTTGTATTACTCTTTGAGAATGTATTACTTTATTTAATAGAAAACAAAAAGGTAAAATCCATCACTAACATATTCAAAGTAGTCAGGGTCACCATGTAGAATGCTTGACTAGTGGTAGAAGTACATGCAACACTCAGCAAGAATTCAATCTTTAGAAATATTAAAACAACCAATGAAACTACTGGTTATTATGTACTTCTATCTATTGAGAAAACAAGAGCATGTTCATTCCATAGGTAACAAGTATTCAGAGAATGAGTTAATTTCAAACTTCTTCTTACAGAATCATGGCCTCTGGCTAATGCAATAAAACATTTCCAATACCTCATTCTCAGCTCATTTTAGACTAGAGAAAATACAATAATTATAGTTACATGCAAACCATAAAAATGAATATAATAAAAGATCATAAAGGGGCAATTTGTAAGTCTGTTATCTGAAAAATGCTAAAATAAAAGGTTAATCAAATATATGGCTGGGGAAATAATAGCAAAAGCAAATGCAACTAGAAACTAGGGTAGCAAAACTTAAATTAACAGAATTCACACTTTCTGCATATTTAAAAATAGTAGCAAACACTCAACTCACTTATTATCAGACAGTGAGTAATAGCAAACAAATTAACAAACAATACTATGATGGTTGATTTTTAAATTACACAAACAATATGGATTCCTTGTATGAGCGACCAATCAAAATACAAATAGATATTAAATCATTAGTTGTACAATGACTATCATCAAATATTATTAAATCCACACAAGTTGTCATTTTACAAATCTGATGCAAACTTACTACAATATTGCTTTGGGAATGTACTTAAAATTTGATATTCCTGAACTATGTAAATAAAAATATGTCTATTATTTTGGAAAATATTGTGTTGAAGTATTTGGTCAAAAAATTAAAGAATTTAAAAGTTCAAATGAATATTATTCTAACAGCCTCTACCAGGCATTGTCACTGTTTCCTTTTTGCTACTTTATAACTTTAGAGATGTACTTGCAGGTTGGGATGTACTAATTTGATACTGCCTTAATTCCACTTAGTTACATTAATTTTATTTAACTATAATCACACTTTCACAGCCTGGAACAAAGACCCTTGAATTGTTCCTGTGATGGTTCCAGCCCACTATTAAGCACAACTCATTTAGCTTGACATTGTATTAAATAATCAAACTGTAATAAAGAAACAATATCAGAAATCTCAAGAAATGTATTTATCAATTGTTATAATGGAATTGAATCACTTTATAGTAGCTTGAAAAAGTACCTGTAGATTTCAAGTTTTGAATCTTTTGTCTGCCAAGATGGCGGCTAAAAATAATGGAAGCAACTTCTCCCACTTCATTTGGTCAAAATTAATAGTATCAACAAATACTAGTTCATTATCAATTACACTGATATTACTTGGTTGCAACATAAAAATTAATCTAAGCTGATAATAACTTTTTACAATAAATTTTCAATCACATTCCAATTCAATCTTAGTTCTTCTAATCAACTTTCTTCATTAGCAGCTTATGTTCATTTGGATGATGCTACATTATCTATGTGGAAGTGCAAGTGAAAAATTAGAAAGAAATCAATTTCATTTAACAAGTAAATGGTGGCATAATGGTGTGCAAAAAAGAGATTAATAAAAAGAAGTAACTAAGAGTATTAGAAAACTAGGGATTTAATTATACTTTTGTACAAACACAATTATTATATTTAAATATTGTAAAACAATTTGCGCAGTTTTGAAAGTATGTTTATCAGCAAATGGTTTGGAAAAACCAGAAGACAAAAATCACTACAGCTAATTAGTAATAATCTTGCACAATCAAAGCAGAGCAGATGAAAGAATTGTGAACAAAATTGAATCAATGAACAGGTACATGCCAAATGTTTAAGTGTTGGGAAAGGTGATTATAAATAGTGTGCAATGCATTTACTTGGTGATGAATTTTCTTCATTTGATTTCTTATATTATATTATCAGGTTTGATTATATATGACAATGGAAAGCTAAACACCTGAGCACATGAGTAGTCTGTCATTGGTAACAAGATTCAACTAAAGCAGTTTTTGGAGCAGACTCACATTCAGCAATTCGAAGTGCAGTTTGGCTGGTAGCTGGGACTACTATTTCCATGTGCTCTTAGGTTAAGTCTACTTGTAGGAGTTTGCATTTCATTGTAGTTTTCCAACAGATTCGTTTGCTATAATAAACAATGTCATGAAATAGCTGGACAGCTACATTTAGGCTAACCCTTTTTATATCCAAATTACTAAGGTGTTATAATAAGATTTATTATCATATGAGGAGCCTATGAGCCCCAAATTATATTACATGTTGTTTATTGTAATTGTTATATTGGAGAGCTTTGCTTATGAGTCACAATCACTTCCACAGTAACTGGTGATGCCTTACCATTCCAGGTTCCTCTTTGAGTTGCAATGTTTGGCATCAGGTTTTGACCCTAATAATATCTTGCCACAAGTTATGAGTAATACCTTATCTTGCCAAGAATGAAAAATCTGGATTAATCAGAATTGTACAGTTGGTTAAACAAATTTATTAAAAGAAATCATTATAGCATTACTGGAATATGTCTATAAATCTACTTGTACAGATTCTACATGGTGACCATTACAGGTGCCTGATAAACTGGAACTCAAATAAACATTCTTAACCCCCTGAATTAAGATGGATTTCTTCTCAGAGAAAGAATAGGAACAAACAATGGTCAAATTGACTTAAGAAGATTTAGTTCTTGTCAAAATTCACCCCATCAAAACAACAGACTAGTAAACAAAAACATTACAAGTTAAGATAGTTGTTTCTTCTCAAACTAATGATCTTGTTGTAACTGATATAAAGTTAAGCAGATACAAAAAACCTACACCTACAGGGCTACAATAATTTAGTCAAATCTGAAGACTAATGACTACAATGGTATATTCACAAAAGAAAAACAAGACAATGTCTAAAACTCAGAAAACTCCCCAGAGTAAAAAAACCCTCCACCCAGATAATAATTTTGGTTGTTTGTTTTTACGTTGTTTATGGTTGTTTCATACTTTTGGTTGTTGCAGCAACCATTAACATCATAATAACAACCATTAATACTAGTTTGATCAACTAAAAATGTGATAATTTAAGATTCAAGCAGATGCTTGCAAATAGTTCTCACTTCATCATTTATCAACTAAAAATGTGATAATTTAAGATTCAAGCAGATGCTTGCAAATAGTTCTCACTTCATCATTTTGATTGCTAGATCATTTTTATATAAAGAACGGAATTGCAAAAAAGCTTATTTGAAATATTAAATTTGTGAAAAATTATAATACACTTGGTAAGCGAATTTTCATAATAATTTATTCATGAATATTTGAACACCTTCAAATTATCTGTCAGATAAAAAAGTTACATTTGAGCAGAAGAGATTCTTTACAATTTATAAAAGCATTATTTCAAAATTATACTTAACTTTAAAAGTTTAAATTTTTGTTAAATTTGGCAGATTTTTATGCTTATTGTTATCATTTAAAATCAAGACATTCATTCAAAATTTCAGCAAATGTTGTATTTAATGTATTTATTGTATTAGTGTTCTGCTGTTTGTTGGGCTTGTGTTTGTTTAAACAGCAATGTTTGAACTGATTATCAATATAAATTTGATGTATTGCATATAAAAGTAATGCTAAAACAATCATGGCCAACATAAAATAACGTTGTTATGACCTAAAAATAGGGCTTTTTATTCAGAAAAAACAACCAAAAAGCAACCTAATGTGACGTTGTTGGAACAACGTTGTTTAGACATGTCAAAAGGGTACCATTTCAATGTTAAAACAACCATAAAAAAACAACTAAAAAACAACGTTGTTTAGACCAAAATTTGTTATCTGGGGAAACACAGGACATTACCTCATTACCTGAAAGCAAAGCATCCCCAGCAGAAATGATTCTGCCAACAGTTCAGAGTGAAACTGAAGTAATGATAAATGAAGTAGCAGAAATGGTAAGAAAGTTTTACATGGAAAATATCAGAAATTTAATCAACAAATGTTGAGCAGGAAAGGATAGTAAATTAAGTGAGAGATGATACCAGTGTGAAACTAACAGAACAAAGAAACCTATTTCAAAAACAAAAAATGCTTATTTAGAGGTCCCACTTGTAATGATTGTAGCCTAATGGCACAAAAGTGGCAATTGCTTTCACACCTTTTACTTATTCACAAAATGATTCAAATTTATTTTTCAATGAATTTTTTAATGTAAAGAAAAGGTGAGCATACCACTTTTGTCCAGAACACAACAAGATTATATATCTATATGATATGGTTATATAAGGTTTTTGGATTCATACAGATTTCTTGCATAATCATTATTTTATTTAGCAAATAAACTCAAGCAAAACCCCATTCTAGAGAAGTATTTTGGTGAATGTAAACTTATACAATCTAAATGAACCTATCTATACGAGTTTTTTTACGCTCCTTATGAAAAACTTCCAGATAAAATATCAGACTACTCTTCAAATCTAACTCAAAAGACTCCAAATGAAGATGAAATTGAAAGAACTAACAAAGTAATTGAAAAGTATGATATTAAATCTGGAAAGAAATTGACAATGTTGTATTTAAAAGTTGATGTCTTAATGCTAGCAGATATTTTTGAAAATTCTTTAATCTTGATTAAGAAAAGTATAGTTTAAATCTGTGTTATGCATACTCATTGCCTTAGCAATATGGATTTAAATTCACAAATGTCCAATTTGATTATTTGAAGGATCCTGATATTTTAATTTCAATTGAAAAATGTTCAGGGTGGAATAATTCTGTAATGGAGATAAATACATTAAATCAAAGGATGAAACTAAAATTCTGAATGCTGATGCAAATAATTTATATGGAATGGGCAATGAAACAAAACCTTCCTTATAGCAAATTTAAGTTCTTAGAAGTTAGTAATTAGTTTGATGGAGTCAAAAGAGAGGCCTAATTGAGAAAATACTTAGAACTTCTGATAACAGTCCAAAGGCAAGAGGTAATTGCAAAAATCATTTTTATAGTATTTTAATTAATGTTTTCTTTAGAAAAATTTTGAAAATACTAGAGAACAGATTAATGCAAAAATGTTCAATGAAACTGAGGCTACAGAAAAATTAATTTAGGAACATGTCAACTTAGAATGTAAGACACATTCTGATTTTAATGATTTTTTGATTTATAATTATAGTCAAGCTAAATTACAGTTTGATTAATCAATTTATTTTTGTTTTACTGTATTAGTACTAAGTATATGAAACATATCATGATGTCCTGCAACTATTTTTGGGTGACAATAATGTATCACTGAACAACATATATACGGACAAGATAAAATTGATGATTTGAAAACATTTAATGATGAATATGAATTATTTGAGTTCAGTATTTTTGATAAAGTTAATGATTATTTAGTGAAATGCTTAAAATGATACCTGGATATTTAAAAATTGAGAAATCTGAAAGTATGGATTTAGATCAATTCATTGTTTGAGGAGCAAAATGTATTTATATAGAGTTATTGATAAAAGAAAATACTCTGAGGGGAATAAAGAAAGTTGAAAAAGAAAGATTAACAATTGAAGATTATAAAAATTTATTGATTAATCCATTAGTTGGTTTGCGTCAACCTAGTCCTTTCATAACTTAGGTATACATTATAGATGCATTATTTCTGTTCATCCCCTGTTAATTATATCATTGAAACTCATGCCAATAATTTCTATTTGTCAGCAGTACTCATTTTCTATTTATGATGCCACTTGTGACAGTGTATTTAATGAATAAGATGCTTGAATTCTTTCATACATTTCATTTTTGTATATGCTTATCTATAATATTATTTAAGAGTAAATGCAATTGTAATTTTATATTTCAATCATAGATTCCAAAAGTCTACCAACTTCTTAGGGTAGTTAAGAGAAAGTCAGACTGGTTGAATCAGGGCCAGCACAAGGCTAATTAAATCATGAAGTTAAGAGATAACACGTTTTGCATTCCACAAATTTCTGACAAAGTCAGGTGAAAAAATTTGGGCTGCATCTTTCCCAACTTACATGTTATTATTGATATCTCCTGTAAGTGTTTAGAATCCTAAACACATGTAAAATAAGGTCAAATTTGGAGCCTCCTGCAATCAGGAGATTATATAATATATTGCAACAAATAAATATTTTTTCAATATAAATGGAACAAATGTAGTTAGCTTAGTTTGTTTTTTATCATGTTCTTTCCTATAAGCTTTATTTAATGTTTATATATATATATATATATATATATATATATATATATATATATATATATATATATATATATTATGCGGCCGTGGCTGCGGCTTAGCTGTGAGCCAGTCGTAGCCGCGGCTAAATATTTTGTTTTAATGTCCAGTGTTGGCATTGGAAGTACAGACTACTATTTGAAACACTGTTTCAGAACAAAGTTTAATTTAATTGAATGTATATTTTTATAAATCCTCAACAATGTAGTGAATAAATCAGCTGGAAGTTGGCAAACTTAGA
Source organism: Hofstenia miamia (assembly GCA_900660155.1). Classification (NCBI taxonomy): domain Eukaryota; kingdom Metazoa; phylum Xenacoelomorpha; order Acoela; family Hofsteniidae; genus Hofstenia; species Hofstenia miamia. Next base: position 204,012 of record CABFPE010000635.1, on the reverse strand, counting down.
GTATATTACACAAACATGATTCGCATTTTATTAAATATACAAATTCCACCTACCCAATGTCATACAGCATTTTATTCTGCAGAATTCTACACCTTGATAAGTTGCTGTGTACGCTTTTTGAGCACTTAGCACTTACATAGCAACATATGATAACTATATGTGCAAAGAAAAGGGAGGTGGGTTTTGTGGTATTCAGACTGTATTGTTCTTGATTTATCTTCTTTGAGGAGTGCTTTGTCTTAATATATAAGCAACGCACAGATCGTCATAGCATATGCTTCTTAAGAAGCACCAGTCTACAATTTTATCAAATTTACAAAATTAATGTAACTTAATTTTGCCCAAATACAAATGATGATGGACTTCCCTGAGGTTTATAACTACACTATGTCAACTATCACTATTTCCATCTAGCTATGCTGAAATAAGCAATGTGGTTCATGTATTTTTGTGTTCCTTAATATCTCAGCAACCAATCTTGAGATTTCTATAAAATTTGGCCTTGATGCTGCTGTTGGATTCTTGGCAGATATGTGCTAGTTGGTTTCACAAAAAATTCTAAATGAGCATAAAATATAATGTAATGGCCATTTGCAAATTACTACATTATGTTTTAAATTAATTTCAGTAAAATTATTATGAATTACATAGATTTTCATATATATCAGATTTTATTAGATAGGCAAACAGAACATGCTAGTATTTCAATGCAAGTTAGTATTATTTTGTTGTGGCACAAACAATGTCGCCAAAATGCTTACAATTTGAACAACAGAAACTGCTCATTTGACATGCATATGGTCACCTAATTTCATTGCAGTCTGTAATATGGCTCATTAAATTTTATTAGAATTTACAAAGAGATATGCATTGAATTCCCCAATGTCTTGGATCATTAATAACTCCAAATTGTTCTTTGAAATTTTATTACTTGATTACTCATTACTATTTTTTTTCAGCTTGGTTAACTTCATAGCTCATTTTGCATACTACTAGTATCTAACTATATTTCTACTTTTTGTGAGATACGTGCTAAGCTTGTTTGGGCTCATCAAGAGAAAAACCATATAAAACTAACTAAGCTAAATTTGAAATTTCAACTAAGTGTTACAATTTGCATTGTACAGGTTGGGCGGAAAGTAACTCCCTATTTTAAATTACTTATAAATTATATATAAATTGTGACTGCTTTGTCATATTTTTATGATTTTGTCTCTCAAATGGTACAATGTTATGGAGATTATCATTTTTAAATTCAGATAAAACCTTAGCATGGCTCAGCGTTTAACACTTCAGGATCATGTTCAATTAGCATCATGATATGAAGTTTGGCAATCTGTTGTAGGAGTACAATGGTGGTGGCGGACTATTCATGGACCACGCACACAAGTGGATCCAAAAACAATCAAGACCTGTCATGCGAAGCTCATGACCACAGGATCTCTGGCAGATGTTTGCAGGCGTGGACGACCTATGACATCCACTACCCAGGAAACACTGTGCACGCAGTCTAAGCAATGTTTCAGGGTAGTCCAGGAAAGTCAACTCACTAAGCAGCTCGGGAAAGTGGACTCACCCACTGCAAAGTGAGAACTGTGCTCAAGAAAAAGTTGAATTGGCGTGAGTGGAGAGGATCCTATGATGACAGTTGAAAAACAGCAAAATCGACCCAAAGTAACGGTTTGGTGTGGTATCACCTCAGATCAGGTTGTGGGCCCATTTCTTCTGCGCAACACCATGAATGCTGAATAATACCTTGATATGTTGCATGACAGACTCTGGTCAGTTGTCAGCACATGGGAGACCATTAATGAGTTGATATTTATGCAAATGGTGCCCGCCACACTTTGCTCTTGTTGTCCGTGAATGACTGGATGCTCGCTTTCCGGGGCATTGGTTGGGACGTCGTGGTCCACATGAATAGCCATCCAGGAGGCCGGATTTGACACCTTGCGACTTTTTTCTTTGGGGTTGGGTAAAGGAAGAAGTCTACGATTCCAAACCAAAGACACTTGAAAAACTGGAGAATCAAATTCGGGGAGTCATGTCCACCATCCCAGCGGAGTTCCCGAGTAAGTCAGTGGATGCCATTCCTGGACGTTTCCAGCAGCTGGAGGAAAGATATGGGGCACACTTTGAATTTTAGAGATAACTTACCATTTATGCCTACCTTGCATGATTAATTTTTTTGGCTATAAATGAATATAATGTACGATATTTTATTAATCAAAATAGGGAGTTACTTTCCGCCTACCCTGTATATCAATAAAGTTAATGTACACTAAACAAATAGTAAATTTAAAAATTTATGACAATTCCTTATAATTTGTTTTACGAAAATGCTATAAAAACATGCGTTTAGTAGTAATCCCTACATTTGAGATATGATGAGCAAACTAAATGAATTTCAAAAAACTAATAATGTGGGTATAACATAAAAATTCTTTTGATTTTTTATTGATTTGATGGAACCAATTCTATAGATTTGATTTGAGTTGATGTATAGTAAAAATATGGAATCTCTTTCACCATTAGATTGGATCAGAAACTTATAATATTAAATTAATATAACTCTTGATGGGCCATGATACCATTTCAGCAATGCATCTTTGTTGTCCGTCAAGCCATTTCTCATAGGAATGGTACCAGAACTAATAAAACCAGACATTTTAGATGACCAATATGAGACTAAGATGAACTAATATGTTTTCACCAGAAGAGAACTAATTTTGGTATATTACTAGCTACATATAAAATTAAAGGTTTTCAATAAAGTTGCTCAAATACTTCAATACAATTTTTTTGCTAGCAATTCAGGTGAGAATGCTTTAAAAATTATTCTTAATGAAAATCAGGGAATTCTTATTAGATGTGTATAAAATGTTCATTATATAAAACCTTAATCATTGGTTGAAAATGTAAAACGTAAATTATTGCATGTCTAGAATGTAGAATTTTCTAAAAATCTGTTCATAGAAAGAAAGGTATCAGGAAGCATTCTACAGTAAATTAGCTTTATGAAAATTTTAGAACTGGGTTGCTTATAGCTTCCCTCTCCCATCATCGAGTGCAGTATAGGTAAATATATTAAATTCCATCTCTTAAAAATTTGAATGTGCACATCATTGATTTATAGAAATATATAAAGAATATATATATATATATATATATATATATATATAAATATATATATATATTAATGCATTAGTTATTTCTTA
>CABFPE010000635.1:187758-198125 GCA_900660155.1 Hofstenia miamia | reverse complement strand
AAACTAAATAATATATAAAGAATGTATAATATATATATATATATATATATATAACAATTGGCTTCGATTCTTGCAATGTTTTAAATAAAATCATTTAGTATAATTTTCACAGTTAAGCGTAAATCTTGGCTAATGAATGTTGCATGCATTTACTTATGACATTGCCAACATCATTAAATTACAAATTTTCACCCTAAAAGGTTTGATTTGTGATTTTATATATTCCATACTGAAAATTGTTTTCTTGCAAAAAGTAATTTTGTTGACAATAGATTTAATTATATTTTGAGAAATTCAATAAGACTGTATGTTTTTTTTGCGAAAAAGTAAAGAAATTTCAAATGATATTAATGCATTAAATATTGGTAACCAAACTACAAGAGAAAAAACAAGAATAGACCACCTAAATACTACATTTAAGGAACTTGGCAATTTCAATTTTCCCCATTATAAGAAAAAGAAAAATTTTAATAAATTCCCAGGAAAAACATTCTTTTCTTTTAGACTCGCAAATGCTAGTGAATTAGAAACCATAATAAAAAACTTAGACACAAATAAATCAATTTCCTCTTATTATCTTCCAATCTATATTATTAAGCATTTTTCCCTATCTTTAGTGAGTATCTGTTATTTGCATTTAACCAATGCATTATTGATAACAAATTTCCCGAAATTTTCAAAAAAATGTGACATAAGTCCTCTTTTTCAAAAAGGTGACCATCTAAACTCAAAAAATTATAGACCCATTTTCATTAGCCATCATTTTTGGTAAACTGTTGGAGAAATTTTTAAATAGTCAAATTAATGCCTGCTTGAAATCGAAAAATATTCTCTTCAAAAAAAAATTTGGCTATCAGTAAATTAATTAATTATATTTTTGTACACAATCTGATTACTATCCTTTTGATTCTTATAAAATTTGCTAGTGCAGTTTTGATATATCGTTTATCTGCAAAACGGTTTGGCAAATCAAAAAGGACAAGCGAATTACGAACAGGTACATGCCGATTGTTTAATTGTTTATGCAATACTATTATAAATAGCTTACATTGGATATACTTGGTGATGAATTTTCTTCATTTGATTTCTTATTTTATATTATCACGCTTGATTATATATGTCAATGGAAAGCTAAATGCCTGAGCGCACAAGTAGTAAATGGTGGTCCCCAGTTTTCGACTAAAGTGACTCTTGGAGCTGACGCACCTACAGCTATTCACAATGCGGTGCTGTCTGGTAGCCGGGAACTTCCTTAGTCATGCAGCTCTGTTAGGTTAAGTCTATGTGCAGGGTCTTTACTTTGTTTTAGCTTTCCAAACAATTCATTCATTATAACTCATTTCATTAAATAACTGGATAGCTAATCTTAGGCTAACCCTTTTTAGATCCAAATTCCTTAGGTGTAATAACAAGCTTTATTATACATACGAGGTGCCTATGATGCGTCGATTAGGTATTCTATTTCTGCTGATTGTATTGATTGTTCGCATGTATTCAGGGCGTACTTACATCTACTTACATGTAGGGCTATTTATATGTAGGGTTAATAACAAGCTTATGCTGAACAGTTGTGAACTTTCAATCATTGTCTGTGAGTCACAATCGTTTCCATGGTAACTGGTGATGCAGTGGCAACCTTGTTCCTCTTGAGTTGCAGTGCTTTGCATCGGGTTCCGACCCTGATAATATCTTGCCGCTTTTGATCTAAGCAAGTTAGTAATACCTTACCTTGCTACATACAGAAAGCTGCATTAACTGGAATTGTACTGTTGGTTAACAGACTAATTAATGGAAAAAGTTATAGCTTTACTGAAAAATGTCTACAAATCTCATTGTACAGATTCTACAATAAATGTAGTTGCATCGCCTTTCTTGATTTAAGCAAAGCTTTTAACTCAATGAATTTTGACATACTCAACAATAAATTAACGTATGATAACTTTGATAACAATCCTATTAACTTAATAATGAACTTCCTTCAAAATCAACACAAAGAGTTATACTTAAGGGTAAAAAATCAAAATATAATATAACTGACCGCGGGGTGCCTCAGGGCACAGTTATAGGTCCCATCATATTTGAAATTTACGTGAATGACCTAACCCAAAATGTAAAATACAGTAAAATTTAAACATATGCAGACGATACCTGTTTTTATAAGTACTAATATAAATGCTTTTAAAACAACTAAAGACCTGCAAAATGATATTGAAAATCTAACAACACATTTCACAAATATTGAACTGAAAGTAAATATTAAAAAAACAATTTATAATATTTAGTCTCCTAAGACATTCAAAAGTCTCACAAAAAAACATTGAAATTAATATAAACCGTGTACCAATAAAACAAAGTAAATTCATCAGCTATTTAGGTGTTGAAATTGGAAATAATTTAAATTTTAAACAATTCTTAATGTCAAAAATTAGAATATTGGCATCTGGGGTTAGGTACCTTTATCATCTTATTTCATATCATATTTCAAATACATACACAGAATGAATAAATTCTCTCTGCTTATCACACTTCCAATATTGCTCATTTCTCTTTACAATATAAATTCAAAATATCGCATTCTTTTCTCTAAAAAATTCAAATGGTCTCTTAAAACGCTCAATTTCGGTCAAAAACATTACAATATATCCAACTATCGACTAAAATACAAAATATTATCTCCTTACTACCAAATTCAATTGCATATCCTATCAGTATTATTTAAATTCAAATTTGGTCAACCCGCGATTTCGTTTTTAAGACAATATATTAAAATAAATGAATGTTCTCAAAAATTCTTATCTTAGATATATATTACAATAGCTTTCACCACACAGCAACTACGGTATGGAATAACTTAGATCATAAAATTCACCTCGAAAAATACTACGAGAAATTGTGAAAAAATTGTGCAGATTCTACTTTAATAGACAATGCATTCTTAACAACAAAAACGTGTACTACACTCATTCGGAAATTTAGTATAGCACAAAAGCCACACACAGCACACATACATATATATATATATATATATATATATATATATATACGGGCTTTAGATACAAAATTTTAGAATATCTACAAGGCGCTGGATACAAAAAAAATATATACGGGCTCAAGATACTATGGTTGAGTGCGCTCGATACGGGACAAAAAAACTTCTTGAAAAAACTTTAAACTCATACATAAAAACTTAGAACCGTTTTCCAAATCCGGGGGATATTTATATTATTAATAGTTTAGTGTTGCAGGAAAAAATGTTCTAGAAAATCGCACATCTTTTTTCATGGCTAATCTTGATTTTGTCCTAGTCTGAGGTTTAGAAAAATTGATACTTTTGTCCCGTGGATGATGTTTGTCCTCATATATCTTGTTTGTATATTTCTTAAATAATCCATAGTGAGCGTTATTAGTAGATTGTATAAGATACGTCTTTTCTAATTTTGTTTTAAGAACTTAATTTGTTTTTTTATCAGCAATTGATAGCAATTTGTGGTTTATATATATATATATATATATATATATGCCCTGACTATTATATTATTTAGGTGTACATCTTTTGAGCTTTTCAAATGTTAGCAGTAAGTAGCTAGTTGCATTATCACTATTATGTTCAGTTAGTCAGCCTAAATGTCAATAATGATTTCTAAAAGTAACTTTCTAAATGGCAGACAATTATTAAAAAAATTATATAAAGTATGAGTTTTTAATCTTCATCAATTTTCACATTTATTTTTTTTTGAAATTTAGTGTTTACTTTATTAATAAAATTAGCAAATTTTTAGGCAATCAGAGCTGTGTTTTTACAACAATTGAATTATTTCCTCTGAACGCATCTATAGATCTAATGTATCCAGGAAAAAGTTTAACTGAAATTAAAGCACAGATGGACAACGATATAGCTGTTTTCGTAAGTGCTCAATAATGTCCTGAGGTTCTCTAACTATTTATACAGAACATTTTTATGACAGGTTTTCAAAGAATTTCATCTATTTTGTTTCTTTTTGTAGCATAATTTCTAAATTTCTCAAATAAGAAGAGAAAAGATCAAAACATTGTTGTCATCTTCAAGCACTTGTAGCAATGTTCCCGAATTTTTTTCATTAAATGTTTTTGATCTTTAATAAATGTTTAAATTTGATTGATGTCTTTGTTTATTTATTAAGGTTTTTTTGGTTGATTTAATACATATGGCTTCTGCTATCTTAGTTTCACGATGTTTTACTAGTATGTTAAAATTTTTTCGCTTGGGTGCACATCCATGAATATATATTTCTGACTGTAGATGCCCTCTTATATGTTCTCTTGCCCGAGTTTCTAAATGTCTTCTAGTCTCGCCACTGTATGAACTTGAACATTCATCACAGTCGTATGAATAAACGATATTAGAAGACAGGGAAATCGATATATATATGATCTTTATTAAGGAACATCTGACTGGTTTTCTTTGCATAAAATACTGGATGAATTTTCGAAACTTGTAATTCTTTGTTATATGTTTTTATGGTTCTCTTCAGTTATTCTTCTCGTGTTCTTATGAATGGTAACTTCCAGTATATATTAGTTTTTTCTTAGTTATTTGTAGCATTTAATGGTTGTTTCTTGGATGAAAATTTTCTATTAATGATCTTACAAATAATTTTTTTTGATAGCCATTATATTTAAGATCCTCTGTGATTTTATCCAAACTTTGTTAAACTTTTATAATTAGAGGATGATTCAAATATTCTATTGATTAAGCGCAAAATGGTATTGATTTTATGACTCTCATCACAATTTGATGAGAATAGTATGTATAAATCTGTACAAGTTTGCTTTTGGTACCATTTGGTTGAAATTTCATGTATATGCTTACTTACTGTGATATCAAGAAAGTTTATCCTATTGTCTTCTTCATGTTCTATTGTGAATTTGATTTCCGATACATATTCATTCAAATGCTTCAAAAACTTTATAGAATCTTCTTTTGAATGAAACCCTGCAAGGATATCATCGACATATCTACAGTATTTTAAAGGTTTAATGTTTTGAAAATTTTCGAATTTGGTCTCAATTAGATCCATTGCAAACTTGGCTAATGTTGGACTACGTGGTGACCCCATTGGCATTCCATCTATTTCTTCATTAAATGAAAAATGTATAGATTTACATGCTAGTTGTATTAGCTTTTTTACGGTACGATGTGACATGTTTATTTGATCTTCTGGGATGATTTTCATAATGTGATCTATTGTTTTGTCAATTGGAATATTTGTAAACAATGATGTGACGTCGTAGCTTACTAAATGAGAGTCTGTATTTAATAGTTGTTTTGATGAATTAAGCTTCTTTATGAAATCAATTGTATTCATCATTATATATTTGGTTGGTAAATATGGCTTCAATAATTTATCCAAGGACTTGTGTAAATGATATGCTTGGTTGTTTATTACATTACAATAGGTCTATATGGTGGTTTTTCTAAATTTTTGTGGATTTTGTCTATACCATACATTCTTGCATGTGTGCAACCAATGCTTTTCATATCTTTATACATGCTCTCTGAAATACCACCTTCATGTTGGTTGTTGAAATTTTCTTCCTCTCGAATGTAGAAATTCTTAGTACATTTTCTATTTTCACCTTTTTTCTTAAATTTAGTTTCATCATTCAAAATTTAAGTAGTAGTTACGATCTTCTACTATAATAGCATTTCCTTTAGATTCATCTGTACTTAATTTCTTTAGAGCATTTAATAATAATGCAAAGAAAACCATGCAGATGTTCCTTAATAAAGATCACATACCGATTTCCATGTCTTCTATTATCGTTTATTCATACGACTGTGATGAATGCTCAAATTCATACATTGGCAAAACTAGAGAAATTTAGAAACTCAGGCAAGAGAACATATAAGTGGGCATCTCCAATCAGAAATATATATTCATGGATGTGCACCCAAGCTAAAAAATTTTAACATACTATTAAAATATCGTGAAACTAAGATAGCAGAAGCCATATGTATTAAATCAACCAAAAACCTTAATAAATAATCAACGATATCAATCAAATGGAAACATTTACTAAAGATCAAAAACATTTATTGAAAAAAATAAGGGAACATTGCTACAAATGCTTGAAGATGACAACAATGTTTGTCGAAACATGTCGCGATAAAAGCAATAAAAGTTTTCATAAAAATATTCAAAGTCTTACGATTATAACCAGTATATATATATATATATATATATATGCCAGACAATGTTAGGGTTGCAATAAGATTCAATTATGATTTTATCCCATTTCAACTAAGTCATATTTGTTGCTTCTTAAAATATCAGAATATATAATTATCATTTTTGCTGGAATTCCTTCTCCAAGCAATCATGTTCCCCAACGTGAAGCTAACTTTGCATTCGCTAAATATGTTGAACTTTTTTCTAATAAAATTATCCCAATCTTTTCCATGTTCTCTACTTCTATGAAATTCAAAACTGGAATCAAATGATCACTTTGGTGTGAGAATGCCAGTATTTATTCAATAATAATAGAAATGTATTGACAAGAATGACCTACTTGGAGGAAGTTAGCGTTTTGAAGTATAATTCATACATATTTCTAAAAAGTCCTAGCCAAGCGTGAACTTTTCGATACCGTAGAGTAAATTCATTGTTATTCTTGTGTCAATAGTTAGGTGTTGCATTTTCAAATTTTTGCACAATAAATTTCAAAAATCAAAGCATGTTTTAGTGTGCAAATGCTCAGTTTTTAAAATAAAATTGGCCTAGAAATAAGTTGAATTCGAGCAATATGTATTTATATGCAATTTTATCACTGTCTTATAGCTGAAAGACTCTTCAGAGTAAAAAATGTGTTTACCTGGCATGCATTGAAATATGATAATGCTCTTGTGTACGGAAGACACTGTTATAGTATTTGCTCCTGGGAAGCAATCAAAATATTAACACTGAATTAAAATTTTTATATAGTTAATGCAATATCTATATATATATATCTATATATATATATATATTATGCCACTATATACCAGGAAGATTTATTTTTGTTAAAAAACTAATGATAATATAATAATCTCAAGCTCAAGTGTTGGCATTGGAAGTACAGACTACTATTTGAAACACTGTTTCAGAACAAAGTTTAATTTAATTGAATGTATATTTTTATAAATCCTCAACAATGTAGTGAATAAATCAGCTGGAAGTTGGCAAACTTAGAGTATATTACACAAACATGATTCGCATTTTATTAAATATACAAATTCCACCTACCCAATGTCATACAGCATTTTATTCTGCAGAATTCTACACCTTGATAAGTTGCTGTGTACGCTTTTTGAGCACTTAGCACTTACATAGCAACATATGATAACTATATGTGCAAAGAAAAGGGAGGTGGGTTTTGTGGTATTCAGACTGTATTGTTCTTGATTTATCTTCTTTGAGGAGTGCTTTGTCTTAATATATAAGCAACGCACAGATCGTCATAGCATATGCTTCTTAAGAAGCACCAGTCTACAATTTTATCAAATTTACAAAATTAATGTAACTTAATTTTGCCCAAATACAAATGATGATGGACTTCCCTGAGGTTTATAACTACACTATGTCAACTATCACTATTTCCATCTAGCTATGCTGAAATAAGCAATGTGGTTCATGTATTTTTGTGTTCCTTAATATCTCAGCAACCAATCTTGAGATTTCTATAAAATTTGGCCTTGATGCTGCTGTTGGATTCTTGGCAGATATGTGCTAGTTGGTTTCACAAAAAATTCTAAATGAGCATAAAATATAATGTAATGGCCATTTGCAAATTACTACATTATGTTTTAAATTAATTTCAGTAAAATTATTATGAATTACATAGATTTTCATATATATCAGATTTTATTAGATAGGCAAACAGAACATGCTAGTATTTCAATGCAAGTTAGTATTATTTTGTTGTGGCACAAACAATGTCGCCAAAATGCTTACAATTTGAACAACAGAAACTGCTCATTTGACATGCATATGGTCACCTAATTTCATTGCAGTCTGTAATATGGCTCATTAAATTTTATTAGAATTTACAAAGAGATATGCATTGAATTCCCCAATGTCTTGGATCATTAATAACTCCAAATTGTTCTTTGAAATTTTATTACTTGATTACTCATTACTATTTTTTTTCAGCTTGGTTAACTTCATAGCTCATTATGCATACTACTAGTATCTAACTATATTTCTACTTTTTGTGAGATACGTGCTAAGCTTGTTTGGGCTCATCAAGAGAAAAACCATATAAAACTAACTAAGCTAAATTTGAAATTTCAACTAAGTGTTACAATTTGCATTGTACAGGTTGGGCGGAAAGTAACTCCCTATTTTAAATTACTTATAAATTATATATAAATTGTGACTGCTTTGTCATATTTTTATGATTTTGTCTCTCAAATGGTACAATGTTATGGAGATTATCATTTTTAAATTCAGATAAAACCTTAGCATGGCTCAGCGTTTAACACTTCAGGATCATGTTCAATTAGCATCATGATATGAAGTTTGGCAATCTGTTGTAGGAGTACAATGGTGGTGGCGGACTATTCATGGACCACGCACACAAGTGGATCCAAAAACAATCAAGACCTGTCATGCGAAGCTCATGACCACAGGATCTCTGGCAGATGTTTGCAGGCGTGGACGACCTATGACATCCACTACCCAGGAAACACTGTGCACGCAGTCTAAGCAATGTTTCAGGGTAGTCCAGGAAAGTCAACTCACTAAGCAGCTCGGGAAAGTGGACTCACCCACTGCAAAGTGAGAACTGTGCTCAAGAAAAAGTTGAATTGGCGTGAGTGGAGAGGATCCTATGATGACAGTTGAAAAACAGCAAAATCGACCCAAAGTAACGGTTTGGTGTGGTATCACCTCAGATCAGGTTGTGGGCCCATTTCTTCTGCGCAACACCATGAATGCTGAATAATACCTTGATATGTTGCATGACAGACTCTGGTCAGTTGTCAGCACATGGGAGACCATTAATGAGTTGATATTTATGCAAATGGTGCCCGCCACACTTTGCTCTTGTTGTCCGTGAATGACTGGATGCTCGCTTTCCGGGGCATTGGTTGGGACGTCGTGGTCCACATGAATAGCCATCCAGGAGGCCGGATTTGACACCTTGCGACTTTTTTCTTTGGGGTTGGGTAAAGGAAGAAGTCTACGATTCCAAACCAAAGACACTTGAAAAACTGGAGAATCAAATTCGGGGAGTCATGTCCACCATCCCAGCGGAGTTCCCGAGTAAGTCAGTGGATGCCATTCCTGGACGTTTCCAGCAGCTGGAGGAAAGATATGGGGCACACTTTGAATTTTAGAGATAACTTACCATTTATGCCTACCTTGCATGATTAATTTTTTTGGCTATAAATGAATATAATGTACGATATTTTATTAATCAAAATAGGGAGTTACTTTCCGCCTACCCTGTATATCAATAAAGTTAATGTACACTAAACAAATAGTAAATTTAAAAATTTATGACAATTCCTTATAATTTGTTTTACGAAAATGCTATAAAAACATGCGTTTAGTAGTAATCCCTACATTTGAGATATGATGAGCAAACTAAATGAATTTCAAAAAACTAATAATGTGGGTATAACATAAAAATTCTTTTGATTTTTTATTGATTTGATGGAACCAATTCTATAGATTTGATTTGAGTTGATGTATAGTAAAAATATGGAATCTCTTTCACCATTAGATTGGATCAGAAACTTATAATATTAAATTAATATAACTCTTGATGGGCCATGATACCATTTCAGCAATGCATCTTTGTTGTCCGTCAAGCCATTTCTCATAGGAATGGTACCAGAACTAATAAAACCAGACATTTTAGATGACCAATATGAGACTAAGATGAACTAATATGTTTTCACCAGAAGAGAACTAATTTTGGTATATTACTAGCTACATATAAAATTAAAGGTTTTCAATAAAGTTGCTCAAATACTTCAATACAATTTTTTTGCTAGCAATTCAGGTGAGAATGCTTTAAAAATTATTCTTAATGAAAATCAGGGAATTCTTATTAGATGTGTATAAAATGTTCATTATATAAAACCTTAATCATTGGTTGAAAATGTAAAACGTAAATTATTGCATGTCTAGAATGTAGAATTTTCTAAAAATCTGTTCATAGAAAGAAAGGTATCAGGAAGCATTCTACAGTAAATTAGCTTTATGAAAATTTTAGAACTGGGTTGCTTATAGCTTCCCTCTCCCATCATCGAGTGCAGTATAGCTAAATATATTAAATTCCATCTCTTAAAAATTTGAATGTGCACATCATTGATTTATAGAAATATATAAAGAATGTATATA
>CABFPE010000635.1:172951-186758 GCA_900660155.1 Hofstenia miamia | reverse complement strand
TATATATATATATATATATATATATTATATAATATTTTAAATTGTTTAATGAAATCCAGCAGTACAGTCAGATGTTTTTAGAAAAAATTATACAAGAGAATGGTTTGCTGTACACGTTCAGATTTTTGCATTTGAGCACACAGCCAGTATATGATGCAACGTTTTTTTGTGAGAACTTGAAGCACACTGGGCATGTTCTGCGTTAGGAAACAACAATGGATTTGTCTCTGAAATGAACGCGAAATTGAAAAAAACATCTTTATATCTAACAAATATGCATAAGAGTACTGGGCACCATATGGTGCAATTTGATTGAAAAATTGTTTATTGCACAAGTATATATATATATATATATATTGCAAAAAACTAAAAATATTATATATAATAACGAGTTGACGAAGACGAGTGCTTATTTTACTCATACCCTTATGCCAATGCATTTTTGCAGCTGACTGTTGTGTTTGTTTTGCAACACAATGCGTTATTATAATGATTGAAATTCCATTGAAACTAATTGACTGAATATATTTAGTGTAGAGATTCATTATCTGCTGGTGCACTTGGTGGAGCAGGATTCACCTTTGTTGAATGTGTAATGAAGGAAGCCCTTAATACAAGTGGGGTATTTGGAATGAAATTTGAAATGATTTTTAATGAAATGGGTTCAAAAACTGGAAATATTGATTTAGCAGAGATTAAACGAAAAATTGAAAGTAAAGGACATCAGCGTGTTTCTGTTATTCCATGCAAGGAAATAGAAACAACACCAGCATTTGAGGCAACTACAGACTCCAGATCAGCCAGTAAGCAACTTTATGTTATAATAGCAGACGAAAAGAGTAGTAGTCTGCTTCTTCTGATACTAAAGCTTTTCTTAAATTTTTCTTAATCATTTAAAAAGACCTAAGAAAGAAAATGTCAATGATACCTCTTATTACTTAATTGTTTGATTACAATTTATCAAGATTACGTTACATATCACGCATTTAGCTACAATAACTGCAAATTGAGCAAATTTTATCTTAAAATATAGTGTAAAATCAATTGATTCTTTTGACTAATGCTAGAGACACTATGAATAAGCCACTTTTTAGAAGTTAAGCAATGTCCAATATCTCAAGATTGGAAAGGGCAAATATGTCGCTATCACAATTTCTTTCTAAGGATATACACAATTGAAAATTGTTTTCTTGTGGTCATATAAGTTTTATGTAGAACATTTACTTTATAATGCTTCCTTAAACAGAACCTTAAATCTCCTGTCCTATTAAGATTGGAAGTTATTTCTAAGCCTCTTTTGTATTTTCATTGTCACTAATCAATTGGGTTATATCAAGTATTTTACAAATATGTTCAATTCACATAAAGATTAAGGCTTAAGGAACTAAAATAAATTGATATGAGAGTTACACACATTGTGTAGAACTTCTTTTTAATGTTTTGAATTCGCTGTTTTTTCCAAAAAGCTAAAGGGATTCTTATACATTATATTACAATCTGAATTACTTGTTTTCAGCTTTGAGAGAACTTGAATGTCCTGTTAACTCATATGAAAGCAATGTCCCCTTTTTTGCAAACAGACTGTCAATGTTAGTGACTTTTCTTTGTTTAATTAACTTTGGCATCAAAAATAAAATTTAAAAATATACCATTTATTTGTTTTCTTCTTAAATTTGGAAATGTATGCTGTGAAAATCACGTAAGTTTGAGACACATATCATTAGCACATATATAACTTTAAATGGTGGCTTTTTACTTAAATTAATTATTAATGTTAAGTTGACCATTTAAGTGGGGTCTATGTGCACTTAAGACCTGTTATTTATTTCACAGCAACAACAAAATATCAAAATTACCATTATATGCAAAACAATTAAATATTTCAATGAATAACTTTTTGTTTCTATATGCCAGTTGCAAAAGCAATAATTTCCCCTATTTTTTAATAAAATACAATTTTTCTAATTGTCTTATTATCCATAAATTCGAAAGTTTTCAAATGTATCCTACGATATTAAGAGAGATATTGGCAATTCATCCTAGTGAAAATGAGCTCTGATGGTCAAAATTTCAATATTGGCTGGAATATGTCCAATTTTAAAAAAAAATGTTAAAGTTCACTTTTGTTCCAAAATTTTCTTAGTGTTTGAATTTACTTAGTGCCCATAAGTGAGGAGACTAAAAACTGGGTAGAAAAATGAACACTACTCAAACTATATAAAAATCAATTTTTTTAGAAATTTTCCTTTTCTGAAAATTATTAAATTTTTTATCATCTACATATATGTTCTCATTAAATAATAACACACATTATACATATTCAGCAATAAATTTATTTAGGTGCTGTAATTATGCCTGCATACATATGCACAGCAATTATTCTTGCTTCGTGCAATTACTTTGAGGAGTAATTTTATTGAAATGTATATATGTAAATGTAAAGTAAATATAATCTCAGTTTAAACGTCTTTGTTTTAAAACATACATGGGCATTTTTTGTGCATATCCATAAAGAAATTTCTACATATTTTGTGTTTATTGATGAATGTACATATTATTCTTCAATTACTACCAAGCAATAGTTTATATTATCACAAAAACATCAAATATATAGGAATGATTTTGAGGTAGAGAAAGTTTTTGTTGAATTGATTTATAATTATTTATTGTTTTGGTAGAATCTTTTTAATGAAAAATTTTAGGATGTCAAACATTACTTCAAGAGGTAGTTGTTCTCTTATTAGGTTAAAATTGAAAAACTTACATCCACTACACTAAACAAGGTTATGCAACGCTTGCACGCTCCATCAAATTCTTTTTTAACACGCCGCCGAACCGCGTATTTAATCAGCGATTACGTGATGAAAAGACCCACACCGCCAGCTCGAAATCTTTTATCTTACCGTTTCCGCCTCAACACCGGTTCTCAAACGCACGCCAACCATTTTTACAAACGCCGCCCAACACCTTTGAACAATCCCCGCCAAAACATGCCTTACTTTCACCGCCAATAAACATGCGACGAAGTTATGCCGACGTTCTCTCAACACCACCGCCGTTATCACCCGCCGAGGTTCAGAGGATTAGAAACTTTCTTAGACTTTTCTAATGATGGTAAATTTTATTTTTATATTTTTGACTCTCATTGGGTTATGGCGAATTTTTCACCTAATTTATGCTATCGCTAATAACTCACTTTCTTTCATATATTTAATTCTAATTATTCTTAACTCAAAATTCAATATTACCTGTATTAGAGAAACCTTACCTATACATAAACATAATTTAAGAAACAGCATGAATACATGCAAGATATTTAAAAAATGGATTTTCATTAAAACAACAAAACATTCTTTATTCTACTTTCTAGTACTAACAATAATGTTACTTATATCCGGCATCGAGATTAATCCCGGGCCTTCCAAAGCCGATAATATTTATGAATACTCAGAATTATCAAACATAATGCATTCAACTAATTCTTTTAAATATATTCACATAAATTTTCAGAATCTCTCAATAAAAAATTCGGAATTTAGACAATTCATTTCTGAACTGGATTCAAACTTTATTCTGGGCATAACTGAAACCTGGTTTACAAATGATAATCACAATTCGTCCTGGTCAATCGATAACTCTAAATTTAAAATATTTAGAAAGGACAGAAATCCAACTTTTCATTTTAATAAGACAAAAGGAGGTGGTGTCATGTTTTTAATACCTAAAATACTCAAACCAAAACTTAGGACAGATATAGCAAAAGATTCAACTTATGAAAGTCTTTGGGTTGAAATTCAAAACCCAGACAAAAATTTTAATAGTCAATTATTAAATATCTCTTATTGTCCAAATAAAACTTATATAAATAACTTTTTCTTACAAATGGAAGATGAATTTTCTACTGCTCTGAGTTATAACACGAATATAATGGTAATGGGAGACTGGAATGTAAATCTTCTAAACAATAACGAAAAAAGTAAGCTTGGCAATTTTCTCAATACTTTCAATATTTCACTAATAAATAAAAAAATTCCTTCTAGAATTTCTGCTAATAGTAAAACGCTTATTGACTATTTCATGATATCAGAAAATTCTTCGTCTTATAATTATTTTTGTTTTGAATTTCCATACTCAGATCACTGCCTTATAGCTACTTATTCGAATATTCTAAAAGTTTGTAAACCCTCTAAATCTTGGATAAAAATACGAGAAAAATCAACAGAAAATGTCGAAAAACTTCGACAGTATTTAAAAATCGAAAACTGGAATTCGATATATTCATCATTAACACCTAATGAAATGCTATCACATTTTACAAAAACTTTACTTTTCTATTTGGATATATGCTGCCCAGAAAAATATATTCTTTCATCCGAAAATACCAAAAAAACTCAGAATAATGTTTCAAAACCATGGATTGATTCTAAATGCCTCGATTTAATCGAAATAAAGAAACAGAAATTGAAAAAATACTTAAATTCCCAAACACTGGAAAATCATAATGCTTATAAATCTGCACGAAATTTATGTAACATTGCTATAAGAAAAGCAAGTAATAATTATTCCCGTTTTCAGTATCAAAGTCTTTCTTCCCAAAAAAATAAATGGGAATTTGTTAACAATTTGCTAAATAGAAAAAACATGCGAACCGAAGAAATAGAAAGAATATACTATAAAGATAAATCCATTACAAATAAGAAGGAAATCTGCAATGCTTTCAATGAAGTTTTCCTAAATTTAGGAAACTACAACGGTATGAATGTACCTTTTTGCCTTAATAAACCCAAAGGAACTCCAACCTCTTTCTCTTTTCGTTTTGCAACAAAATATGAAATCATAAAGTCGATACAATGTTTAAAAAATAAATCCAGTGGACCCTCTCTAATACCAACGTGGTTCCTAAAACTCTCAGGTGACTTAATAGCTGAACCAATATGCTACATTTTAAATAATTGTATAAAACACTCCTTTTTTCCAGATGAATTAAAATTGGCAAATATAACACCATTATTTAAAAGAAATGATCCCGAAGATTGCGAAAATTATAGACCCATTTCGATCACTTCTCCAATCAGCAAAATTTTTGAACGAATTCTTTTTAATCAAATTAACGAACATCTTTGTAAGCATGATCTCTACTCCAAAACACAATATGGTTTTCGTAAAGGTATTTCTACGAGCGACGCTTTAATACAAGCTACAGAAAAATGGCGATCAACAATAAATGATAATGAATACTCAGCAATTGCTTGCTTAGACCTCTCGAAAGCTTTCGATTCCATAGACCGCAGTATCTTACTACAAAAAATTAAAATTCTAGGTTTTTCTAATGACAGCATAGGTCTTATCTCCAGTTACTTATACAATCGCATGCAAAGAGTTAAAATTAATGAATCTTTTTCAGATTGGGTATGCACTAAAAATGGGGTTCCACAGGGTACAATTTTGGGTCCGTTATTATTTAATATTTACATAAATGATTTGTCCGAGCAAGTAACATGTGACGTTATACAATATGCAGATGACACAATATTATTTCATTCTAATAAATTTCCCGAAAAAGCGGTTCAAACTCTCGAAACAAACTGTGCTTCTCTTGCTAAATATTTTGCCTCTATAAAACTAAGAGTAAATCCACTAAAAACTCAATTCTGTATTGTTAAATCAAAAACTAAATCTACTGATACTTCAAGATACAAACTTAATTTCAACGGCATTCAAATAAAACAGGTTGAGTCTTTTAAGTACCTCGGAATAATTTTTGACATACATCTAAATTTTGAAGAGCAACTAAATCATGTTATTAGAAAAATGGCCATATCGATTAAAGCAATTAACTTAATTTCTCAAAAACTTCCAACTAAAGCAAAAATTCAATTAATATATGCTCTAATATTAAGTCATTTTAACTATGCCAATGTACTCTACACAGATATAAACCAACAATTTCTCAGGAAATTCCAAGTGCAACTAAATTGGGCTATTAAAGTGCAGTAAATAATCATAGCTTTAATAAGAATAATGAATATAGAAAAATTTCAAAATTATTTTTACATCCGCAATGTTACATCCATATAAATGTCTTAACGACGTTCTTCAAAATAGTTAACAATACTTTCCCATACTACAAAAATGACTTTCTTGCTGCAAAATTAGTCAATAAACAAAATAAAAGAACACACACAATTCAACCTATTAGGTATAAGAAACGAATAATGAAAAATTCATTTCTAAACTCAGCTATAAATATGTGGAATGAATTACCAAAATACATTAAACAAATAAGTAAATTAAAAAACTTTAAAATGAATATTAAAAAATAGTTTTGCACTTATAATATAAAAAACTGAAATGGCGAGGTTATAAATTTTATAATCCTGATTACTCTATTAAAAGAAACTAGCAATCGCCATAGCCCAAGTTAACCACTTTTTATTTGTAAATATTCATTGTTTTCTTTTCTTTGTTTAATTTTGTATTACTTTCTTGACGCTTTCAGAATTTGTTATCAGTATTTCTATTTATTGTTAAAACAATTTCTGAATATAGATTTTTCTTCTTCTTCTTCAATGTGCTGTACCCAATGTTTTGTGCAAATGCATGTGTGTTTTAGAATTTTCCTTCAGTGTGTTAATGTTTCCAGGAGCATCCATAATTTAGAAGAAGTAGACTTTCGAAGAAATTTATCCTATAGCTTTTAGGAAATTTTCAGAGAGGAAATGTGGGTTTTTCTTTTTCTAATACTAAATACTGAAATTCTATTGGTGTATTGAAGGCAATGTTTGATCTTCACAAAGCTTGAAAGTATAGTTTTGTATGTACTGTGCTTAATGTGAAAGCCAAATTTTTGTCAGATAAAGCAGCATTTTTTGATATATCTAAAGTTTTTCTTAGAAATAGTGCACAGTTTTTTGAAAGAAGATATGTGATAAATAGGCCCTTACTTGTTCACTTTTAGAAGAATTTAATTTTTTGTAAATTCCTTCAATATCAGAATTTTTCAAATATCAAATAATTAAAAATTTTTAGGCATTCATTAAATGTAAATAGACGATAATATTGAAGTATGGGAAAGTATTAGACTATTCTACAAAAAATGGAATTTTATAAGAAATAACTGATTTATTAATTGCTAAGGTTCTCCTTACATTAAACTGGTCATAGTAAGTTGTTATTTCAATTTTGAATAATAATGATAGCAATTATAATATAACACAAAACCTACAATGAAATTAATAGAATACAGAAAGATGCATGATAGCATATCACTTTGGTGGGTACAGAAAGCACTAGAGTTCAACTATGTTTCAGGAAGTTATGTTCTGCTCTTGACAAATATCAATTGCTATAACTTGGTTCAATTTTGGGACTGGATAGGAAATTAAAAATATGTATTAAACAATAAAGTAAAGACAGCACAGATGTTAGGGCATTTCATTCTGATTATCAATGAAATCATTTACTACTGAGGAGTGCAAACATTCCTATGTGATATAACCTGCTAAAATTAACAATTTAATTATTTATAGGAATTAAATTCTTAAAGAAAAAATTAAGCTACAATCGTTGAGTATAATTAAGTTAATCCAGAAGTAAGACTAACACTTATGTTGGAATTAATCTAATTATATTAACAATTAGTTATAATAAACTAAACGTTTAATAGCAGGAAACTTAGAAAAAAATCATGTAATTACAATATCTTATTGTTTTTAAATAATTCTTTAATAAACCTATTCAGCTCTACAGCCATTACAAAAATTACAATTCACTTCAATTCAAATAAAAATTTGAAAAAAAATTGTTTTTTTATACCCACACATTTGAATATTTCAGAAAAAATATATAAATTATTCATCAGATCAAATATAAGAAAAATTTTCATGGAGTGATAAGCACTCGTCAACATTGTATTACATAACTACATGAACAGAGTATATGTAGTATAATTCAATACTTGATTATACATATTTAAATATTTTTTGGTAATATTTAATAGAATATTTTTTATTATTTAATATAAGTTCTTTGTTGCTATAAAAGCTCAGATTTTAGAGATGAGTCAACATCAAGTTATGGAAGATGAATTTGAGAAACTCTAAAGTTTTTGAATGAAATCAGTCATGTGCTGAAAATTGGTATTCCTTGCCAATATTTGCAAATTAATTTGGAACAATAAGAAATTTCTTCTATGAAAAATATTAAGAAAAATATTATGGTTTATCCTATTGTGCAATGTTATTTTTATGATACAGACAATTTTTTCATATAATGTGGCCTATACAGCCAATATTAAGGATGGCTAGAGCACTTATGTGCCCCTTGGCTCAGCCAGAGGAAGAAAGTTTTGAATACGCAACTTACCATTAATTCTATTAAAGCATTTATTCTGCTTTGCTTTGTACACAGTATGCACTGCTCTCATTACTGTTTTCTTATTAATAAAAAGTAAATGGCATTTAATAACATGAGTTTGTATGTATCAATAAATACATTCTGATTGGTGGAGGAATAAAGAAAATCGCTCTGTTTATAAACCAATTACTGTCAATGCATGGAATTTAAAATATTAATTGTAGAAATTTAATAAAATGGGTAAAGGTGAGAGATAATTTCTTTAATATGGAAGGCATCACTTTTATCTCCTACCGAATTAAATAGGGGATATATCCCTCCATTTCCCCATCCACGCAATTTGTGCCCATGTGTGACACTGATGAGAGGTTCAGTTTCTGCAGACTGTGAGTAATTGGGTAAAGAAAAACTACGTTGTTAACCATGCAACTGGATTATACTGTTGTCATGGAGTGTGTAGAAACATGCAGTGCATTGAAAACCACTACCAAGAACTGCTTAAAGGTTGTCTCCAGGGTCGGGTCATATTTAGAGGGGGACTTGTGTATGCCCCCCTTGGGGCAATCAATATCAACTCATTCTCATACAATCTGAGCAATAGATTGATGAAGACTTTTGTTTGATTTAAAGTGCCAAAAATGTTTATTTATCAGATATGCATGGGCAAGCACAGCATTATGCTAAAAGAGTTAAAAAACTACCTGGACCTATATGTCTTGGATAAGAATTGCCCCTCTTTGATAAATTCTTGATACACGCCTGGTTATCTAAAATATTAGGATTACTCACTTTCTAAATTTTTCATTACCACATGATATACGGATTATGGAGATTATAATTTGAAAAAGAGGTCAGTATCATGGCAATGCTAATAGTATTGTAGAATCTTGCCAACACTCATTTCGACTTAATTTAGGTTTGCTTAACCATATTCCTATTTAACTCTGGTATTTAATGTATGACAGACTCCAAACCTCTCTCTTTCTATATTGTTGTTAACTGGGTTAATGTTAACTTAATTAACATCACATTAGCTACACTTAATGCTTTAACTAACAACAGCAATTTTAGAATGAGAGTGAGAGATGCCTACAGAGTACAAGTACACTCTCGCCTAATTTGTGTCTGAGCACCCATGTCATAATTTTATGCACTCATATTTTTCCACCTTTGTAAGATATATCCGAAGTAAAAATAGAACCTTTTATAAGACAAATGCAAACGCAAAAGTTTTTGTCAAATAGGTACTTACCAGTGAAGTTTCCATCACTAGCTATAGGCGCATTTTGGAAAATTAAGAGATGCTCTAAGGGTTAATGAAGATTCTGTTTACTGAATGCTGGTTGAAATCAGAAATATCCACTATGTTACAGCCAAACTCACAAATGGCTTTTGCTGTGGAATGAACAACCTCAAAAATCTATATCTGAGAATTTAACATAGAACAACTATGTCCTCACTTAAACTCTGATTTCCTATGAGAGCACATAGTTTGCGGACAGGTGAACTATCTTGTAACCATAGGGATCACATGCCCAGATAACAAATTTTGGTCTAAACAACGTTGTTTTTTAGTAGTTTTTTTATGGTTGTTTTAACGTTGAAATGGTACCCTTTTGACTGGTCTAAACAACATTGTTCCAACAACGTCACATTANTGTAACCATAGGGATCACATGCCCAGATAACAAATTTTGGTCTAAACAACGTTGTTTTTTAGTAGTTTTTTTATGGTTGTTTTAACGTTGAAATGGTACCCTTTTGACTGGTCTAAACAACATTGTTCCAACAACGTCACATTAGGTTGCTTTTTGGTTGTTTTTTCTGAATAAAAAAGCACTATTTTTAGGTCGTAACAACGTTATTTTATGCTGCCCCTGATTGTTCTAGCATTACTTCAAATTGCATTACTTCAAATTTATATTGATAATAAGTTCAAACATTCCTGTTTAAACTAACACAAGCCCAACAAAGGGCAGAACAGTAATACAATAAATACATTAAATATAACATTTGCTGAAATTTTGAATGAATGTCTTGATTTTATATGATAACAATAAGCATAAAAATCTGCCAAATTTAACAAAAATTTAAACTTTTAAAGTTAAGTATAATTTTGAAATAGTACTTTTTAAATCGTAAAGAATATCTTCTGCTCAAATGTAACTTTTTTATCTGGCAGATAATTTGAAGGTGTCCAAATATTCATGAATAAATTATTTTGAAAATTCGCTTACCAAGTATATTATAATTTTTCACAAATTTAATATTTCAAAAAAGCTTTTTGCAATTCCGTTCTTTATATAAAAATGATCTAGTAATCAAAATGCTGAAGTGAGTTCTATTTGCAAGGATCTGCTTGAATCTTAAATTTTAGTTGCTCAAAAACTATGAAACAAACATAAACAACGTAAAAACAACCAAAATTGTTATCTGGGTGGTTGGTACTTGAGAAATGTATCCAAAGAGAAATCAACTATTGCATCCCATCACCACTTGCACACACAGCACTGATACAACAAACCTGGCAATCCAAGCAGAAAAAGAAATGCAGAGTAAATATACCTCTCACAGACAAGGAACAATATGTCAACAACCTTGGCGATTTTGTTAAGATGCTAAATTGCAATAGTTACAAATAAAGCAAATCTAAGTTAATCAAGGAGGACAATCCATCACGCCTATTTGCTGATGAACAAATACTGCTGGAACTGATCTACCAATATGGAAAACCAATAGCTCAACAGATTGATTACATAAAAGCTAGTATTAACAAGCTACCCATTAAAACTGATTCTTTTCTTTGGCATTGGTGACTTAATGTGGTGCAACTTAATACAAGAATCACTTCAATATTAGGATATCTCTAAATGGATAGAAATATCACAATGATGCAAGAAAACATTGCGGATCCCAAAAAAATTATGGAAGAAATCGTTAACAGCAATAAATCCATGTTTTTTGACAAAGTCAAATACCACTCTAATTTAATTAGTTTCTTTTAATTCTTTTATCCAGAAACTAAAATTACAAAAGATGAAACACATGCTTCCGATATTGACGCCATAATGACTCTGTTAATCACAATCAAAGGCCTCTGCTTCTATCTCAAATTCTACAACATATTTATGAGAAAATAAAGCAATTTATGGAACTCATTCACAACATCGCAATGTATGCAGTGATCGAATTTTCAAAATATTAAAAAAAGGTGTGCACTCAATTGGAAGCTCTCTGCTATACCACCGGATACATGGAGCATGCTGACGTCTTATCCTGGAATGATTTGTGAGCAGTCATTCTGGGGTAAAAAGCACAAGCACTTATTGAACTGAATAAAAAGGAGATTGTGGAATAAAATAGCCCAGTTTTGGCAAATGGCATGTACCATAATCACAGTCATCGTCATTCTCAATTATTCAATTGATTTTCAAGACCGTAAAGATTTTTCCATTAAACAGCAACCAGCTTCCATTTCAAGATAAGTTCAAAAACCCAAAATAACTGCTGAAAATCAATCTTCTCTCAACAACAATAATGAAATATGCAAGTTTATTAACTTAGTGTGGCATCATTGGTGAAATATAAAAGAAAAATAGAAAATGTTTAGTAATTTTGTATATTTTTTTATTCATGACTATTTATATATTTAAACAATTTGCAAAAGCAGTTATTTATTTAATGGAAATAGTATTTGTGAACAAGTTCCCATTTGTAGAGAGCTTTATCATTTGATCTAATTATATTTCACAAGATAGTAATAGTAAACAGTAATCCATGTTAGCAAGAGGCAGGTACACATTAATTTATTGCACATATATAATGTAAATATTGTTCATGAATCACTACTGATTGATGAAATTAGTTGCTTTGGATTTCTTTCATTATACAGTATGATTGATTATGCAAACAAAAAGCAGATGATTAATACTCAGGGCCTCAAATTCCTGAAAGTCAATTACCAGGCTTCTGGTAGGGTTGCAACTTTCCATCCAAACCTTTGTACATGCAGATGTCTTGTTTACAAAAGTGTGCTAATAGGTTAAGTCTATGGATAGGAGTTTTCACCATTTAGTTTTCCTATTGATTCATTTACACTTATATAAAATGCAATCAAATAGCTTACCCAAATAAAGGTTAACTCTTTATTTTAGATCCAAATTAGTAGGGAATCATAAGAACTATTATACATAATATTATTACATGTTGTTTATTAAAGCACTAATTCAAACTTCTACGCATCATATTACTTAGCTAGTTTTAATATATGCATGTGTATAAAGTTCATATTAATTATGTTAAGTGAATTTTAGAGTTGCAAATTTAGATTAAACTTCTTTTACAACATTGAATATTCAATAATGAAACATGCGGAATTCGAAGTTGAAAATTATTTTATCTGTTTATATGACTGAATATAATACCCTAGATATTAGTAACAGTAATCCCAAGTATTTAGGAGCAAAATTTCATTGCGATAATGCTTAAAGAGAAAAATATTGTATTTTGGAACGTTTTGTTTATTATTATGATTTATGAATATACATCAAGTAAAATCATACTTAATTGCATTTGAACTGATTTATTAGCTTTAAATAAAGATGTTTGTGAAATTCATAGTATATGGAAGTTAATTTCACTACAATTTTGCAAATATCTTTTCCCAATGAGTTGAAAGATGTTGAAATACAAATTTATGTAAATTGTGTTTATAAATATTTCATTTATGTTAATATTAATAAACATTTAAATTAGCATTAATAATAAATTTGACGTTTTAAGAAAAGGGGAGAAACATAAAAAACAGAAATGCTTAGAAATGTAGGGATATATGTGTTATGTGTACTGGGCTTAAACTGACCCGAATGCAAATACACTGGGTTTGTTTAAAAAAAGAAAATGTAAAAATACTATATTGTAATTATCAGTTAAAATTATGAAAAAAATTGCGATTTTGGGAGCATCGACTTATGCTGTTTCTAGAAGTTAAGTATAATAAACAATACAGCGCTATTCATCAAATCCAGAAAGTTGAAAATTTGAAAGTATACTTTTACTGTTTCTACAAAATTTGTTTCAAAGTGCTATTCTGTATTTCAGAAGGCGAGGTGAGCCTTATGAAAAACCGCAATGTGGGCGAAAACTAAATTGAATATTGAATAGAAAGCAGTAGTTTATATAAAATTGGTCCAACAAAAAGGATTTTGTATATAATTTCATACTAAATTTTTTTAAACAAGAATTTTTTGATTCTTTGTAAAATATTATTTCCTTAGATCAATTTGAATAGCAATGCTTTAAGCCCACTTACCCCATCGCACATTGCTGTTAAGGTAACGTTAACTTAACGGCAGTGTGCGAAGGTATTTCTTACGTTAAGATTAAAATCGAGGTGTACGTTCACATTAAGGTTTAAGGTAAGGTTTACTCAGTGTGCGACGTGCGACGATAA
>CABFPE010000635.1:153263-169154 GCA_900660155.1 Hofstenia miamia | reverse complement strand
GATAAAATTTATGTTAGGGAAAATGTACAATTTTGCAAGGAATAAACAAATTTGATATATACTTTAGGAGAAAAGTTTTAAATATTGCGAAATGCACGAAAACATTTATTTCCACGTAGATTTCGAAAGAAAAAACCACCGGAGAATCTGCATCTTTACATCCTTGAATAGCAGAACATGTATTAATGGATTAACAATCCCAATAGATATGTAAGCAACCTCTGCCACACGAACTATGTACATTTCAATATTTGACATATTGTAATAATGATCCCTAAAATACACATTTTTACATCAAAGGTAACTAGCATAAAAAATTGGTGCAAAATATTATTACTTTCGGATCATATATAGAATTAAATGTTGTAAGTACATGCATTTCTTAAAATGTGCGAAAACCATTACAATTAAGAAAATATTCAATTAAGTGGAAATGCTTAAAATTATACCTTAATTAAAAATTTTAATATTTTTTAAAATTTACAATATCAAATAACTGAGAACGTGCTTAATATTACATATAACTCAACTTCACAAAGTAGTTAATTCTTTATAAATCTATTCAAATAAAAAGTTCAATAATTATTTTGTTAATTAAATGCATTATTTGGAAAATATTATAATTTCTCTACACTACATTAGATATTAAATAATGTTGAACAAAATCAATGCTATTTTTGTCACTCACAAATTTACGTCGGTGAATCGACCATTAAAATCTAAAAACGAGTATTGCTCATTCTACTTACAGAAAACAAAATATTTGAGATGTTTTTCAAAAAATCACACCCATGTCAACGAATGTTCCAAAATTGGGATAATCCTTTGGATAATATGAAAGATTAGATTGGGGACCAAAATTTGCTGTATCAAAAATAGAGACATGCTTGCTTTCACATTTGTAATCCAAAATTCCGGACTGTTTCTAGATCCCATACATCTATATTATATTTTATATATTGTAGGAAATTAGTTAGATTCCTGGTAGATCCAAATACTATGCCCTATTAGTTTTGTTTTGTTCCCGTACACGATTTCTTTCAATCAGGGGTAACCAATGGAAATATGATTCAAAAGCAATCTATTGCTACAATACACTAGTACAAAAACTATCAACATTATTGCTACAATACACTAGTACAAAAACTATAAACAACAAAACCACAAAAAGCTATATACAAAAATAATAAATATATATAATATAAAAATGTGTGTGTGTGTGTGTTGTAATATATTTAAATCAATTCAAAATTATTAGTGGCTTCTTGACGAATTATACAAAGCATTAAAAGAAATAAAATATTATATAAATTAATTATTAATTCAATTAATGTGTAAATAAAACCGCAAATATTAATTTAATTAGAATTGGTTTTATATTACAAAAAACAATTTTCATAAAGAGAAATATCTTTTTTTTATGCATTTATATTAAAATTAAATACTATTGAGTGATGCATTTAAAATTAATTAATAATTTTTAAATTATTTAAGTGATCAAAGCATTTTATTTTTTTTATATATAAATATATAGTGCTAGAATTATAGTTTTCCCCTTATCCAATTTAGTCTACTACTATTGAAAAAATAATTTATTTTTACTAAAATCCTCACCATAATAAAACCAAAATTCAAAAAATTTTGTTAAAATAGATTTCTATTTTGCGTTTATATTCAACACCAATCATTAATATTCCATTGATTTACTGTTGCATGTAAAAGAAATAAGTACAAAATTTCTTCGAGCGTTATACTTGAATTTTTGTATTTCAAAGAACGCTGCACCCACGAATTACATCGAAACTGGCAGTAATTGTAGAAAACAGCACGTTGACTTCAGTATATGGTAATTATATTACTGACCAAAGTAGAAAAATATTGGTTCTTCAATTTTTTTTCGAAATTAATTTAGTAATTTACAATATAAGCCATAGGAAAATACTTTCGAAAATTTATTAACCAACATCAATTAAAACTATGAATTTACCTTTAATTCTAATTCGAATCTTGGTACAGCTCAGTGGCATATCTAAAAAAATTTTGTGGGTTACTAAAATTGTGTAATAAACGTAAATAATGTTTCTTCGATGAATTCTTCAATTGTAGAATATAAACAGCTAAATTTTTTCATGTTTCAATGTCGTTTACTAAACCTAACTATTAAAAACTGATGGCTTTGCTTTTTGGCTCGAGCCGTCAACCATTCCTTCCAACCCCTTTTCCGCCCGTTAATATTTATTGATATTTCAACACATTAATTTTTCTGCTGATATTTTGTTTATTAATTAGCCTTTTCTAGAACAACGGAACTAAATATAAAAATAGAATTAAAATTTTATTAGGTTTTGCCCCATAGCTATTTAAAAGTTCGCAGTCACCAATTGTCTTGGGATCGAGTCTACATCTCTTAGCTGTAGGACTAAGTCCAATTTGGCTAAAGTCTCTTTCTGACTGAGCAGAAATTGCTTGGGTGGCATAAATTTTATATTTTGTCATTAATGGAGGGAATATGAAATTCTGTTAGCAGATTTCCTTTACCTACCCAGTTTTATTAATAAAAAATTGAAGGGATAAGGATTTAATTTATTTATCCCGTTTTTTGCCCGGCACGGCTCTTGTCCATCAATCTGGGATACAAATTCAGATTCGGATTTACAAATACATTGTGTGAATATTTCGATTCAAATTTAAAATATAAAAAGTAAATTCACAGGGCCCTTTTAAGAAAAAACCGTAAATCAGCAAAAAACTTTTGAAACCATTAAAATTATTTAAGTTACACATGACATTCGTGTAATTAAATGATTAAGTAATAATAAGCCTGCCTTTATTAAAAGTAGCACTGTTGTGTATATTATATTTCAATAATATATTTATATAAATATGGTCCGGTACCCAGGAAAAACCTCACCCGGCTGACCCTCTAGTAAATACCTGACATGTTGACACGGTGATCCGCTGACTCGGTTGTAGCTCTGATACGTAACATAATGCTAAACTGAAATAATTTCATACACAGGGTGTAACAAAAGTAACCAGACGGTAGCAAAATGAAAGCAAAAAACTGTACATCAATTTATGGAAATTTAACTGTGATGGAGCTTAGCCCCATTATTCACTTATTGTGCGAGAGTGGTTGGACAACCAGTTTCCCAGCAGGTGGATTGGTCGCTGAGGCCTCATCGATTGGCTTGCACAGTCTCCGGACCTGACTGCACCATACTTTTTTCTGTAGGGCTTACTAAAGAACAAAGTTTATGGCGGAAACCCATCGCACTATCAACGATCTACTATTACCGAAGAAATTCGTGCCATACCATTAGATTTGGTGAACAAGATGTGCCGATCTGTTCTTGGACTAGGTTAACAAATGTATTGCACGTGATGCTCATCATTTTGAACATTTGCTATGAATACTTTCTTCTTTTATGATTCATCGTTTTGGACATTATAACCTCAGTAAGTTGTTTTAGACTCGCTACACTGCATATTCTACGATGAATGATTCGTTTTTTATTCCTACTCTTCTGAATAAAGTTAGATTTCTCGTAAAATGAAGCGTCTGGTTACTTTTGTTACACCCTGTATATNTTGGTGAACAAGATGTGCCGATCTGTTCTTGGACTAGGTTAACAAATGTATTGCACGTGATGCTCATCATTTTGAACATTTGCTATGAATACTTTCTTCTTTTATGATTCATCGTTTTGGACATTATAACCTCAGTAAGTTGTTTTAGACTCGCTACACTGCATATTCTACGATGAATGATTCGTTTTTTATTCCTACTCTTCTGAATAAAGTTAGATTTCTCGTAAAATGAAGCGTCTGGTTACTTTTGTTACACCCTGTATAATCATTTTTTCACAAAAGTATTTGTAAAATTGACACAAAAATTTTTGTAAATTGAAAACGCGTGTTTTTTGCTCTAATATATTAAATATAGGAAAAAATTTAAGAAATTATTAATGAATCGGTTAAAAGACATATGGCATAAACCAGTTCTTAATTTCCTTAATATTAATTCTCAGAAATACCTATTTGCTTGTGGTGTCTGGAAATGTAGTGGTGGTTTAATCTGGTACCCAATGTCATTCTCTAGCCTAAACCCACGCATGTGGCCGTTGTTTTTGTAAAGTTTTCTCATTAGGAAATACCATGTGTATACATCTAGAAGAATCAGTAATTACTTCAACCATTCCGTTTGATCTTTGTTATATCTTGTGCCATTAACATATAATATATTGAGACTGTGAGGGCTCCTAGTAAAATGAAATCGATTTTGCACCAATTACTGCCAATTTGTTTTCAAAAAATATAAATATATTTATTAAAATCTATGATTATTTCGAAAATTTCGTAAGAATATTTGCTAAGAAATCTTAAGAAAATCATAAAACTGCACTTATACATTATTAATCAACATATATATATATTTTTTTTTCGAATAATCAAAGCTTCCTATAACCCGAACTAACACAAACTTTGGCAGATTTATTATCATAAATAATTTTAAATTCTTCGATATTGTAACTTGAAATTCTAACAGATTTGTAATAGGGTCAGGTGTTGCTACGGGTAGGGCAAGACTTATACCCCGTTTACACGTGACATGAGAAATGCATGTCTTGGGTTTTCAATGAGCGAATGTCACGGCAAAACACCCAAAACACGCGACATTAAACCACTCAAGTGGAACACTTGAAAAACATTCGAATATCAAAAGGTTTTGATTTTCTCTAGTGTCACCTGTCTTGTGTCACCTTGTAAACACCATAAACATGAGACAGGTATGTTTTCGAATTAAATTTATTAACAATTGTATAGCGATTTAACTTAAATTAGAACAATTTTCCTAATCAAAGTTAACTACTAAATTGATCTTATTTTTAGCCGAAATTATTGTGATCTGTTTATTGAAATCTTGATTTTTTGCACTTTGTTTAGTACTAAATAATTAAATATATTCTATTTGAGTTATATGCTTTTCTTTGGAATAGAGAATAAGTAAATGTGAAAAAATTGCGATCTCAGTTATATTTAGCATTGACGTGCTTTGAATTGAAACAAAACCGAATCCCAAAACAACCTAATTTTTTCGAGTAGAATAATTAACAGTGTCTGACCTATAGGAAGAATGTCTACTTTCAAATTAATTTTTAAATTAAGAGAGCATAAGCTCTGCGATCAATATTTAACAGTAGCATGACTGATGGTTTAGAATCAAAGTTGATAGAGGCAGTGAGGCAACGGCCTTTTTTATGGAATGTCTCGATTCCTGTTATACCAAAAAGATATCTAAAGAAAAAACCTTTCCAGAAATTGGGATTATATACATAAAAAACATTATTAATGATTAATCCTGTGCGTCCCAATATAATTTAACCGGACCGGATATCTTCTTAACTTAACCGGATCTTTGAAAATCAGGATATATTTAAATTGAAAAGAAAAACTTATTCTCATTTATATCCTTCAAAATGAAATTGGTCCATTCCTATATGGGCTAACATAAAGTTGATGTTGATATATATCTATATATATATATATATATATATATATATATATATACAGTCGCGGCCACTGGCCCTTTAATTTAATTACATGTTTTATATTTTGCTTTATTCTCACTGGCAGAACATAAATCATTCCACTTATTATCCGATTCACCTGCAATTATAATGAATTGCTTCCATGAGTGAAAATATAGTTTTTGCATTATGTGATGCTAATCTATATATATATATATATATATATATATATATGGCGCTCGAAATTCTAGACATTTTTATAAAGGAAACAATGAAAATGAACGTAAAGTCTATCAAAATTTAATGTCAGAAATGTATGTAGTTACACAAAATGGAATAGAATAAGAAATTTAGATCTTTATGAATGATATTATCTATTTGAATATAATCTGACAACAACAATGCGAATTCAAACATATTGGAGCGGTTGCATCATTTTCTCTTAACGTTGGTGATTTTTTTCAAATATTGGTATTCGATAATTTGAATGGCAATATGTAGATTAGTACCTTTCCATCTTTTGCCGCTCTTTCTATTGTTTTGAACCACTGTAATCATTGTAATCAATACCTGACCGTATTAATGATCATTCAGTATATTAAATTTACCAAAGTGCTGTTTTAAAGTTATACAAAATATATTTCTAGTAAAATGAAAAGCTAGTTTTTATATAATACAGATTCATTAATTACAGACTTATTCGAATTGTAAAACTATGCTTAAAATTCGCAAAGCTTGTCATCTAGCAATGATTTTTTAACATTTATAAATTGTGTTGTACCCACATATTTTGTAGAAAATCAGTATTACTATATGCACATTTTGGTAGTCTATAAGGGAATTCTAATTCAAAACGGTTTGCATAAATGAGAATAGAATTTGCAATATTTTACACACTAAAAGTAAAAAATATTCAAGCAGCTGTTCAATGTTTAAATTTATAAATTTCATTATGTAAGTGGAATCACTTATGTATAATAATGTACATGAAATCAAGATTTTATTAACCACATCAAAATAATTTCGGCTAAAAATATGATCAATTTAGTTGTTAACTTTGATTAGTAATATTGTTCTAATTTGTGTTAAATGGCTATACAATCGTTAATAAATTTGATTCGAAAACATGCATGTCTAATGTTTATGGTGTTTACAAGGTTACACAAGACATAAGACACTCGAGAAAATCAAAATCTTTTGATATTGGAATGTTTTTCAAGTGTCGACTTGAGTGGTTGAATGTCGATTGTTTTGGGTGTTTAGACGTGACATTCGCTCATTGAAAACACAAGATATGCATGTGTCATGTCACGTGTAAAAGGGGTATTAACTAATTTGAAGTACTTTGAAGTGTTCGTTTTTCAACATAAATGTTATTTGGTGTTCATTACATAAGCATTGAAATCGTGTGTAATAGACGAATAACATTTACTACATGTATTTTTAAATATCAAAAGCTACCATTCGTGTTTAGTTTCCCAATTGTTTATTACTCCTGACTTTATGGATATGCAATATTTGCAAACGTCTTTTTCCATCCTGTTTACTATCACATCATCTACATTAAATATATAAATTGAAGAATGATAAAGACTTAGAGCTTTTTCAAAAATAAATGGTATACTTAAAAGCAAGTACACAACATTTCCTGTCATTGAAACTATGGTGATTCTCCGCTGTAAACTTTGAAGCTTTTTATTAATTCTTTCATAAGAATCGCAGAAAGCGTACATATATATAGCAAACTACATAATTACTGGAATAATAACAGTTAGCATGATTTCCACCAAGGAATTTAGAAATACACGGTCAGACATGATCGATATTGGAATAATGTATTCCTCGATATCTTTTTTCCTCATAAAGGTTCCAAATAGTCCAAAAGTACAATGTGTAGTTAAATCAAATATTACCCAGCGGGAACTATAATTCACAAAGTTCCACGTAGACTTTAGTGCAAATTGAAGACTCATTAACAAACCTGCACCTGACAACAGAGAAGCAAAAATAACACGATTTCTTAAAGAAAGAAGCTTATCCGAATTTTGCGAAAACTTTACTAGAATTAATCTCTCAATTGCAAGGCAAGTTAGGACAGCTGGAGAGATGAATCGATTCAATCCTCGAAAGAAATTGATTAACTTACATATCCATAAGTAAGAAGGCGAGTCAAAATACTTACCGTGCGAAGTATAAGTCAAAGTAGGGCCATAAATTGTAGAAGGAAAAGCGTAGTCAATAAAGATTAGAGGTAGACGAAAAGAAAGATTCATTGTGTCAACAAAGGAATTGAGCAGCAAAAATATGAAGTTGATATTTTTCTCAAAAAATACATTTTTGAAGAAAACTGCCAAACACAAAATATTTAGGGGAATCCCAAAGAAAAACCCCAATAAACAAACCAACAAATGTGTAAATTTAATTGCATTAAAGGCTTTCTCATTCAAATATTGATACTTGAAACGGCTGTCTAAGAACTGTTTCCTCCAAATTGGGTTTATGCAACCATTATTGAGAAGCAGTCGTGAGTTTCTAACAAAAACTCTATAAAATTCATAATCAACCTAAAATAGAGTTACGTTCTTTCTGTTTAAGATAATTAATGTATATATTTGAAATGATAATTGCGAAATTCAAATATTATTTTATTTCTATCTGGAAACCTATGTTCTTCGGATCATTTTGACATAGCTTTTATTAATAACTGCATAAAATCCCAACTAACACGTCCAGTGGCGTACCCAGGAGGGGGGACATGGTGGAATGTCCCCCCCGTCAGGTTTCCAAATTTAATTTTGACTGGATAAAACAAAAAAAATTTTCGTAAAAAATTAAAAAATTTAAAATCTAGGATCACGGAATGCATTTTTTAGGGACTATTTTCCCAATATTTACAAAAATAACAATGATGTCCCCCTGTCAGAAAATCCTGGGTACGCCCCTGAACACGTCCATTACTTATTGATTTATTTATATATTGAAAAGGGCTTTGGAATTTCAAAAAATTAATTCTTTCTATCTTAACAACTTTAGATGTCAGCAGAAGTTGAGAAATTTCTCATTTAATTTCTTTTAATAACATATTAAGTAGCAAAACTTTGAAATTATTTTTCTTAATCTCATATTTCATATAAAATTCGAAAGTCCACCAAACGTGCAAGCCGCCTATGTGTTATATATATATTCAGGTGTATACAGAGGAAACTACCAATTTAGGGAAGTTTAATGCTGATGATTCTGAAACATTGAAACAAATCCTGTCAAGAATAGGCAATTATAATGAATTAATAGCTAATTATTGATAGCAGAAGATTTCAAAGTAAAACAAGCAATCCCAACAGTAGGTATGTGATTAAATACACCTAAAGTTAATCAGTGTTCAGTAATAAATTCATAGTTCTTACGAAATGTAGGCAATGACTAAGCAATGTGACTATTTGTTGTCAATTAGAAAATAATTAAAAGTTCTTTGTTGCTTCCAAAGGCTCAAACCTTGTAAATACATAAGTATTAATTATGGAAGGCATTTAATTTTTTCAAAAAATTGAAGGTTTCAAATCATTTCAGCCAAAGCAAAAGCCTTAATAGAAATTTTTAACATTGCATTAGAGCACACTCCCCAATAGACCTGCCTATGCGTCAAGTTTTTCAAATTTTCAAACTGGTTTGGAGAAAAATAATTCTTTGTAAATGTGAAAAAACGGCTTCTCACTTAAAATGAACGCCTGGAATTTTAAGGTTAGGGATAACACATATCATTAAAACAGCGTTTCTTATGTCCTAAAAAGTGCTTTATATGACTTTCAGTGTTATTACGTACAAACAAAAACAACATTTAAGTGAGTTCTGAAATTGAAGAATGACAATTAAAATTATCTGCTTGAATTACATCTTAATTGTTGTTGGCCATTATTAGATACAGATCAAACAACGCCGGTCATTCAGCTTCAAATTGAGGTTTAGTCGTGCAAATTACGAGATTTTTAGCATAATCATAGCAATGAATTTTACTAAATTTAGGCCAAAATCAATTGAAGTTGTCTTAAACATTCACATTCACGCAATAACCATTAATGAATAACCTCATTAAAAGAATGTTTGTGAGAGTCCCAGCCACCACAACTTATCATTACACTTTTTCGTATTAAATGCAGCAATATTGACATACAATAACTCATTATTTTTAATAAACAAAAATATTTGATTGTATACAGTGTTTTTCATGATGTGATGTATTCCATGTTTTACATTCAGAGTTTCAAAATGCTACAGTTTTTTTCAATTCGAATCAACAACAAAGTCAAGCTATTATTATAATATTCTGATAAAGTATATAAAGGTAGACACAAAATTTGCTTACCAAATTTTAGTACATGGAATTTGTATTAAATTGGAGCATCTATATTCTATAACTAATAGTAAAATGAACTTCACTTTTGCATATTGGTTTCACTCTTCTTTTCGGATTTGAAAAAATTAAGTGCATATAATGATTCGCCACATTGGGGGAGACTAGTTTTAAGACGGGTCTAGCATCCGCTACTTCTTCACCATTTCTAAATCATGATCTTTAGTAAAAGTAAGCATTGATAGGAAAACTGAATTTAACAGGGTTTTTACAATTGATAATGAGTTTCATTCAAGGTGATTGTACTAAACTACTAGAAATGTAGTGAATATTATATACATTCTAAATTTGTGCTTCTTCAATATTTATGGCTGCAATCACAAATACAAACTAGCAGTCGGCTTCGGTAATACACTGGAACAGAACCCATCCACGCAATGTGGAATCACAAACTTTAATCTGCATGGCTATTAAGCAAAAATGCTGAAAATTTAAAATTTAATCTTTTCCTTGGGTCTTCATTGGGCCATGCTTTGACATATTGTTTTATCTCTAGTATCTGAATTCAAAAAATATATCATTCTCTGACAGGGTAAGTAATGTCCAATGCAATCTCCGACGTCTTCCACTTTACCCTATGAGGTTACTCGCCCCAATTCCATCTCTGTTCTGGTCTATGATAGGATGGGTCTAGGACATATCTTTTTTTGAAGTTACTAGAATTTCTTAGTAGTTGCATTTGGCAAGTGTGATGAAGGTTTAACTCGTTGTTCACAGAAGCCATAACTGGGGTCCGAAATTTCTTGATGCTCAAGTTGTCAATCAATAACTCAATTTGGATATTAAGCAATAGTGTAGGGGTTATTGTGCACAGCGGTTGTACGTTGTAGTTTAAAGCCAAGCATTGTTACTTGCAATTAAAATATCAATCACGTTAAATTAATTTCAAAATTGAGCGGAGGTAAAAAGGTTTGGAGTTAAATTGCCATATCTAATGAACTGGTCTG
The DNA here is from genome assembly GCA_900660155.1 of Hofstenia miamia. NCBI lineage: Eukaryota > Metazoa > Xenacoelomorpha > Acoela > Hofsteniidae > Hofstenia > Hofstenia miamia. The sequence goes on along the minus strand of CABFPE010000635.1, from coordinate 158,268 downwards.
TACTGCCTGTTCCTATGACATTGCTTATGGGGAAAAAGTCAAATATATGGCCGAATCGAATTGTCAAACTGCAAAACATAAAAAAACATTGCGCATACCGAAAAGCGACAAGTAACCTTACACCAAACTTCTACTCCAGAAAATAAGTTTTTTCGAGATTTAGCTATGGTTAAGTCAAATATTTCTCTACAGAAAATTGAGAACCCACATTTTAAGAATTTCTTGGAAACGAGGTGCGGCCGCTCATGTCCATCTGAATCAACAATGCGTAAGGAATATTTACAAAAAGAATATGTTGATTCCATTAAAAAAGCGCAAGAAAATTTGTCAATTCACGATATTTACATTGCCGTAGATGAAAAAACAGACGCCCAAAGCCGATCAATTGTTGCAGTTATGGCAGGAAAATTGGAAGACAATGGCTATCATTCCGCCTTACCTTCTCAAAATGCAGAATTAAAAAAATATTGACAACTCAACTGCGACACAACTTATAATGAATTGCATTGGAAATATTTAGTTTGGTAAGCTGACATTTTCCAGAAAGGTGAAAATGTCGACAACTTCACAATGTCTCCAAACCAGGTCGTCAAAATGAAATTTGCGCCATTGGTCAGGGGGGAAGTCGAGAGATTTTTCTCGATGTTTCGAAGACTGTTGTCCTCTCAATGAGAACATTATACTGTTGAACACTTAAAATGGAATTGTATTTGTGTTTTGAATGTAAACAGTCAATAAATTTGTTGTCTCTTCCGATTTTTAACTCAATTTTTAACTCAATTTTTTAGCTATTTTAGATTCAATTTGTTAGGTTTTTTACCCAGGTTTTTTACTCAAGAAACTCCAGGTTCTAGCCATAACCCTTAGGATTTAGGATATGGTTAAACTGTGAGGATAGTAAGATGGCCAATCACAAAATCAAATCACTAGTAAANATCACAAACTTTAATCTGCATGGCTATTAAGCAAAAATGCTGAAAATTTAAAATTTAATCTTTTCCTTGGGTCTTCATTGGGCCATGCTTTGACATATTGTTTTATCTCTAGTATCTGAATTCAAAAAATATATCATTCTCTGACAGGGTAAGTAATGTCCAATGCAATCTCCGACGTCTTCCACTTTACCCTATGAGGTTACTCGCCCCAATTCCATCTCTGTTCTGGTCTATGATAGGATGGGTCTAGGACATATCTTTTTTTGAAGTTACTAGAATTTCTTAGTAGTTGCATTTGGCAAGTGTGATGAAGGTTTAACTCGTTGTTCACAGAAGCCATAACTGGGGTCCGAAATTTCTTGATGCTCAAGTTGTCAATCAATAACTCAATTTGGATATTAAGCAATAGTGTAGGGGTTATTGTGCACAGCGGTTGTACGTTGTAGTTTAAAGCCAAGCATTGTTACTTGCAATTAAAATATGCCTAAGAGGTTATCAATCACGTTAAATTAATTTCAAAAATGAGCGGAGGTAAAAAGGTTTGGAGTTAAATTGCCATATCTAATGAACTGGTCTGTACTGCCTGTTCCTATGACATTGCTTATGGGGAAAAAGTCAATTTTATGGCTGAATCGCATTGTCAAACTGTAAAACATAAGAAAAACATTGCGCATACCGAAAAAGTAAACTTACACCAACCTTCTGCTCCAGAAAATAAGTTTTTTCGAGATTTAAACTCAGCTATGGTTAAGTCAAATGTTCCTCTTCAGAAAATTGAGAACCCACATTTTACGAATTTCTTGGAAACGTGGTGCGGCTGCTCATGTCCATCTGAATCAATAATGCGTAAAGAATATTTATAAGAAGAATATCTTGATTCCATTAAAAAATTTGACAAATCTCGATATTTACATTGTCCGTAGATGAGACAACAGACGCCCAAAGCCAATCAACTAGCGCACTTATGGCAGGAAAATTGGAAGACAATGCCTATCATTCGCCTTACCTTCTCGAACTTGCAGAATTAAAAAACTGACAACTCAACTGTGACACAATTTATAATGAATTGAATTGGAAAACTGTATAGTGGAAATATTGAGTTTGGTAAACTGAAATTTTTACTTTTGGACGCCACTGCGTACATGGTTAAAGTGGGTAAAAATTTGAAAAACATGTTTACCAAAATGTTACATATTACTTGTCTGGCACATGGACTAAACAGATTATTGGAGTTTATCAGAATACAAAACTCGGAAGCAGATTTATTTGTTACAGAAATGAAAAAAGTTTCAAAAATTCTCCAAAAAGAAAACGAGACTATGTTTATATTTACCACCAAAAGCAATACTAACTAGATGGACTAATTGGATTCACTCTGTTTGTTATTTTTGTGAACACTTTGAACCGGTTTGTCAATTTTTTGATGGACAAAGTGATGATGAGTGTGCCTCTATCGTGAATCCAAAGCGCATTATGTCAAAAGATGTTCTTCAACAAGAACTTGCATTCCTGACGTGCAGCTTCAAACAGCTGGCATCTTCCACTCAAAAATTGGAAGGAAGACTCAATGTTATACAGTCTATGGAAGTACTTGATGCTGTGGAAAACTTGGTCAGCGGCGATAAAATGGCAAAGTATCAAAATAAGAATCATGAAATTTTGACCAAAAACCATGATCTTGGCATATTTCACAACATTGCGTCAGTCCAGAAAGGTGAACATGTCGAAAATTTCACAATGTCTCCGAACCAGGTCGTCATTGTTCAGCGTGGAAGTCGAAATATTTTTCTCAATGTTTTGAAGACTGTTGTCCCCTCAATGAGAACGTTATACTGTTGAACACTTAAAATAGAATTTTATTTGTATTTGGAATGTAAACAATCAATAAATTTGTTGTCTCTTCCGATTTTTAACTCAATTTTTAGCTATTTTAGATTCAATTTGTTACTCAATAAACCCAGGTTTTTTACTCAAGAAACTCCAGGTTCTAGCCATAACCCTTAGGATTTAGGATATGGTTAAACTGTGAGGATAGTAAGATGGCCAATCACAAAATCAAATCACTAGTAAATGGTTTGACTTATTGCAATTATAACCATTGCCACATGTGAACATAGCCTTACTCCATTTATAACTTTCATCATTTCTTCCTTCATGAGATTGCTTGCTGCAAATATTATATGGTGAAAAATGTATTAATAGTAAATAAATGTCCCTTGTGCAGGGTGAAGTAGACAGCTAAATGATTCCTTCAAGTGGTAAATAATAAACATATTCTATTTAACATTGACAAGAATTAGGCTTAGCCTTATGTAGAAATTATCATTGTATGCACAAAAGACATAACTAAGTTTCATTTTGTTTGATCCCAGACTTATCAGTAGACAAATAATTAAATAATTCAAAATTATATCTATTCAAAACAAATCCATTTTGTAATATCGTTCATAATAGTGTCATTAGATTGATCTTGCATTCATGAATACTCAATAACCCTAAAAATCAGTGATGATATTGACAATTTAAAATAACACTATTTTAGTTTTTTAAGAGAAAATATTATAAAAAATCTAAATCAATTACTTTTTGTTTGAACTATCTTTTTAAATCATTAGAAATTTGTTTCCTAAAAATTACCAATTCTGTGCAATTTTTGGTTTGTCTTTTACATTACTATATGTTAATCTTTGTACATTCAATAAAAAATTTGATATGCTATGAATTGGTAATTCAATGTGCCTTCTGTGCAGTTATTAAATTGGTAGGTTTTACAAGTAAATAATTGAATAGCAAATAGTATAAGTTAACACAATTGAAACTAATTTATTCTAGCACCAGGAGACACATACATTACCAATTGAGAACTGCATGTGGGCTGATACCTTCTACATAAAATGTATTGACATCTTCTTCAAAAAGATACTTATGCTAGCTGGAGGCTTTGAAAACTGTATCATCTGACATCAAGATATAAACTTATTTAAACATTTATGTTATTAAGTTAAATTAAGACCTAATTTATTATATAAATAACTACTAATAACAATTCTGACTACATATTTGAATACAGCAATTTTAGTGAACATCTACTAACATGCATAGATATGTCATTAAATCATCAAACATGTCTTAGTTAAATCTTACATGAAACCTACAAAATATTCATATTATTGAATTATTTCATATATAGATGTTTTATTTGAACATTTCTCCTTTTTGGGAAATGAATCAAAATATATGATGAACCTCTAAACCTTATTCACATTTTCTCAGCAGGTAACATTAATTTCTCTAACTTCTAAAAATAGAAGATGGATACTAACTTACAGTTTTAGATGAATTATTGATTTCTCAAAATATTTTAGCTTAAGATTCAAATTTAGATAAATTTTACTCTGAAAAAAATTATATAGGTTTTTAGCAAACATATCTAGTTTACAACCAATGATATCTTATAATCAGTTCTTGAACTCTTGATTATGAACTACTGTCATTATTCAAATATTGTAGCATCATCCAGCACTACCTGCTGTTAGACCTGGAAACGAAAACAGACTACGAATTGTTAATTGGCGACTTCATAGAATATTACGGAAACGAAAGTTTCAAGAATCAATACAGAAAAATTTTAAATGGAACAAAGATGAAGAAGACAGATGACATCTGCAATTACATACAAAAGGTCGAGAGGCTGGTCACACTCAGCTCAAGAGAGAACCAATATTCAAAATACAATCTCTTTTCGCACATTTGTAAAGGGATGCCTGACAATATAAGAGCACAATTTGAAATTAAGTGAGATGTAGATGACAAATTGGAGAAGATGATCAGAAAAGCGTTGGACATACAAGTACGATTGAAAAACAATGCGAGAATAAATGAAAAGGCAGCTTGGCATAGAGAAACACCAACATGGAGGAGCAACCTTAAACTGAAAACCACAAAGAAAACATATGAGACAGACAAACGTTAAGAGTGAAAACTAGAGATGGAAAAACAAGGAAGGTTTGTGAAAAAGACGTTAAATGTTATAATTGCAGAAAGAAAGGACATAAAAGAGATGAGTGCCA
>CABFPE010000635.1:132502-152482 GCA_900660155.1 Hofstenia miamia | reverse complement strand
TTCCAGTTCCTACCACATAACCAGTACGACGAGCTACCAGAGATCAACGTAGACAAGAAAGGTCAGACAGTACTACCAATTATAATAAAAGAGGAAATATCCAAAAAGGAGATCATAGAAAAACAACAGGACAATGTAATCCTTAATGAGATAATAAGGATACTGAAAGAACCCCAAATGACACTATCAAAACTAACAGCAAGCTACTTTGAACATTACAAATGGAAAACAAACCGAAAGGGGTTATTGTATGTCAAAGGGCAAAACAATCGGATCGCAATACCAGAGTACTTCAAAAGGGATCTGATATGGCGGATACATGAAAAAGGCCACCTAGGAATAACACAAACAGAGAAAACATTTAATGGGCGATTTATAACAACGGCAGAAGGAAAGGTAATTGAAGATATTATTAACAAATGCACTACATGTTTGCTGCACAACAGTCAACGGTTCCCAACACAGAGAGCACCACTAGAAAAGATAATCGGCACACAGCCGAATGAAATACTCCACATTGATTTAAAACAACTATCGAAAGATAACAAGGGGTATCAATTCTTATTAGTAATGGTGGATAATTTTACGAAATACGCAAGGATGATCCCAATGAAGAATACAACTGCAGAAACCACAGTGGATATAGTAATGAAGGAGTGGATACTGCGATTCGGGCCAATGGAAACGATCATATCAGATAAAGGACCACAATTTGAGAGCGGTCTATTCCAGGAAATGGCTAAGATGCTAGAGATAGTGAGCAAAAGAACTACAGCATACCACTGGCAGGCGAACGGTGCAGTAGAGAGATTAAACAGAACTCTGATAAAATTGATAAGAGTAACAACAAGGATCTGTGGAAATAAATGGAGAAAGGTGATCGAGATGATAGAATATTTCTACAATACGTCAGTACACTCAACAACAGGAATCACCCCATTTAAGGCAATGTTTGGCCAAGAGGCAGCCACACCACTATCAATGCAATATACTGACTACAGTAAAACTTTGAACAACGAATATGTAAACCAATTACGCAAACAGATTTCGGCAATTCATGAGACAATATGCCACAACACAAAGAAATCAGCAGTGAGACAACAGCGAAACTATAATAAAAAAATTTACGGGCATGCGCACAAAGTAGGCGATAAGGTCTCCGCATTTGCACCAATGAAACTAACAGACACAAATCAGGTTCGCAAATTAAAAACAGTTTGGTCTGGACCACATACAATAACGCAAGAATTGCCAAATAATGAATACATGTTAGATAACGGCAGACTACTGCACTTCCAAAATTTAAAAAAGAGCAACAGCAGACATTGAAGAAACAAAGATAGATGGAAGTGCCGAGTTTAAATTAAGCCAAATCAACAGCAAAGAGATTATGTATGACATGTGTGATTTAGATAGCCTGCTGGAGGAGGAATTCAAGGAAGAATTCACAGCGGACATTGGAGAGTGCAACCCCAGAGGGCTGCACGAAATAAAACTATATATAACCCTGAAATATGGGATATAGATATAATAACTGCATTTAGGAAATTAGAGAAGGATGCATCAGCCACTCAAGAAGCGAGTGAAGCCGAATCAACTGACCAAGGGAATCCTGACCACAAACACGAGGAGGAGAGTGCACAGAAGTTCTCAAACCGGATGTCAATTTGAGGGCAGAAGGGACGAGAACGACAAGATGGTCAATAGATGACGTAGAGTCAAGATTCGTCCAAGTAGTTCTCAAGGCTGATTCAAGGGCAGAGATACAAAAGGCCAATCGGCCTCTTTGCAGCTTAACTTTCCTTCTGGGGGATCACTACTTTGATTCGAGGGCAGTGAAACAACTGGAGTTCCAGGGGAAGGCGGAAGCGATTCAAGGCTGAAGGTATCTCCACCAGAACCACGGCTGGTCAAGTATCGCGGGTCATAACTGATAGCCGATTCAAGGGCAACTCAGTTGACACCAGCTGCACAGGTTCACAGCCCATGGACTGTGAACCAAGTACCAGCAGACTACCTTTACAGTTGAGGCAATTAGACGCCTCCTTAGAAACTACATCAGAGCATACTGTAAGATCTAGAGAGAGAGAAAAGCAAATGTCTAAAATCGACAGGGAAATATTGCACCCCTATTTTATGGCAACCACAAAAATGCAGCACAATGGGTTCGAGAAACTGTCTCCAGAAACGAAAATGTTAATTAGAAAAACTGCCAAAATGGAAGGGAGCATCTTGCCAATTCTACTAGATGCAGACAATCAGCCAAAAGTTAATGTACTAATCAGCTACCCACGAGAGTTAAATGAAATGATCGATAGGCCATACATGAGAAGCACAATTCACATGACGTTTAACAAAGATTTCACATTGGAAACGGCGCAAGCACTTATGGCATATAAGGAACAGATAGCGAAAATCCCGGAGATAAATTTAGATGAAGAAAACTTAACAATAATACACGTGCTAACAGAAAAGGAATATAATAAGAACCTACAAAAACAGATTGACCAAACAGTAAGGATGGCGAGAGTACAACAAACGAGAATAGTCATTATAGTGATGAGAGAAAACCTGGAAGAACTACCTCAATATCTAAAGGATTTGGTACTACAGACAGAAGGCTTCTTCCCATGGGAGAAGAAGGAATTCACAATCTCCAAACTGATCCACTTCGATTTACAAATTGATTACTGGGCACAGATATATGGAATAATGATAGATCACAGCATAGCAATAGATCTGTTCAAACAAACAAAAACAGTAGAAATGCTACTGGGAAGTGAAGGATTAGAAAAGCCATGACACTGTTCATCAAGTGCAGCATGACACAACGCCAAGAACACTTAAAAGAGATTCAAAACGTATGAGCTAACATGAAGTTGCTGAAAAAGATAGATGAATCATGGCCCGAAATTAAAATAGAGGCACCAGCACGTAAATACCACAAGACAGTGGAGATGGTATTGGCAGAGATCAATCAAGCATACGAACTTAACACAAAGAAGGATTTTCGTAAACTTATTCTGGAAGAAAAGAATGCGCCAGAGATCAGATACCGGACATCCGCGTGGCTGTTAGCGATATTGCTCACAGAAGACAAGGATCTCAGACTACCCATAACAAGGAGCCAAAGAATAAAGCTCACGAAGACTAAAAAATTCGAAATCACGTTATCACCAATGAACACGCAGACAAAAAATTGGATATTGAAAGGACATGTTGAAAAAGACGAATTGCCAGACAAACATGAGAAACCACTGCAGACAATGGAAAAACTATTAGGCAGGTTGATAACAAAGCATCACCCAATGGGAAGAATGTCGATAGTAGAACTCGCAAACCTCACAGGAATATGCCTGAGTGAAATACAGATATTTGAAGAGCCCATGCGAAAATACATGTGGGGTGCAACATTGGAGACAAAACTGAAACAGCTGCAAAATCAACCTTGGTTGACCACGAAAAAGATAATCAAACGCAAATTGATAAACACCGAGGATGTACGACAATCAATAAAACAGAAGAATGTGCAACAAGTAACAGATGAGAGTATGAGACGATATGCCAGAAACAGCCCGCGGTGCACATTCACGAAAATAATAAAAAGAGCTGAAATGCTAAAGAAAGGTGGAATAACAACGCCCGTAGAAATTTGTGAAATGGTGACGAAAACACAACTAGAGATCACGAAAGAGGAACAACTATTAACCTCGTCACAGTTGCTACTATCTCCGAAAACACAAACAGTGATCAACAGGATAAACATTGAAAAATGGGGAGATGTGAGTCAAGACAGTATGATCGAATGGATCAACACTGACGATGAGCGATTTCTGGTAGAGATAAAAGTAACAAAAGAAAAGAAAGAAATAGCAGAAAGAAACTACCAAAGGATACGAGAACAGCAAATGGTAGCAACAATGAAATTAATGTTTACAGAAGCATTCACGCGCACAGAACTGGAAGAGCTAATGAAGCCATTCAATCAGATCGCGGTCGACGTCGAATGCATCACTTCTAGAATCGACATCCAGGAATGCATACAAATTAAACTAAGCAAACGGGGACTCACACAATCATTTTGGGAGACAATCCCAGAAGCAAGAATGAATTACCCCGCCACCATCGGATTAGCAACAGCATCTAATACAACGGGCACTTACGAGGAAATTGAAAGACTAGTTGATATGAAGATCTTACTATGTACGCCGCCTAAAACGATTGCGATACCTATGGTACTGCCTAGATGGCGACTCCCGAAAGAGGTGAAACCGGCAAAATCATTTCTACATGAATACAAATCATACGTGAACTCGCAACGTAAAGCGATAGAGATGACAGAGCGAGAGGATTACAAGAAAACAAAGAAGATATTGCTAGATAATGACAACAAAGAACGCATTTATATAGAAGGGACCATCACCCCAGATCAACTTTACATGAGGGGAAAAGCGATTCACATCCAACTCCAGGAATTAAGAGATGAGATAGAGAAATGCCAGCCACAAGCAGTAATGTTGTTCTCTGGAGTTAACAACATCGTGTGGACCATTATGTGGGAACAAAACTATCGCTACTATGATGTAACGAAAAGAGTGGAGATTGTCACTATGATGCGTATTGGAAAAAATGATCCTGGTGACATATCAGAACAAGAGTTATTGGATAACATCAGCTTCTTCTATAAAGATGTAGCGAACACCTGCAGTTTACGACCCAAATACACAAATGAGAGCAGACCTGGCTCACACATGCAAAGCCGACGCACAAATGACACTCTTAATAGCAATGAAAGGCATTCGCTTGTACGAAAAATACTATGAAATCTTTTCACAGAAAATGAATGAACTTCGGGAGATGACACCTATAGCAGAGAACATAAGAGAGACTCGATTCCTAAAATATGCAAACACTGTCACCACCAAACGCGAAGCAGTGCTAAAGATGTCCAAGCAGTCCGAGTACGCTACAATTACATGGGAAGACCCTGCGGCGGAGTCATTAGTTAAAAAGGCAGATACTCTCGTACATGGGGAGCTACCAGTGCTGTCCATAACACAAGCTGAGGAGGGCGTGTAGCATCATCCCAAAAATAATAGCTGCAACAAATGAAGGATTAGCATCGAACGATTATAGTGATTAAGAGATAATCAAAAATATGTAAAATTTAGTTAATGATTCTATTCAATTTTGTAAAGATGCAACTAAGCTACAATATTGCTCAAATTAAGAGAAACTTGTTAGCCGATCAAGTAACATTTGACAAATTGAAATGAGCGAAATTACGCTTACGTATGAACAGCCATATTGGCAGAAGAATTATTTGAAATTCAAAATCAGCAGGTACTTTAGAAATTTTAAATAAATAGCTTTGAATTTAATTAGAAATTTGATGAACAATAAATTCTTCAGAGTTTATTTTATTTTCATTCTACATTTATCTGGTTTGATTATTTAATAAAATGTTCAGCTAGGCAAGTTGTGTCGAGTAGTGGCTGGATCCCATCACAGAATTGATTCGAAAGGTCTTTGTGCCAGTCACAAAACAGCACTTATGTTACGGTTAGGATTTTTTCGATTTTTGCCTAGTCTGACTATCGATCTCTACATGTACGAAATAATCAATGCTTGAAACAATTGGATAGTCGAGACCTAGGAATATACATATTCTTAATAGTAGGAGACTTGACTATAATCGACCGAATAAATGACTTTACATGTATTGTTATTAAATGTAAGTATAGGAAACTGCAGTCTTATTAATTAAATTACAAAGCCAATAATTTTACAGTAATGGCTACCTTAATACTATTTCAATGCAGTTAGTATCAATGCCCGGTTGCTTTACTTAATCAAATCAACAAACACTTTACAAAATTGAGTTTAAGTCAGTTACAACTTGAATTGAGTGCACATACTGAGCTAAAGTAAGGTACACATAATTATTTCAAGTTGAGCTGAGATGGTGCAGTGGATTCAGTCATTGTTCATGAAGGAGGGGAACTGTGTTGTGGAGATTGGCTTTGGGCAGTAGCCCACAGAAGAACTGAAGAGGAAACGTCACACATCTCCGTCACCTAAACAGTGATGATCATTATTCAATTAACTTAACTAGTTAACTAAAAAGGAAAAGTTTGGCGATTCAATAACTTAGTAAATCCTCACCCGCAATTTACTATAATACACTATAATACACGGTGCAAATAGGCCAGGTGGAGGATGTTACAATAGAACCATCAAAGTCAAAGAGGAAGAGATCGAGATCGAAGAAGAACAGAGCAGAGACAAACAATCACGTTCAAATTGCAGGAAGACATACATTTGCAGCCACATCAATGGAAAATGTACGAGATCTTAACAGAGGAAGCAATCACAGCTGATGTAATGATCTATGAGAATAAAGGAATAAACACAAAAAGGGTGTCAATGCCGTCAAGTATATGTGCAGTAAAAAGTGGAAAGGGTAAAATTCTAATTCTCAACCCAACAAATCGGAATGTAAACTTAAAGAAATCACACATCAGGATATTTGGAAAATACGTGAAATCAAACATTAGATTGATTTGGAAAGCATTGGAGGACGAAGATGGAGCCAACAACTTGTACAGTTGATTCGAGGACTTACAAGTGGAAGTGCAAAGTACTCCACATTGCTGACGCAAGGGCGAGTAGACGAACACCATCCTAGTCACGAATACTCCCAGGGGCTGATTCAAGGGCATTGGGACAAAAGCAACTGATGACGAATACAAGATCCCAGACATCGAGAATGAGAACTACCAGCACCTGAATGAAGAGGAGATGCAACTATTAAGAGAGACGCTAAGAAAACATAGGCAAATATTCAATTACAGAGAAATAAGTGTGGGGCAGGCAATAGCGGAGAAACACAAGATAGTAACAACTACAGACAAGCCAATAAAACTCCCCTGTAGAAGATTGCCCAAACAAATGAAAGACAAATACAATCAAATACTTGAAGAACTGATAGACAATAAAATTATACAACTGAGTGAGAGTCCTTATGCAGCACCAATGGTGTTTGTGAAGCAGGGAGAAAAATACCAGCTATGCATAGATTTTCAGAAGTTGAATGAAGTGACGAAGAAGGATTCCTACCCCCTACCAAGGATAGAGGACATGTTATATGAAGCAAGCAAACACAAATACTTTACGACATTAGACTTATGAGAGGCTTATTGGCAAGTGTGGATGGAGGAAGACGATATCAAGAAGACAGCATTCATAACACTGTATGGGCTGTATGAGTGGATCTACATGGCGTTCGGACTATGTAACACACCAGCGATGTTCCAAAGATATATAACAAAAGTCCTGAATAACAAAACGCACAGGATGTAGGATGGCATCAACGCATACATAGATGATATAATAGTAACAAGTGACACAGTACAAGAGCATATAGAGAAACTGGATAGAACATTAACAATCTTAGGGAAATCCGGACTCCAAATAAACAGCAACAAATGTGAGATCCTAAAGGAAAAAATCATCTTCTTAGGAAGAATAATAGAAAAAGGCCGAATATCAATGAAAGACAATGCAAGAGAGATGATACGGAGAATAGAGAAACCAAATAATAAGAAGGATATCCAAAGAATAATGGGTTTCTTTAACTATTATGGCACATTCATCCCCAACATCACAGGGAAAACCGCAAAAATGACAAAACTCATGAGAAAGTCAGTACCATTTGTATGGACATGTCAAGAACAGGAGGAACTGGATAACATTAAGGAGGAACTAGCGAAACTGCCATCACTTAATACACTGGATTACAACGAGCAGTTTATATTAGACTGTGATGCAAGTAAGGTCACCATACGGGCAACACTAGGACAGATGAAAAACGGGAAAGAGGTACCAATACAATTCTTTAGCTGTAAACTACAGGCAAGTGAAGAGAACTACGGATCCACCAAAGTAGAAATGTTAGCCCTAGTTGAGAGTATCAGGAAGTTCAGACATTTTCTAATCGGAAAAGAATTCCGAGTACACACTGACAACATCAGCCTCACATGGCTAAAAAAGTTCTCGAGAGATAAATCGGGCATCGTATCCCGATGGATAGAGTACCTCAATGAATTCACATTCACGATAGAACATCAAAAGGGCACCTTACATAGCAACGCAGACTTTTGGACGTTGCTGCCAGAGTACCAAAGAGACGCAGAAGGAGAGAAACAACAATTCCAGTTCCTACCACATAACCAATATGATGAGCTACTGGAGATTAATGTAGATAAGAAAGGGCAAACGGTACTTCCGATCATAATAAAGGAAGAGATCTCCAAAAAGGAGATAATAGACAAACAGCAAGACGACGTGATTCTCAACGAAATAATAAGAAAACTGAAAGAACCGCGAGTAACACTATTGAAACTAACAGCAAGTTACTTCAAGTGATACAAATGGAAATTAAACCGAAATTTGTTATTGTACGTCAAAGGTCAAAACAATAGAATCACTATACCAGAGTATTTCAAAAGAGAGCTCATATGGCGAATACATGAAAAAGGCCACCTTGGAATAATGCAGACAGAGAAAACATTCAATGGGCGATTTATCACAACAGCAGTAAGGAAGGTGATCGAAGACATCATTAATAAATGTACAACATGTCTGTTACATAACAGTCAACAATTCCCAATGCAGAGAGCACTGCTGGAAAAGATAATAGCCACACAACTGAACGAAATAGTCCACATCGATTTAGAACAGCTATCAAAAGACGACGAGGGGTACCAATTCCTATTAGTGATGGTGGACAACTTTACAAAGTACGTGAGGATTATCCTGATGAAGAACACAACTGTGGAGACCACAGCAGAAATAGTAATGAAAGAATGGATACTGCGATTCAGGCCAATGGAAACGATCATATCAGATAAGGGACCACAATTTGAGAGTGGTCTATTCCAGGAGATGGCTAAAATGCTAGAGATAGTGAGTGAACAAACAACAGCATACCACCTGCAGGCAAATGGCGCAGTAGAAAGATTAAACAGGACTCTGATAAAATTGATAAGAGTGACGACAACAAGGATCAGCGGGAACAAATGGAGAGAAGTGATCGAGATGATAGAATATTTTTACAACACGTCAGTACACTCAACAACAGGAAACACCCCATTGAACACAATGTTTGGCCAAGAGGCAGCTACACCACTGTCAATGCAATACACTGATTACAGCAAAGCCTTGAATAATGAATACGTAAATCAATTGTGTAAACAGATTTCAGCAATCCATGAGACAATATGCCACAACACAAAGAAATCAGCAGTAAGACAGCAGTGAAACTATAATAAAAAAATTTACGGGCATGCACATAAAGTAGGCGACAAAGTCTATGCATTCGCACCAATGAAACTAACAGACACCAATCAGGTTTGCAAATTAAAAACAGTTTGGTCTGGACCACACACAATAACGCAAGAATTGCTGAACAATGAATATATGCTAGATAATGGCAGACTATTGCACTTCCAAAATTTAAAAAGAGCAACGGCAGACATTGAAGAAACGAAGATAGATGGAAGTGCCGAGTTTAAATTAAGCCAAATAAATGGCAAAGACATGTGTGATTTAGATAGCCTGCCAGAGGAGGAATTCGAGGAAGAATTCACAGCGGACATTGGAAACAAGCAATTAGAAAGGAGAGTGCAACCCCAGAGGGCTGCAAGAAATAAAACTATATATAACCCTGAAATATGGGATATAGATATAATAACTGCATTTAGGAAATTAGAGAAGGATGCATCAGCCACTCAAGAAGCGAGTGAAGTGGAATCAACCAACCAAGGGAATCCAGACCACAAACACGAGGAGGCGAGTGTGCAGAAGTTCTCAAACCGGATGTCGATTCGAGGGCAGAAGGGACGAGAATGACAAGATGGTCAATAGACAACATAGAGTTAAGAGGCGTCTGATTAGTAATCAAGGCCGATTCAAGGGCAGAGATACAAAAGGACAATCAGCCTCTTTGTAGCTTAACTTTCCTTCCAGGGGATCACTTTGTCGATTCGAGGGCAGTGAAACAACTGGAGTTCCAGGGGAAGGCGGAAGCGATTCAAGGCTGAAGGTATCTCCACCAGAACCACGGCTGGTCAAGTATCGCGGGTCATAACTGATAGCCGATTCAAGGGCAACTCAGTTGACACCAGCTGCACAGGTTCACAGCCCATGGACTGTGAACCAAGTACCAGCAGACTACCTTTACAGTTGAGGCAATTAGACGCCTCCTTAGAAACTACATCAGAGCATACTGTAAGATCTAGAGAGAGAGAAAAGCAAATGTCTAAAATCGACAGGGAAATATTGCACCCCTATTTTATGGCAACCACAAAAATGCAGCACAATGGGTTCGAGAAACTGTCTCCAGAAACGAAAATGTTAATTAGAAAAACTGCCAAAATGGAAGGGAGCATCTTGCCAATTCTACTAGATGCAGACAATCAGCCAAAAGTTAATGTACTAATCAGCTACCCACGAGAGTTAAATGAAATGATCGATAGGCCATACATGAGAAGCACAATTCACATGACGTTTAACAAAGATTTCACATTGGAAACGGCGCAAGCACTTATGGCATATAAGGAACAGATAGCGAAAATCCCGGAGATAAATTTAGATGAAGAAAACTTAACAATAATACACGTGCTAACAGAAAAGGAATATAATAAGAACCTACAAAAACAGATTGACCAAACAGTAAGGATGGCGAGAGTACAACAAACGAGAATAGTCATTATAGTGATGAGAGAAAACCTGGAAGAACTACCTCAATATCTAAAGGATTTGGTACTACAGACAGAAGGCTTCTTCCCATGGGAGAAGAAGGAATTCACAATCTCCAAACTGATCCACTTCGATTTACAAATTGATTACTGGGCACAGATATATGGAATAATGATAGATCACAGCATAGCAATAGATCTGTTCAAACAAACAAAAACAGTAGAAATGCTACTGGGAAGTGAAGGATTAGAAAAGCCATGACACTGTTCATCAAGTGCAGCATGACACAACGCCAAGAACACTTAAAAGAGATTCAAAACGTATGAGCTAACATGAAGTTGCTGAAAAAGATAGATGAATCATGGCCCGAAATTAAAATAGAGGCACCAGCACGTAAATACCACAAGACAGTGGAGATGGTATTGGCAGAGATCAATCAAGCATACGAACTTAACACAAAGAAGGATTTTCGTAAACTTATTCTGGAAGAAAAGAATGCGCCAGAGATCAGATACCGGACATCCGCGTGGCTGTTAGCGATATTGCTCACATAAGACAAGGATCTTAGACTACCCATAACAAGGAGCCAAAGAATAAAGCTCACGAAGACTAAAAAATTCGAAATCGCGCTATCACCAATGAACACGCAGACAAAAAATTGGATATTGAAAGGACATGTTGAAAAAGCCGAATCGCCAGACAAACATGAGAAACCGCTGCAGACAATGGAAAAACTAATAGGCAGGTTGATAACAAAGCATCACCCAATGGGAAGAATGTCGATAGTAGAACTCGCAAACCTCACAGGAATATGCCCAAGTGAAATACAGATATTTGAAGAAAATACATGTGGGGTGCAACATCGGAGACAAAACTGAAACAGCTGCAAAATCAACCTTGGTTGACCACGAAAAAGATAATCAAACGCAAATTGATAAACACCGAGGATGTACGACAATCAATAAAACAGAAGAATGTGCAACAAGTAACAGATGAGAGTATGAGACGATATGCCAGAAACAGCCCCCGGTGCACATTCACCAAAATAATAAAAAGAGCTGAAATGCTAAAGAAAGGTGGAATAACAACGCCCGTAGAAATTTGTGAAATGGTTACAAAAACACAACTAGAGATCACAAAAGAGGAACAACTATTAACCTCGTCACAGTTGCTACTATCTCCGAAAACACAAACAGTGATCAACAGGATAAATATTGAAAAATGGGGAGACGTGAGTCAAGACAGTATGATCGAATGGATCAACACTGACGATGAGCGATTTCTGGTAGAGATAAAAGTAACAAAAGAAAAGAAAGAAATAGCAGAGAGAAACTACCAAAGGATACGAGAACAGCAAACGGTAGCAACAATGAAATTAATGTTTACAGAAGCATTCACGCGCACAGAATTGGAAGAACCATTTACGCGCACAGAATTGGAAGAACTAATGAAGCCATTCATTCAGATCGCGGTCGACGTCGAATGCATCACTTCTAGAATCAATATCCAGGAACGCATACGAATTAAACTAAGCAAACGGGGACTCACACAATCATTTTGGGAGACAATCCCAGAAGCAAGAATGAATTACCCCGCCACCATCAGATTAGCAACAGCATCTAATACAATGGGCACTTATGAGGAAATTGAATGACTAATTGATACAAAGATCTTACTATGTACGCCACCTAAAACGATTGCAATACCTATGGTACTGCCTAGATGGCGACTCCCGAAAGAAGTGAAACTGGCAAAATCATTTCTACATGAATACAAATCATACGTGAACTCGCAACGTAAAGCGATAGAGATGACAGAGCGAGAGGATTACAAGAAAACGAAGAAGATATTGCTAGATAATGACAACAAAGAACGCATCTATATAGAAGGGACCATCACCCCGGATCAGCTATACATGAGGGGAAGAGCGATTCACATCCAACTCCAGGAATTAAGAGATGAAATAGAAAAACGCCAGCCGCGAGCAGTAATGTTGTTCTCAGGAGTTAACAACATCGTGTGGACTGATATGTGGGAACAAAAGTATCGCTACTATGATGTAACGAAAAGAATGGAGATTGTCACCATGATGCACATCGGAAAAAATGATCCCGGCAAGATATCAGAACAAGAGGTATTGGATAACATCAGCTTCTTCTATAAAGATGTAGCAAACACCCGCAGCTTATGAAAGGTCTTCACTTTCTTCTACCCGAACACGCAAATGAGAGCAGACCTGGCTCACACATGCAAAGCCAACGCGCAAATGACACTCTTAATAGCAATGAAAGGCATTCGCTTATACGAAAAATACTATGAAATCTTTTCATGGAAAATGAATGAACTTCGGGAGATGACACATATAGCAGAGAACATAAGAGAGACTCAGTTCCGAAAATATGCAAACACTGTCACCACTGAATGCAAAGCAGTACTAAAGATGTCCAAGCAGTCCAAATACGCGACGATTACATGGGAAGACCCTGCGGCAGAGTCATTAATTAGAAAGGCAGATACTCTTGTACATGGGGAGCGACCAGTGCTGTCCATAACGCAAGCTGAGGAGGGCGTGTAGCATCATCCCAAAAATAATAGCTGCAACAAACGAAGGATTAACGTCGAACGATTATAGTGATTAAAAGATAATCAAAAATATGATTGTAAAATTTAGTTTTTTTGTAAGATGCAACTAAGTTACAATATTGTTCAAATTAAGAAAAACTTGTTAGCTGATCAAGTAACATTTGACAAATTGCAATGAGCGAAATTACGCTTACGTATGAACAGCCATATTGGCAGAAGAATTATTTGAAATTCAAAATCGGCAGGTACTTTAGAAATTTTAAATAAATAGCTTTGAACTTAACTATAAATTTGATGAACAATAAATTCTTCGGAGTTTATTTTATTTTCATTTCTACATTTATCTGGTTTGATTATTTAATAAAATGTGCAGCTAGGCAGTTGTGTTGAGTAGTTGGCTGGATCCCATCACGGGATCGATTCAAGGGTCTTTGTGCCAGTCACGAAACAGCACTTATGTTACGGTTAGGAGTTTTTCGATTCTTGCCTAGTCTGACTATCAATCCATACATGTATGAAATAATTAATGCTTGAAACGACTGGATAGTCGAACCCTAGGAATATATATATATTCTTAATAGTAGGAGACTTGACTATAATCGACCAAATAAATGACCTTACATGTATCATTATTAAATGTAAGTATAGGAAACTGCAATCTTATTAATTAAATTACAAAGCCAATAATTTTACGGTAATGGCTACCTTAATATTATTTAAATGCAGTTAGTGTCAATGCCCGGTTGCTTTACTTAATCAAATCAACAAACACTTTACAAAATTGAGTTTAAGTCAGTTACAACTTGACTTGAGTGCACGCACTGAGCTAAAGTAAGGTACACATTATTAGTTCCAGTTGAGCTGAGACAGTGCAGTGGATTCAGTCATCGTTCATGAAGGAGGGGAACTGTGTTGTGGAGATCAGCTTCGGGCAGTAGCCCACAGTAGAACTGAAGAGGAAACGTCACACGGCTCCGTCACCTAAACAGTGATAATCAATATTCAATTAACTTAACTAGTTAACTAAAAAGGAAAAGTTTGGCGATTCAATAACTTAGTAACTCCTCACCCACAATTTACTGAGTGATAATTATACACTATAATACACGGTGCAAATAGGCAAGGTGGAGGATGTTACATGGCGAATAACTGCTAATGTGTCTGCTTTGCATGTAATGTATGGTAAATAGGAATTTGTATGCAGACTAGCTAAGCAATAGAAACATGTGGAATTTTTATGGATAGGAAAATTATTAGTCAGAAATGTATCATCACAAATGTAATGTAACCCTAACTAGTCAGCTAATGCATATTAACAATTGTTTATGCAAACAATAGTAAGCATGCAAACAAAACACATAATAAGTGAGTTGTTATGGCAAGTATAAGAATCATTGTAAACATATAAACTTAATTGGCCCCATGTATAAAAGTGAGTCACTTTAGCAAGAATATGTTTATGAATCATTGCAAAAATTAGCCTAGTAAACATTAAAAATGAGTCATTGCAAACCTTTTAACAACTTGTGTGAATCAGTGATGACATCATTTTGTGAAACAGGGTCTCACTTATTTCCACTACTCACATTGTTGAGTCTTACATCTCCTCAGAAACTAAATCAGAGATAAAAAACAACTAGATACATCACAGCACTCCTTTAGTATTTCAACAATGCCATTCTTAATTGATGCTGAAAAATGTCCTGCCATTAACAGTCTGATCTACTACCCACACTCAATGAATGAAGATCCCAATCAATCTTATTTTCATAGTACAGTACATGCTGGCTTTGATAATGATTTTTTCTTACACACTTATACAAATTGATTAGATATAAGGACAATTTGATTTTACAACCCCAAATTAATCTGTCTATTGAAAACATTCTAGTTATATACTTTATCAAGCTAGAAGAAATTTGTGATAATAAACCTATGGATAAGCTATCTCTTGCATATAATTTAGCTAGAGTAAACAAAGTTTTATTAATTGTTGTTCTTACTGATTTAGATAGTAGTGAATACTGTGTTTCTGAACTTTTTGAATTGGAATTAAGTTTGGAATACTTTTCCATTCTAAAGCCTCACAATTTTAGTGTTTTGGTTTTACACAAATTTGGTAATTCAACAGCTACTTTAATTCACATTGATTTGTTTTTATGCAGAAAATACCCTTACCACCAAATTGTGGTTGATAAGCTTCCTTCTATTGATGTTTTGTTACAAGTGCAATCACGCAAACTTATCACAGATAAACATGCTCCTAATAATATTACTGACATCCATGTTTCTTTTACCTATTCACAATCAGTCAATACACTTAACAAATTAATACTGTGTGGCATACTATTTAAGCAGTTAGACCAACTGATAATGCTTGGCCAGCTGCTTTGATATCATCTCAATTACAAACCTATCATTACTCAGTAGAATGCTTTATTAGTAATGTGCAAAAATCATTGGAAATTCAAGACTACACTGACTTTTGATATGCATTTTTTTTGAAGAGAAAAAGCACCAGATTGCAATGCTAAATCAACACTGTGGCTAATATCTATTTGAAGACTCAACATTAACTTTACCCATTTCTAAACAGAAAAGGGATCAACTCAAAAAAGGTAATATCATGAGATTGCTATAATTCCTATCTCTGCAAAACTCAAGAATTGGTGTTATTTGGTACTTTACTGTTAAAGCTTCAAGAAATATTACAGCAGAATAATAAATAGAGAAAACCCTCTTGGCACACTTCCAATTTCACTGATCAGTAATAAATTAGCTATTGCACCACATGACATTCAATTACTTTCCAATATTGTATGAAACTTCGTGTGGGGTGCTACCAGTTATAAAAAAATTTAAACATTGTTTACTAGTTATAGAAAATTAAATCCTTTCTAACTAGCATAATCAACGCTACCCAAAGTACTCATACAATGAAGTTTTAATGACAATTAAATTCAAGAAAGAAGGGAGAGAGCACATTCCAATAGAAATAATAGAACTTTGATCTCAATCAATTTGCAAATTACAACACAAGAATCCTTGCTCATGTCTACACAACTACTATTAATGTCTTGTCACCAACAATAAGTTGATACTAATAATGTGGAAAAACTGAGAGTTGATATCAATCCAAAAATCTTGAATGTATAAAAACTGATTTACTAGTTACCTCACTCAAGTGACAATAGCTGCACCTGAGGAAGCTACAATTGTGCCTTATCAAATCACAAAATTAAAAAAAACAGATTCTCTGTCTTTAATGAAAATTCTCTTGACTAAAAGTTCAACTAAAAATCAATTATCATCATTACTGAAACCACACTCACTGTTAGCTCTAGATGTTGAATGTACAACCTCAAAGGTTCAAATACCTTCAGATTCCTTATTGGAGCACATAGTTTGTAAACAGGTGAACTATCCTGTGACCATAGGGATCACCTGGCTGGAACTAACACCAACCAATAAGATCTCACTTAAAGAATGTATAGCAACAGAAAACAAATATTGTATTCCCTCACCACTAATTCATACCATGGTAATAACACCTGCATGGTGCTCAAAACATAGGAAAATCAAAGAATCAACATACCACCAACAGATAATTAACAGTATGTAAACAATCTCAGAGACTTGGTAAAAACTAAAACCTCAGATAGATAAAGTAAAGTAAATCAAAGTTACTCAAAGAAGACTGTAATGTGATGGTCACATTCTGTTAGAACACATCTTCCACAAAGGTAAACCTATAGCAGAACAGATTGATTATATCAAATCAAATATTGCTAAATTACCTAACCAAGCACATATTTTATTTTCAGGCCTTGGAGACTTAATGTGGTGCAACCCAATTCAAGAGACTCTCCAATTTTACAATATTTCAAAATGAATTGGAAGTATAATGATGATGTGTGCAAATATCTCTGATCCTGAATTGAGGACAGAGGAAATTGTTACTAACAACATCTTGATTTTCTTCAATGAGGTAAAAAACACTCTAACTTATTAAGCTTTTATAAATTCTTTTACCCAAACACCAATAATTCAGAAAACAAACTCATGTATCTGATATCAATGCCAAAACAACACTTCTTATCACTATTAAAGGATTTCAATTATATTTTAAGTTTTATTTATTTCCTTTAATTATTTATTTAGTGCAATTTAATTATTAATCTTATTTTTTTCAATTGATAATTTGACAAAATGAAAATAGGGCTATATTTTAGTTTTATTTCATATAAATATATGTGATTAATATATTTATATTCTCATCAGCTATTCTCAGTAAATTCATTTTTTACTTTTTATCTTGAGTTTATATTTTATTAAAAAGTATGTGCTTCTAATTTCACCTGCATAGTTAAAGGCCATCCAGACATAGCACAGCTTCACTGGCATGTTGCTTTAACTTAAGTTAGGTATATGGTTAGGGTTTTTGTTGTACTGCATTTCATTTTTAAATTAAATTAACCTTTATTGCTATCACTGAAATTGCATGAGATGAGAAATGCATGGAGTGTAGGTTTTTTACTTAGCATGTAGGTTTCACTCACTGTTCCCAAGAGTTAGGGCTTCTTTATCCTTTATCTTAAATAGGCCTTAATCTTCTATAACTTTTTTTTAAGGTTATCTGTATCAGGTCATCCAAGCATAGCTACGCTTTCCTAACACAATCTCCTGTTTACTTTTAACATTTATTAGGATAGGGTAGTATAGCAGGAGGAGTTAGTTATGAATTTGTAGTATGGGTAAATCCATGCTTTGACTCAAAACCCTCAATGGATAGATGAGTAGCATTGCTCACTGATTTCAACTGATTGGTACATGCTGATATTTAATAATCAGTAGAATAACACATTATGCTATTGTTACATAACTGCTCTTAAAATAAACACATCCTTCTGCTTAAATGTAAGTGATTTTCTATTTCTCTTTGTATTTATAGGTTGTAGTATATATCCCACACTATATTTCAAGTATTTGCAAAGAAACCATCTTTAAAAAGTTGTATAATAAACAGCTTTTCCACATTGCCACAGTGGTGGCTGCCTAGGTGTGTTGGAACCACAAAATGTCTAATTAATCATTTCCACAGACAGCTTCTCCCTTTTTTTATAAACATAGGTTATTGGGTTGCATTTGAATTTAGGTCTAAGTGTTCTTTGGTATACTGTTTGTCTCCACCTGTTCTTCAGATTGGTTTCTTTAATACACATGCTCATTGTATGTAACTCTTCAGACATTTCTAACAAATTCAAACAGCTTTAGTTTATAGAAACAAAAACACAGCTATTTTAAGCTAAATAAACATTGAAACTATTATATTAATTTTTTCACTTGAGCATCCAGCCCTCACATAAATTTTATTTAATAATATTGTAGAATCTTGTCAATACAGTTATCACGAGTAATTGAGAGTAACTAACTACTTTTCAGGGTATATGCAATGGTTAAGGTATGACAGACTCCTAATTCTCTCTCACTAATTGATTGTGTAGTTAATTAACTAAATTAATCTGGACTTCCTATATTAAATGCTTAACTAATCACAGTTTATTTAGATTGAGAGTAGTAGATGGAAGACAGGGTCAAAGCCCAACACTGTGCTATGTGATTCCAGAGACATCAGTAGTGGTAACAGTTCCAGCTTTTAGTTGAACTCCACAGTGGAAACCATTGGATGAATCAGTGTGTAGATGGTTAACTCAGTGATAGTGTGTGTGATAACTTACTAATTTAATGCATTGATTGTTCTTGTTATTATGATTAAGTAAATAAAAGGATATAATGCAACTGCAATGCTTCAGCTTGTTATTGTTCCTTACATTTAATAGCCCTACAGATATAGTAATACATGCTAGCCCTCTATACATGTGAACAATCAATGTGGTTAGCAATAAAGTTAATCAAGATTCATTCAATGGGCAGCTACAAAATAAACATTGAATAAATAAACATGTAGAGCAACTTAAATATAATCATTATAATCTAAAAGCAACAAGTGATAGGAAAGCTATAACAAATAAAAATCCCTATTCCTATCCATAACCTATAAGCATATTGAGAAATCTACAGCTACCACCCTCACTGCCATTGAATAGCTGATTGTGAGGCTGCTCCAGAATTCCTTTAAACATATTTGGGGACCACCATATGATTACTCTAGTGCTTGAACATTTAGCTTTCCATAAAACTATTAAATAACCTGACAATAAGCAACAAAGTAAATCTAAGTAAAATTAGTTCATCAATTGTAACATCCTCCACCTAGCTTGTTACGCTGTGTCTAATCACTGTTAAGGGATGCTTAGTAAACTGCGGGTGAGGTGTTACCCATTTGTTGATCCATCAAACTTCTCGTTCTTATTAACTAGTTATGTTAATTAAGTACTTGGGTATTAACCATCACTGTTTAGGTGACTGGGCAGTATGATGTTTCCTCTTCAGTTGTTCCATGGGCTCCTGCCTGAAGCCGATCTCCACAACACAGCTCCTCCTCTTCTGCAATGATGGTTGAGTCCACATCACCATCTCAGCTCAACTGGGATTAATTATGTATGCCTTACGTTAGCTCGGTGTGTGCACTCAAGTAAAGTTGTAACTGACTTAAACTCAGAGTTGTAAAGTGTT
>CABFPE010000635.1:118153-128391 GCA_900660155.1 Hofstenia miamia | reverse complement strand
CATGAAACCACACTTATGTTATGGTTAGGAGTTTTTCAATTCTTGCCTAGTCTGACTATCAATCAATACATGTATGAAATAATAGATGCTCAAAATGACTAAATAGTCGAACCCTAGGAATATATCTATTCTTAATAGTAGGAGACTTGACTATAATTGACCGAATAAATGACCTTACATGTATCACTATTAAATGTAGGTATAGGAAACTGCAATCTGTTACTTAAATTACTAAGCCAGTAGTTTTATGGTAATGGCTACTTTAATATTATGTAAATGCAATTAGTGTCAATGCCTGGTTGCTTTAGTTAATCAAATCAACAAACACTTTACAACATTGAGTTTAAGTCAGTTACAACTTGACATGAGTGCACACACTGAGCTAAAATAAGGTACACATAATTAGTCATCCTTGAGCTAAGATGGTGCAGTGGATTCAGTCAATTGTTCATGAAGGAGAGGAACTGTGATGTGGAGATCGGCTTCAGGCAGTAGCCCACAGAAGATTTGAAGAGGAAACGTCACACAGCTTCGTCACCTAAATAGTGATGATTAGTACTCAATTAACCTAACTAGTTAATAACAGAGGAAAAGCTGGGCAGTTAAATAAATTAGTAACTCCTCACCCTCAATTTACTGAGTGATAGTTATTAACAATAATTCATGGTGCAAATAAGCCAGGTGGAGGATGTTACAATATAGTTTAATTCTAAGTTGGTTATTAGCCAGCCAAGTTCTCTTAATTGTGTTGCAATTTGCTCAATATCAGTATTGGTGTACTTGCTGCAATGAAACACTACATTCATATTGTCATTTTAGCTCTTCTCCTAATTGCTAAGATTGTAAGTTCTCCTCATTTCTTAAATAAAATGGCAGCTTTCTAAATGATATAACATATTGTGTATCAAATAAAAATCTGATTTTTTGTGCACATAAATATAGATATTTCCTCAAAGATGTGCATTGATATTTTGCTTCAATCAGCCAACTACAACCTGATTTAAATTGTGTACTCATATTTTAGCAAATATGATATTTCTTTGTATAACAAAAGGCAAAGAAGGTGAGTACATCACTTTTTTGAAAAAGATCTAATTAGGTAGTGAAATGAAAAATAGATTTAACATAATATATTAATGTATCAAATATATTTTTATACTATTATATCTCTAGCTAGTCCTTCAACCTTACCTTGATATTTCCCCTGTTTGGAATTTTTTGAGCAACCAAAATTTTCAATCCATTTCAAGTTTTACCTGTGAAAACTAAATACTAAATTTTAACTTTAAGTAGGGAATTCTACATGTTTTTTCCTTACATAGTAATCATGTAAATTTTTAAAATTAGCAATGTCTGACTATATACTAAATGTAACAATAATTTTTTATAAATAAGACATGAAATTATGATACCAAAATATTCCTTTCACCTTATTTAGGTTATTCTTTATTGGAAATGGAATCTTAACTAATATAGAATAAACAAAACTATTTTAAAATACAAGTAATTCATTTCTAATTTTCAACATAATGTGCATCTCATCAATCAAATGGCCATGATATTTTTATTGTAAGTGTTGAAACATGAAGTAAAATCTTGGATAGAAAATGAGTTTTTTATTATTATAACATGCAATACGTAAGAATTGTCTATATTTTAATTTTGTAAAGAAATTACTTAATTATAGGTGGGCTCTATGATTACACATAAGCACCATTGCAAGTTGTAGACATCAAAAGCATAGTTTAAGTAAACATGTGCCCAATGTTGGTGGCCCAATGTTTATACAGATTTGGATTGAGAAAAAAACCTGAGCCAGCAACATCATGTGATTGATTTGTCTTCATATAACTATTTACATACAGAAAGTAAGAAAAGAATTATGTGAACTCTGAAATTATTGTATTCTTCTATTATATGAGCTAATACAGCACACAGTTTCTTAAAATTTTTCCTTTGAAATGTCCATGATAAGACATTATTTACAAATTCATGCATTAGCTGAAAGAATTCCTAAAATTCTTATGGTCTATAAGTAAAAATGTATTTATATGTATATTATATAAAAGTGCTGTACACAACTCTATTTTTTATTAACTAACTAACTGTTCCTAACTGTTTAGGAACTAGCTGTTGGTCCCTGGTCTATGGAATCAATTAGGTAAGAATTGATAGTTAGCAATAATTTATTGAAAATAAAATCCACCATTCTAAAAATTCAGAAGAAATTCTATAAATTGTAATATATACTTTTTCAATTTATTCTATATTTTCATCAAAATAAAAGGATTCAGTGATTTGCTGAACTCACATAATAACATAATTTTTAGTATATATAATGCTTTTGTGTATAATTTGAGACTGTATTTAAATATTCTTTTGAATTAAATTTAATTATATCTAGTATCTGCAAAATGTAATGAAATGTATAATTTCTTTTGTTAAAAACATGTTACAAAGAAAGCATTGTTGTTAGTTCTATCTACACACAACTCGCTATATGGCCACAAGCTAAGAAATGGCATTGCAAAAAGCATTACAAAAATAATTATCTCTTACATCAAAAGCAGGCCCCATCAACACACTTGCCTAAAAATAATGGCTTTCAGTACTAAATAAGTAAGAAATTTAGCAGTTTGACAATAAACACTTTTTATTTACAGAGAAAAGTTTATTGATGCAAAAGCTGGTGAAATATCTCCATTTAAATCTATCATTTTGGGTTTGTAGGTTGAAGAGTAACAAAAGGCAATTTTGCTCTCCTAAATAAGCTAGTGTAGTATTGACAAACAACTGATTTAATTTTTTAGTCAGTTTTTGCACAGTTCAAACAAACTCTTAAAACTTTAGTCCTTCTTTAATTTCAAACTTTATGCAGTATAAATTTACTACTGGATTGCATTAACAGCTACAAAAGATATAGAATTTGAATTAATTTTTTATTCTATCTATTTATATTTAATAATAGTGACAAGTTTATGTAAATTGTGAAATCCTGTACTCTTAATGATATTTCCATTAGTTCATTATAAATGACTATCCTTGAAAGCAACTGTTTCAATGCAATAACCATCAGTAGTACTGATCCCTAAATTGATAGTTTCCCATACATATTACTGAATGTATCTATAATATATTCACAAGCAATGCTAGTAACTGGCATTGTTGTATTTAGATTTTACAGGTGCTGCTGACTTAAATAGCATCATACTGACATAGTGCAGTTATAGAAGATGAATCACTCCTTACATTTCTCTACAACTCTGCTCTTTTTTCATGGAACAGTGTGTTTGCTTCTTCTATCAAGTCTCTTGCTTGTTCATCCTTCCATTGTATTTAACAAATGCTGCTGCTTTTTTGTAATTTCAGTATTATCTCAATTTCTGTTGATTTGGCCTCCTTGCACCTAAAATATTTCATTTTGCATAGCACTCTATCTGCTGTTGAATCTTTCTGTGAATAATTTGAAATACTTATTGTATAGCCAGATTCCTTTAAGTGTGATCATCATAGTCCTGTGAGCATTGATTGTTGTGAAATGTGCTAATGATCTCTCTAGTTTGTTTTTTGGGTAAAAGATTTAGAATACCTTCAACAATTTGGTTGGGTTGGCAACCTCCTTGAAGAAGAAACTTATATTTTCTCTGATGTCAGTATCCATCATTCTCATTTGGTCATTGGTGTTTGCTCTTATCATGGTAATGAGATTTAATCATTTTTGAGATATCATAGTATTTGTACTTATTTCCCATAGATCAAGCCATACAATGTCATTGATGCCTGTGTACAGTATTAATGTTGTTATTGTTGTGTCTACTGCCTGCTTAATTACTTCTATTTACTTATTAATGGGTCTTCCTTCTTTAAATAATTGGTATGGGCTGATGTCTCCCTCAATAAATATTCTTTCTGAGTAATCTTCCTACAGCACTAGCATTTTTGACTGAATGTATGTGGGATCTTGTGGTATTTGTTCTAGATAATCCTTAATGGTTTACTGGTGCTCAGCTCACAGTTAGTTGAGTCAATGCTGATGGTTTCTACTGAGTTTCCCTTGAATTAGCTCACAGTTGACTCTTTCAGCAATTGACCAGCTGTGGGTTCTGTAGATACGTCAGCTTCAAATGACTTCCATATTCTTCCCCCACATACACCTTCCCCTGGAACTCAATGTGTCACACAGCCCTTGAATCAGAGTTGTGGACTTTTGGAGGGAAAGTTGGGCTGCTTTGCCTCAGTTCTCTGTTTGACTTCAAATTGGCATTGAAGATCTCTGGGAGTAATATCAGTTCTCTGCTTGCCCCTTGAATCAGCTTTGCAGATCTCCAATGGTAGAGGTAATTTGTCTTTTTGTCTCACTGCCCTTGAATCAGTGTTGGGGACTACTTGGACACCTCTTCACTCTACGCCTTCAATCAGTCAGTACTTCATTCTCATCCCTTCCACCCTTGAATTGACATATCATTTGAGTACTTCTTTGTATTCTCCTCTGTGGGTTGGATTTTGTCATTTCCTCTGCCCTCTGATTGTGGTGTACCCTCTTGCTCCTCAGTTGTTGCATCTCTCTTGATTTGCCTAAATTCAGTGAGTAAGTTTAATTCCCATACTTTGGGATCATATGTATATTTATCTTGTGCTGCCCTTCTTGGCAGCATTCTTGGTTGTAAAGTTTCATTACCAATTTTTGTTTCAAATTCTTTATTGAAACCTTCTTCTGGTAAACTATCTAGCTCATTCATATTGTAAATCATCTGGTTTCCATTGATTGGGTTTATTTTAAATTTGGTATTTTCATCTAATCTAGTTTCATCAACATCTGCTATTGCTTGTTTTAGGTTTTGAAAATGCAATAATCTGCTGTTGTTTAGCATATACTTGTGTTATGTATGTGCTTCTGACCAAATTGTTTTAAGTTTTTAGAACTGGTCTGTTAGATTTATGGGTGTAAATGTGAATATGGTGTCAACTATCTTATGTGTATGACCATAAATTTTTTTATTGTAATTTTGTTGCTGTCTCACTGCAGACTTCTTGATGTTATGGCACATTGTTTCATGTATCATGATGATTTGGGTTCTAGTAGATTCATGTACTTGTTGTCCATTTTCCCCACTTTAGTTGAAGTATTGCAATGATAGGGGTGTCGTGCCCCCCTGTAACATCCTCTACCATGCACCATTATGGTTTATCCTTTTGTTATTGTATAACCTTAGTCATAGTTGTGTGGGTAGTGATTTACTTTAACTAGGTACTGCTTTAGCTTCTTTTCTGTTAATGTAGCATCATCCCAAAAGGAATAAGCTGCAAATGAAAGATTAATGTCAAATGATTAAATAGAATCAAAAATATGATTGTAAAATTTAGTAATTATCTTATTCATTTTGTAGGATGCAACCAAGTTGCAATATTGTGCATTTTGAGAAAAACACCATAGTTGATTAAGTACTATTTGACAAATTGTAACAAGCGAAATTACGCTTACGTAAGAACAGCAATATTGGCAGAAGATTTATTTGAAATTCAAAATCAGCAGGTACTTTAAAATTTTTAAATAAATAGCTTAGAATTTAAGAGAATTTTGATGAGCAATAAATTCTTTGGAGTTTATTTTATTTTCATTCTTCATTTATCTGGTTTGATATTTAATAAAATGTTCAGCTAAGCAAGTTGTGTCGAGTAGTGGCTGGATTCCATCATGGGATCAATTCGAAGGGTCCTTGTGCCAGTCATGAAACCGCACTTATGTTATGGTTAGGAGTTTTTCGATTCTTGCTTAGTCTGACTATCAATCTATACATGTATGAAATAATCAATGCTTGAAATGACTGGATAGTCGAACCCTAGGAATATATATATATTCTTAATAGTAGGAGACTTGACTATAATCAACCAAATAAATGACCGTACATGTATCATTATTAAATGTAAGTATAGGAAACTGCAATCTATTAATTAATTTAAAAAGCCAGTAATTTTACAGTAATGGCTACTTTAATATTATGTAAATGCAGTTAGTGTCAATGCCCGGTTGCTTTACTTAATCAAATCAACAAACACTTTACAACATTGAGTTTAAGTCAGTTACAACTTGACATGAGTGCACGCACTGAGCTAAAATAAGGTACACATAATTAGTCATCATTGAGCTGAGACAGTGCAGTGGATTTGGTCAATTGTTCATGAAGGAGAGGAACTGTGATGTGGAGATCAGCTTCGGGCAGTAGCCCACATAAGAGAAGAAGAGGAAACATCACATGGCTTCGTCACCTAAATAGTGATGATTAGTACTCAATTAACCTAGCTAGTTAAGTAGAGAGGAAAAGCTTGGCGGTTCATCAACGTAGTAACTCCTCACCCACAATTTACCAAGCGGTAGTTATTAACAATAATACACGGTGCAAATAGGCCAGGTGGAGGATGTTACATTAACACAATGTAACTGAATTTAACTGTTCACTATTTAGGTGATGAAGCCATGCAGCAATCTCTCCAACAATTGATAATGGGCATCTGCCTGAAGGTGATCTCCACATCCAGTTTTACCACGTCCTTTGGTTGAGTGCCACATCTCAGCTCATTGATACAGTTTATGTGTACCCTATCCTAGCTCAGTGCATCCTCAAGGCATGACACAATTCGACTTAAACTCTATTTTGTAAAAGTGTTCCATCTATTTGCAACCTGACTTGTTACTAGAGGCTTAATAAATATTACATGTAGCTATTACCAAAATATATTGTGTTATTGCAGGTAAGGATTTACTTGTTGTTACTGCTTGGCTAGTTTCTTCTTTAAACTTGTATAACCTAGAATTAACTGCTCACTTTTTAGGTGACGAAGCCATGCAGTAATCTCTATAGCAATCTTTTGATGGGCATCTGCCCAAAGCGGATCTCCACATCCAGTTTCACCATTCCCTCCAATGCTTGAGTGCCACTTCTCAGCTCAATCAATATAGCTTATGTGAACTCTGAACTCTACTTTAGCTCAGTGCTTACTCAAGACATGACACAATTCGACTTAAACTCTATCATGTGAAAGTGTTATATCAATTTGCAACCTGAATTGTTACTAGTTGTTTGTTAAATATTACATGTAGCCATTACAGAAATATTTTGGCTTGTTTAGATATATTCTGTTCGAACAACTACTTAACCTACATTTACATTTTACTACATGTACAGTCACTTTATCAGTCAATTATAGGTCACTAATTTGGATCTAAAATATTATTAATATAATTCCTAGAGTTTGGTCATCCAACCGTTTGCTGACAATTAGTTATTTAATAGATGTAGAAGTAAAATGCTAGTTGGCTAATCGAGAGAAAACCCCTACACCTAACCTATGTGCACTTTCGTGATCTGGCACAGAGACCCTAGAATCATTCCCTGTGATGTATCCAGACCACTACTAAACACGACTTGATTAGCTTGACATCATACTAAATAATCCAACTGTTAATATGAAACAAAATATGAATTCCGAATAAAATTCTTTATCAACTTCTTACAAGGTTTTTATTTATTTATAGTATTTCCAAAAGAAGTACCTGTCGATTCAAATTTGAACTTTCTGCCAAGATGGCGCTGAAAATAATGAAAGCGTCAGTTAGTCAAAAAGTATTTTTATCAACAGACAAAAATATCTCTTTTTTCACACATGTTGTTTCTTGGTTGCATATTACAAATAAATCTGAAATAACACTAATTGATTTAATTACAATATTTTTAATCAAATTCTTTTCGATCTTAATCTCTTCTTGCAATGTTTGCTGCTTATTTATGATTTTATTTGGATGATGCTACACGCCCCCCTCCCTTCTCAGCTTGCGTTTTTTTCAGCACATCTCGTTCTCCATGCACTAAAAATTCCGCCTTCCGAATTATAGCTTCAGCTTGCTGATCAACCCATGTTGTTCAAGCCATGTTGTTTTCTCAAATTCGGTTTGCTTTGTCATTTTAAGAACTGCCTCTCTTTCTGTTGTTATGACGTTGGCATATTTCAGGAACCGTGCTTCTCGAATATCTTCTGCTATTGGCATTATTTCTCTTAATTCATTGATTTTCTGTGAAAAGATGTCATAGTATTTGTGATATAATTGTATTCCTTTAATGCCAATCATGAGTGTCATTTGCATGTTGGCTCTGCTCGTGTGTGCTAGATCTTCTCTGATTTGGTTGTCAGGATAGAAAAACATGAAGACTTTCCGTAGACTCCGAGTATTTGCTACATTCTTGTAAAAGAAACTGATGTTGTCCCTTACTTCTTTTTCTGTTATATTATTAGGATCATTTTTGTTGATCTGCATCATTGTGACGATTTCCACCTGCTTTGTGACATTGTAGTAGTGGTATTTCCTTTCCCATATGTCTGTCCACACTATGTCATTTACTCTGGAAAATAGCATTATGGCTCTCAGGTTCCGTTCCTCTATTTCCTTTCTGAGATCTTGCAGTTGTATGTTGATGGGTCTTCCTTGTGTGTACAGCTGGTCTGGCATTATTGTGCCTTCAATATAGACCCTTTCTCTATAGTCGTTTCATAGCATTATTTCTTTTGACTTTTTATAGTCGTCTCACTCTATCATGGCTTTTGCTTTTCTTTCTGTATTTACATATGACTGATACTCATGAAGGAATGTCTTCACAATCTTAACTTCTTTCGGTAATCTCCATCATGGGAGGACCATTGGTATCGCAACAGTTTCTGGCAGTGTGCATATTGGGATTTTTGTCTCTATCTGTTTTTCTATGTGTGGATACGTGCCTTCTGTTGTTGATGCTGAAGCCTATTGTGGCGGGGTAATTCATCTTAGCTTCCAAAATTGTATCCCAGATCGCTTGTGTTAATCCCCTCCAGCTTAGTTTTAATCATATTTCTTCTTTAATTTCTATTCTTGATGTGATACATTCAATGTCTACAGCCAATTGATTATAGGGTTTTAGTAACTCTTCCAGTTCTGTTTGTGTGAACACTTCAGTAAACATAAGTTTCATCATTGCCACTGTTTGCTGTTCTCTGATGCTCTGGAAATTTCTTTCCTTTATATCTCTAGTTTCTTTTGTAATTTTGATTTCAGCCAGAAACCACTTGTCATCAGTGTCTATCCATTCTATTGTTTTGGCTGGCCTGATCTCTCCCCATTTCTCGATATTTATTTTATCAATTGTTTGTTGTGTTTTGGGAGATAGTAGTAGTCTGGATGATGTGAGTAGTTGTTCTTCTTCTAGCATTTCTGCTTGGGATTTTATAACCATTTCACAGACTTCTAACTGTTCCGTTATGCCCCCTCATTTCATCATCTCAGTGCTTCGAATAATCTTAGTAAATGTGCACCTTAGACTATCCCATTTATAGCGTTCCATTTAGTGATTGAGGGTTCTCTGCACATTTTTCTGCATTAGCGTTCTCCAGATTTCAGCTGTGCTTGCAAGATTCCTTTTGATAATTTTCCTTGTCATTAGCCATGGTTGGTTTTGGAGTTGCTTTATCCGTGTTTTGGATGTTGCTCCCCACGTATACTTTCTCATGGGCTTCTTGAATATTGTGATTTTGCTAGGGCATATCCCCGTCTTATTTGTTATACTTATTACTGGAATTTTCCCTAGCGGCTTTTCTGATTGATTTGGTGACTCTAGTTTCCTGGTGTGACCTTTTAGAAGCCAATTCTTCATTTGCATGTTTATTGAGGCTATTGCTATTTTGTATTTCTTTGCTTTCACTAGTTTGTGGCGGGTGTGTTGCAAGATCTTACTTTTATTGTTTGTCATTGTTTCTTGATGTCGTAGTGGCTTTCCGGTTCAGTTACAATTCAAGAGTCCAGGTTGCACTTGTTGCAGTTAAGATGTTCTGCCTTTACTGACTTTGTATTTCCGTTCGTTGCTCTGTTGCTTCCTTTTCACTTTTTCTTTGAGTTGTTTCAGAGTTTTGAAAGAGTATCACTGTGTGTTTCCTCTCTGTTGACTTTGTTCTTATTTGTCACAGTCGCCATGTAACATCCTCCACCTGGCCTATTTGCACCATGTATTATTGTTGATAACTATCACTCAGTAAATTGCGGGTGAGGAGTTACTAAGTTATTGAACTGCCAAACTTTTCCTTTTTAGTTAACTATTTAAGTTAATCGAATATTGATTATCACTGTTTAGGTGACGGAGCCATGTGACGTTTCCCCTTCAGTTCTTCTGTGGGCTACTGCCTGAAGCCAATCTCCACAACACAGTTCCCCTCCTTCA
>CABFPE010000635.1:81809-93802 GCA_900660155.1 Hofstenia miamia | reverse complement strand
CCTAGCTGCACATTTTATTAAATATCAAACCAGATAAGAAATAAACTCCAAAGTATTTATTGTTCATCAACTTTCTCATTAAATTCAAAGCTATTTATTTAAAAATTCTAAAGTACCTGCTGATTTTGAATTTCAAATAAATCTTCTGCCAATATGGCTGTTCATACGTAAGCATAATTTCGCTCGTTGCAATTTGTCAAATGTTACTTAATTTGCTAACATGTTTCTCTTAATTTGCACAATATTGTAGCTTGGTTGCATCTTACAAAATGAATAGAATAATTAACTAAATTTTACAATCATATTTCTGATTATATTTAATCACTGTAATCGTTCGACGTTAATCTTCTGTTTGCAGCTATTCTTTTTTGGATGATGCTACAGTAGCCATCTACTCTTCTGCTGAATTTGGGTAGTATCACTTTACACAGTATCGTGTTGCAGGCTGTTGATTGCAGTAGAATTGAACTCTCATATTTCGGTTTCCTGAAATTTGTTATTGTATCCTCCTCTTGCAGTTTTGTGGTCACTGCTTTTGTAATTTCATTTATAATTTTCAAAGTTAGAATCTTCATCTGATTCTTCATACATTACCTCCTTGCTGGTCAGCATGTGTGGTGCCTGTAACTCGCTCTCCTTTCTGGAATGGAATTCGATTTCATGAGTTTGCATGTTGTTTCTGTTCTCCTCTTCCGTTAGTTGTAGCAATCTCAATTTATCTTTCAACTGTTCCAGTTCTCCTGCCTGTAGGTCATTATCCTTGATTAATTGTCTGTTTGCTCTCTCCAGTTCTTGATTTTCTTCTTGCCATTGCTGGTTTTGCTCTAGAAACCTTTTGTTGGACTCTGATAGTTGGTGGGTAAGGATTTTAATTTCGTTTTGACATAGTTGATTTTGCTCCTCTAGCCGCATTTCCATGTTCACTCTGATTTCACTCAGTATTGATTCATTTTGTCGTTCCATCTCTTTGCCTGTCTCAGTCAATTTTTCTACTAGTTGTCTTAGGAGTTCCTCACTTTTTTGCTCTTTCTTAACATAATCATTATGTCTAGTGGGTTTGTGTCTTGGGGGTTTGTTTCTGGGGGTGAGCTAAGGGATTGTAGTTCTGTGTCCATTGCATCTGTTGCTGAGTTTTCGCCAAAGTATGGCAATGATCGTATCATTCTGGGAGTTGCAGTTTTCTTCACGCTTCCTTTTCTTCCTTTTGTCATATTTTCTTCTGGTTTGTAGTGGCTTTCCTATCTCTAGATCGTGATTCCAGGATCCCAGTGAAGTGCATTTGTTCGGTTTGAGGTATCTCTCTTTCTTACTGATTGTTAGATTGTGTAACAATGTGCTGCTTTTGTACTTTCACTTATAGCTTTTGTTGTCATCTTGCGGGTGGTTTAACTGAATGTTTCTTCTTAAGATTTGCTGTTCTTGGCTGTCATGGTCGCCATGTAATATCTTCTACCAGGCATTATCACTGTTTATCTACTGTTACTTTATAATGTTAGCTGTGTTTTTGCGGGTAAGGATATACTTATTGTTACTGCTTGACTAGTTTCTTCTGTTAACTTATGTAACCTAGAATTAACTGCTCACTTTATAGGTGACGAAGCCATGCTGTAATCTCTATAATGATCTTCTGATGGGCAACTGCCCAAAGCTGATCTCCACATCCAGTTTCAGCATTCCATCTGATGCTTGAGTGCCACTTCTCAGCTCAATCAATATAGCTTATGTGTACCCTACGTTAGCTCAGTGCTTACTCAAGACATGCCACAATTCGACTTAAACTCTATCATGTGAAAGTGTTATATCAATTTGTAACCTGAATTGTTACTAGTTGTTTGTTAAATGTTACATGTAGCCATTACCGAAATATATTGGCTTGTTTAGATATATTTGGTTTGATTAACTTCCTAACCTACATTTATAATTTACTACCTGTCGATTCAAATTTGAACTTTCTGCCAAGATGGTGGCTGAAAATAATTAAAGCGTCAGTTTCATATTACAAATAAATCTGAAATAACACTAATTGATTTAATGACAATATTTTTAATCAACTTCTTTTTTATCTTAATCTCTTCTTGCGATGTTTGCAGCTTATTTATGATTTTATTTGGATGATGCTACCCTAACCTACATTTATAAATTAATACATGTTCAGTCACTTTATTGGTCATTTATAGGTCACTAATTTGGATCTGAAATAATATTAATATATTACCTAAGTTTCAGTCATCCAACTGTTTTACAAATTCATTTATTTTAATACATGTATTAAGTGATCACTAGTCAGCTAAATGAGAGAAAAACCCCTACACCTAACCTAAGTGCACTTTCATAGTCTGGCACAAAGATCCTAGAATCAATCTTGATGATGGATCCACACCACTACTAAACACCACTGGTTTAGCTCAACATCGTATTAAATAGTCAAACTGTTATAGTAGAATAAAATAAGAATTCCAAATAAAATTTTTTATCAATTGCTTACAGGTTTTAATTTCTATTTATAGCAAAATCTAGAAAAGTACCTGTTGATTTCAAATTTAAACTTTCATCTGCCAAAATGGTGGCTAAAAATAATTATCGACTGATACTAATCTCTTATTTCTGACACATATTGTTTCTTGGTTACATAATACAAATGAATCTAAATTAATCTAATTTATCTATTACAATATTTCTAATCATCATTTCTTTGATCTTATTCCCATCTTAGTTCAACATTTGCAGTTTTTTAGATTTGTTTGGATGATGCTACAGAAGTCAATGGAACTGAATGAAAGCTAAAGCAGTGTTAACTTAGTAAATCCCTACACACAATTACACAGCCAATGTTATAAAGTGACACAGGAGAAACAGTGAAAATGCCTGGTATACAATGTTACAAAATAATGTTTAACTTATTAAAAGTAAATGTTGGAAGTATGCTAAGCAACTTCTGCAAACTCCCTAGTTTTAACTTAAAAAAATTTTTTGTTGCTTGTTGAGATTGCTCAAGTCAGGATTGCTCATGCAATAATTTTTAGATAAATAAAAATAATCACTACCTGGATTTGCTCACCTTAATCAAACATAATGGTGAGAAGAAGGCAAAAATCTCTATGTTTTTGCCAAATGCATTTTTGGTAATTTGGTTAGCCAAATAGAAGTATGAATTAAAATACAATAACTGAGTTTGAGGTAATTATTAAAATTTTAAAATTCATCAAAATTCAGGGTTTGCTGTAGCATTATTATTAGATTGTATAATAAATAAATTTATCAGTCAATAGTTCATTGGTAAGAGTTGTAAACTTACCTACAAGTTAATATAAAATTTCATTGACAAAATATAACATTTTTGCTCTCTGAAATTTTCCACTATTATATCAAATCAAAAAAAGCCTTAAGTTGCAAAATTTCAAGTTGAAATCTTAAAAATTTGATTTGAAATTGCGCAGTTGTCACATTAAGATTTTTTTTTAAATACAAAGTGTTTAAATGAACATTTTAAAATATTCATTGAATATTCCACTGCTGCATAAGATAAAATATTTGAAATTCACTAATCAATATTATGTTAATTTAATTTATCAGAAAGATAACAATTAATTTTTCTCATATATATCAATATTATGTTAATTTAATTTATCAGAAAGATAACAATTAATTTTTCTCATATATTGCTCCATTATAATTTTACAAAAATTTAATTAATTGAAAAAATTAGTAATTACAACATTAAAATATTACACAGGAATTTAATCTGGACGAAAAGGTGTTTTTCCTCAAGTCATGGTTAGTGACTAGAGGTTAATGGGGAAAACTCCAATGAAATTTTTAATTTTTAATTCAATCAAAGAAATTAATCTGAATACCAGTATACTGATATTAGGAAATTTAATTTTGAAACATTTAAAATGTTCCAACCTATTTAGACTTAAATAAATGTAGCATTCATTCAAAGAGTGAAAATAGATTACAGACATTATACATATTGTGACAAAATTTGATTCTCATAAAATTCAAATATTGTTCTAAATACTAGGTTGATGTATGCTAAGGAGGCATGAATCAACCAAAGCACAAAAAATATAAGAAATTTAATGAAGTAATACATAATCTTGTGTTTAACAATGGAAATCCTAGGCATTCAATTAAAACAAAACAGTGAAAATTTGTAGATACATGTGATTAAATTGGATTTCCTCACATGTATCATTGCATAATTATATAAGCAAATAATAGCCTAGTTAATGTCTAAGTTTTACAGTAATGTTATCCAATCTCACATTGCAAGACTACCAAAATTAGAAGAGTTCCTAAAATAGAAAATACCAAGCCTTGAGACTCTAGTGCTCATGAATAAGTTGTATCTGATCAGTAGCTAAGCTATTTAATATTTTGAATAGATCCTGTAATGCAGATAAATTGACTAGGTCTACACCTATTTTTCATTTATTTAAAATCATGTAACATCCTCTATGAGGCATTAGTACTGTTTGTCCTTTGTTACTTTATAACATTGGTTGTATCTTTGTGGGTAGGGATTTACTAACTAGATAATGTTTAGCTTTTAGATATTTCTGTCAGCATAGCATAACTAGATTTAACTCTTCACTATTTAGGTGACAAAGCCATACAGCAATCTCTCCAAGGATTGATAGTGGGCATCTGCCTGAAGCTGTTCTCCACATCCACTTTCAACACCTCATTGATGATCCATTTGGTTGAGTTCGACCTCAGCTCATTGATACAACTTATGTGTATCCTATCCTAGCTCAGTGCATACTCAAAGCAAGACACAATTTGACTTAAACTCTATTTTGTAAAAGTGTTTCATGAATGTGCAACTGGATTTCCTATTAGTTGCTTAATAAATATTACATGTACCCATTACCAAAATATATTGGCTTTATTAATTAACTTAATTTCTGAACAGCTTCCTAACCTACATTTATTAATTAGTACGTGCTCAGTCACTTTATTGGTCACTTTATAGTCACTAATTTGGATTTGAAATAGTAGTAATATATTACCTAAATTTTGGTCATCTAACTGTATTTCGAATTTAGTTATTCTAATACATGTACTGAATGATTGCTAGTCAGCTAAATGAAAGAAAAACCCCTATACCTAACCTAAGTGCACTTTCATAGTCTGGCACAAAGACCCTAGAATTGATCTCAATTATGGATCCAGACCACTACTAAACACCACTTGTTTAGC
Source organism: Hofstenia miamia (assembly GCA_900660155.1). Classification (NCBI taxonomy): domain Eukaryota; kingdom Metazoa; phylum Xenacoelomorpha; order Acoela; family Hofsteniidae; genus Hofstenia; species Hofstenia miamia. Next base: position 88,597 of record CABFPE010000635.1, on the reverse strand, counting down.
TTGACATTGTATTAAATAATCAAACTGTAATAGCAGAACAAAATAAGAATTCTGTATAAAATTCTTTATCAATTGCTTACAAGGTTTTGTTTCTATTCATAGCAAATCTAGAAAAGTACCTGTTGATTTCAAATTTGAACTCTCATCTGCCAAAAGGGTGGCTAAAAATAATGGAAGCAATCTCTCATAATTGACACTCATTCTTACTTGGTTGCATAACACAAATTAATCTAAACTGACCATATATTTTTACAATGTTTTCTAATCATAATTTGTATTTGATTTTTACCTCCTTTCAAATCAACATTAGCAGCTTAGTTAATTTGGATGATGTTGCACTAGTCATTCACACTGTGATCATAGCATGATGCTATTTCATTAAACTTTAAAATGCAATAACTTTGGTATATAATTACAATTTATTTAACTGCATACATCATGGTGAGAGAGGCAGTTAAATGATTCATTTGCTGTAGGGAACATTGCACCACATTGGTGAGAGCTGTTTCCCTCAGCAGTACATGTTAAACCTAAACATAAATTTATCAGTGATTAGCACTACCTGTGAACACATTAGAGGTATGCTTGGTTATATGCAAAATGATACTAAGAGTTTAGGGTCAGTGCTACTAATGATTAATAGGGATGAAGCAGTTATTCTCAAGGATAGTCAAATATGAATGGGATAAATTTATTTCACTGAGGATATGGGATTTCACAATTGATTTATCAAAGCTAAAGTTTAATAATTAACTCATCCTGCTATATTTCCCCTTCATAATAACAGTAGAAAGTAAACAGGAGATTGTGAAAGGGAAGAGTGGCGATACTGTCTGTCCTGAAACAGATAACCTGGTGAAAGAGTCACATAAGACTAGAGCCCTAATAAAAAAAGGAAAAGAGAGGCCCTATAATCTTGGAATTGTTGAATGAAACCTACATGTTAAATATAAAACCATCTTTAGGTGATAGCAATAACAACAATTTTAGTTAACAAATGAAATGCATAACAAATAAAAACACCTAACCATATACCTAGCACTAAGTGCAAGGTAGTCGTAGAGCTTTTGTATCACATGTAGGCTACCTTTAACTATGTGCAGGTTTTGTAAAAAGCTGTAATTTAGATTAAATCAAAGACAAAATAAAAACTGAAACAAGGTTATTGAAAAAAAGAACAAAATGAATAATTCACACTAATATAGAGGAGCAAAAACAGGTATCAAAAACATAATTACATAGCATTGCAAATGTAAGTAAATATTTGAATAGTGGTGCAATAATTGGTAGACTGCAATGGTAAAATTTACTGTAGCATCATCCAAATGAACATAAGCTGCTAAAGAAGAAAGTTGATTAGAAGAACTAAGATCAAATTGGAATGTGATTAAAAATATATTGTAAAAAGTTATTATCAGCTTAGATGCATTTGTATGTTCCAACCAAGTAATATCAGTGTAATTGATTTGTTGATACTTTTAATTTTGACCAATTGAAGTGGGGGAAGTTGCTTCCATTATTTTTAGCCGCCATCTTGGCAGACAAAAGATTCAAAACTTGAAATCAACAGGTACTTTTTCAAGCTACTATAAATAGATTCAATTCCATTATAACAATTGATAAAGACATTTCTTTTGAGTTCTTATATTGCTTCTTTATTATGGTTTGGTTATTTAATGCAATGTCAAGCTACACAAGTTGTGTTTAGTAGTGGCCTAGATCCATCATGGGAATGATTCAAGGGTCTTTGTGCCAGGCTACAAAAGTGCACTTAGGTTAGGACTAGGGGTTTTTATTTTTGTTTAGTTGACTACTGATCATTAACCTACATGGATTAAACTTAATAAACTCAAAATATCGCTAGTAAGCCAAAACCTAGGAATTTATATTTATATTAATTTAGATCCAAATTAATGATGATAATGTGACCAAGCATGTAATGGTTATTAAATGTTGGTTAGGAAGCTGCTGCATACTAAACTAGTTTATTAAAGCCAATATGTTTTGGTAATGGCTGCAAGTAATATTAACTACGCAGCTAGTGACAAGTCAGGTTGAAAGTACAGGAAATACTGTTACAAGTAGAGATTATGTCGAGTTGTGTCTTGTCTTGAGTATACACCAAGCTAGGATAGGGTACACATAAGTTATATCAATGAGCTGAGAAGTGGAACTCAACCAGCTGGATCATTGGCTAGCAAGTGATACTGGATGTGGAGATTGGCCTTAGGTAGATGCCCATTGCCAACAATTAGAAGAGATGTTGCGTGGCTTTGCCACCTAAATAGTGATTATAGTAATGTCTGTTAATTAAAGTGGAAGTAAAGCAGTGTCAAATTAATACATCCCTAACCACAAGTACACCTCCAAAGCTATAAAGTAACAAGAGAAAAGGATTAAAACGCCTGGTAGAGGATGTTACATTACCATGTTAAGGTATCAGAAATATTTAAACTAAAAATATATTGCACAGTTTCACATTGTCTAACTGTTAATTGCAATAATTTCATAATTCCCAACATTGAAGTTACTAATTGCTATTTCAGAATAAGGTAATGAGAAATAAAAAGTTTTGAACACCTTTACACCACACTATTCATACATCTTACCTAATTGCTTAAGATGTTACTAGCTGAGATCTTTCACAGCTAGACACCATTCAACAAAGTCAAGACAGTTTTAGGCCAAACATAATTTCAAACAACTAAAGTAAAAAAATAGAACATAAGCAAAATGTACCTTTCATTAACCTATTGATAAATTTGATTTCAAAAGAGATGCCTTCATTGGGTATTTAATTCTAAGGACAGAATTGAATATAGTTGCATATTTAAATTAAAAATTTTTCCAATTGCTATCCAATTCCAATTATATGACCTACTATATTTAATCCCTATGATTATGTGTGCTTAACTAATTAAAGCGAATCAAGAAAAAATTCAAGAAACTTATTTACCATACGTAAATGTAAAAAGATTAGTTCACATAATAATTTTTGGGATCAAGTAATCTACATGGCCAATTACATGGGATCCAGTAATCTACATGGCCAATTACATAATAATCAATACTTCTGTTGATATTTTTGATAAACCTTATGCATTTAAAAACCGGAGTTTTTCACCACTGATAATGTTTGCTCTTGGTTTTTATCTTGTTTCTGCAATAATTGCAGAATAATAAGAACTTTTTATAAATAACTTATTTTTGTTAAATTTATAGATTGTTATATTAATAGCGAATAGAAGACATTTAGTAGTAGTAGTAGTATATATATATTGTTGAGTTACTTGGGGCCCTATTTTTCATTTTAATTATTTTGGCACTCTGAAAATAGTGTTACGTCTTTTGAAGTCCTGATTTGATGATTTGGTGGTATCCATTTATATCAATTTCTTTTAAATCAATTTATTTGTAATTTCAAGTGCAGTTATTTAATAGAATTATTATTTGTTCCCTCAGTTAATAGTATCTGTGGTTGCTCATTTTAACTTTGTGAGAGAAATTGTGTTTAAACTGTAAACAGTTACTAGGTAATAATTTATGTATTTCTGTAATAAAAATCTGAGGCAACTGTAGTGAAGAGCACAAAACACTGAAATTGATCAACTCTGAGCTGCTCTTGCTGAACAAACCAGTCGACGCATTGCTTGTGAGCAATGCCTAAATTCGCTTGTGAGCAATGCCTAAATTCGCTTCAAGCTGAGCTGCAAGAACAGGCTCATGTGATGCTCAATTGAGGGAGCATAATTTAATTGACTCAATGCATGCTTTGGAAATACAACTTTAAACTTTGGCAACACGCCCGCCTACATCCCTGCTGAGGCAGAGTAGCCCACCTCGTTCTTCACTCTCCCAGTCTAGGTCTTCTGATTATGTAACTTGTGGTGTTTTACAAGATGTGTTGGACAATTTTTCCAAATGCCTTTCAGAGCAAATTTCTGAATTGATTTCTGCTCGCCTTCTGGGCAGCCCCATTACTCCCATTACCTCCTTCACAGCTGCAGAGCCCACCTTCATGCAGTCAGCTTTGACTCAGGTTCCCACATTAACCACAGTTGCTGCTCTAATTTTGTCTGTGCCAAGTGCAACCACTTCACCTCCCACACCTGTCAGCACTTCTGTTACTCCCACAGCTTCGGTTCCAACTTCACCCCCATTACCAAGTGGTTATGCAGTATCTTCAACCTCTAGTGGGCCACACTTTATGAAGACTATCTTGCCCACAACCACTGTTGGAAATAAAACCACTAACCTATTCAATCACCATTCTATATTGCCTAAATTTACCAGAAAGATTGATGAAATCTCACAGTCTTTTGAAGAGTGGTTCTTCCTCTTTGAGTTGACAATGAGGCAGTATAAAGCCACTCAGGATGCTGCTGTCGCACAATTCCCCACTTATCTTCAAGGTCTTGCATTCAACCAGTACTTGATGTTGGATCAAGACGTCAAGACTAATTACAAACTTCTAATCAGCTATTTTGAGGACCATTACAAGGCACCTCACATTAAACATCAATATAAGACGCTACTTTGCAATCTCTTATTCAAGAAAGGCGATGATGTCTGCACATACATTACACAGGTAGAAAGATTGTTTTGCTTAAGCAAGCTTACTCCCAAATATTCGAAACATGACTTGTTCTCATATATTTGTCAGGGTTTCCGCCCAATATTCATAGTCACCTTGAACTCAAGTACAATCCCAAGGACAATCTCAACCTAATAATGCATAAAGCCATTACCGTCATGTACATGCTTCACATTACACTCATATTGACAAGGATGCTGGAGACCCTAAAGCAGGTTCTCCTTCTCGGAAACCTCCTACTTCCTTGAGCACTGTTGCTTCCAAAGTGAAGATAGAACTTGAACACACTTGTTGTTTCCACTGCAGTTTGAAAGGTCACACAAAGTCTCAATGTCACGCTGTAATTCATTTAGTTGCAGATGGCAAGAGCTTTGTCATCAATGAGCTTGGGTTGGAAGAGTATTCTCCTGATCCGCCTGTTAGTTCAATCAATTCATCAAAATAGTTGGAGTACCACCTCCTATAAACTGTGCGCAAGATGTTCTGGTTATTACCTCACTGTTGCATACTAACATCATCCCTGTGGATGCCAATGGATTTTTGGATAATGTCACTATTGATAATGGGGCCTCTGCCTCCAATATTAGTGACACTTGTTGTTCTAAATTATGCTTATTGAGGGATGAACTACTTCTGTCAACTGCACATCTTTTGGATGCCTTCAGAAATTCAATCTCTCTGAAAGGTCACATACTGAATCTGAAACTCCGCATTTGGCAAGAACTGTTCACAGTAGATCTAATTGTTATCAACATGTGCGACTAGCAGTTGCTGTATGACATAATTTTGGGCAACAACTTTCTTGAACAGAATTCCAGTGTCATTGACTATGGAAGTAATATGATCTCTATCCACAAAAACGAAAACACGCAGGAATTCGCCACCATTCCTGGACAAGATGTTCTGTTGAAATTTCTCAAGCCAGTACTTGATGAGCCTCAACACTGGCGACGTGTTTCAGTCACCACTGACTCCCTGTATGTAGGTGACGTCATGGTTTCCAGGTATAAAAGGAAGCATTTTGCTGGAGTCAACTTCTCCCTGAATCTCTGCCACATTTCTAAAGGAAAAACTTATATTACTGTGCTAAATAGTTCTTCTTCATTGGTCAAGAAAGACCCTGCAAAGTTGATAACTGACATGACTCCAGTTCATTTGGAATTGAAAGCTGCTGCCTCTTTCCTATCCTAACAGCTATACACTACTTAGCAGAACCAAGTGATACCCTCTGCATTCCTCTTGTCAGTGAGACGATGCATCCCTATCTCAGTCCATAGGAACGTGAGTCTCTCTCTCATTTGCTTCAACAACACCACAATGTGTTTAATTACAGCTTGATCAGTGTTGGTCAGGCCGTCAGTGAACAGCACGAAATTGTAACTAAGCATGATTGCCCTATTCACCTTCCAGTCAGGAGAGTACCAGAAAACCTCTGGAATTAATATGAGAAAATCCTCAGCAATCTTATAGAGAGCAGAATAATTCAGGGCAGTAACAGTCCTTATGTGGCGCCCACTGTTTTTATTTGGACAGGCAACAATTACTGCTTCTGTGTGGATTTCCAGAAGCTCAATGACATTACAGTAAAGGATGCATATCCACTTCCATGCATTGAAGATCTTTTATATGACGCCAGTCAATACAAAGTGTTCACTTGCCTTGATTTATGCAAGGCATATTGGCTGGTGCCCATGAAGCCTGCCAACATTCTAAAGACCGCCTTCATCACTCTACCTCTCAACTGGAAGTACATGGCTTTTGGGCTCTGCAATGCCCCAGCAACGTTTTAGCATGTGCGCAAAATGGTGCACACATGTTAGATCCAGGCATCATTGCCTATATGGATGACATTCTTGTTGCAGAAAACACCTTACCTGACCACCTGGAAAGGCTTGGAAGAACTCTCAGTATCTTGTACGAATACAGCCTCTGCACTAATGGGAACAAATGCTCTCTTTTACAACCACATGTTACTGTAACATCCTCCACCTAGCTTGTTACGCTGTGTCTAATCATTGTTAAAGAATGTTTGGTAAACTGCGGGTGAGGTGTTACCCATTTGTTGAACCATCAGACTCTTCTTCTTATTAACTAGTTATGTTAATTAAGTAGTCGGATAATAACCATCACTGTTTAGGTGACTGGGCAGTATGATGTTTCCTCTTCAGTTGTTCTGTGGGCTCCTGCCCGAAGC
>CABFPE010000635.1:44195-64701 GCA_900660155.1 Hofstenia miamia | reverse complement strand
TTAAATAATCAAACCAGATAAAGTAGAAATGAAAATTAAATAAACTCCGAAGAATTTATTGTTCATCAAAATTATGGTTGAATCAAAGCTATTTATAAAATTTCTACAAAAAGTACCTGCCGATTTTAAAATTCAAATGATTCCTCTGCCAATATGGCTGTTCATACGTAAGCATTAGTTTGCTCAATTTAATTTGTCAATTACCTCTTGATTGGCTAACAAGTTTCTTATTTTTGACCAATATTAAATCTTAGTTGCATTTTACAAAAATAAACTAAAGTTCATTAACTAAATTTTTTACAATTAATTTCAATTGATAATCATTCGACGTTATTCAGCTTTTAGTTGCCTTTTTGGATGATGCTACATTAAGTTAACATTCTCCTCATGCATTTGAGTAATCATTTTTTGTAGTTTCTCCCTTTGCATCTTTATCTCCTTGTTTGCCTCTATCAATTTTTCAATTTGTTTTTGGAAAATGTTCCTTTGTTCTATTAACCTTGAACTAGTGTCTTGTGTAATTTCTTTGATCCATTTATCCTTTTCAGCATTCGCTAGTTCTATTTCAAACATCCTTTGGGTTAAGTTTTCTATTTGTAGCATTAACTCACGTCTTTCATTGTTATTGTCTTCTATTATTTTCATTAATTCGGTTGTTGAAAATTCTGCATCTTCTTTTTCTTGTTGCAAAATTATCTCTGTTGGGGAATTTTGACTCTTAGGGGATGTATTAACAATCGCAGGGTTTGTTTGATTTTGGGGTGTTCTCTGCGTTTTGGCTTTAGCCCTTTGCTTCTTCCTTGAATTTATTATCTTCATAATTACTAGAGGCAATTGTATAATGGTGTCCTTTACCAGTGTCACATACTAACGGTTACTACTGCTCGTTGTCTTTTCACTTGTTTACTTACTTTTCAATGAGCAAGAAGAAACAACTATCTTAACCCACTCATTAGTAATAATTCTTGTTCGTAACTTTTTGTACTCTTTAGTTAACTATTACACCATCTGTGTTTCCACTGTCTCCTTTGTGCACGCTCTTCAAGCGCCTGTCATGGTTGCCATGTAGAATCATGTCAATCCACTGTTAGTGTGTCACTTGTAGAAAAACTATTACCTTTCTCAGATTAAACAGTATGCGGAGTTGGCACTTATCCAATTCTCTCCTTTACAATAAGTGTTCAGTTTATTAACTTAATTTAATATACAAGAGCCCTTTTAGCTACTTAACTCACTCCAACTTATTTAGATAAAGCAGAGATGATGGGAGACAGGATCGACACTCGAAGGTAGACATGCATATCCAGGAACACATACACCAGCTGCATCTTACCATTGAAGCAGAAACTGAAATTTCTTCTCCATCTGTTTTTACTGCGTCTCTCTGATATTCTGGCAGTGATGTCCAGAAATCTGCGTTGTTGTGCAACATGCCTTTCCTGTGTTTGATTGTAAATGTGAACTTGTTTAGGTATTTGATCTACAGCAATACTATTCCAGACTTATCCCCAGAGAACCTCTTTAACCAGGCCTATCTGCTGTTGTCCATTCGTACTCTAAATTCTCTGCTGATAAGGAAGTGTTGAAATTTCTTAATACTCTCAATTAATGCCAGCATTTCCACCTTATTGGAGCCATAGTTTTCCTTGCTTGCTCTCAGTTTGCAGCTAAAAAACTGGATGGGTACCTCCTTTCCATTCTTAATCTGTCCCAACATTGCTCTAATTGCCACCTTACTTGCGTTGCAATCCAATATGAATTTCTCATTATAGTCTGGTGTGCTTAGGGAGGACAGTTTCACTAGTTCTTCTTTGATGTTGTCTAATTCCTCCTGCTCCTGCCAAGTCCATACAAATGGCACTGATTTCCTCATTAGTTTGGTCATCCTCCCCATTTTACCAGCTATATTCAGAATAAAAGTTCCATAATAGTTGAAGAATCCCATGATTCTCCATATGTCTTTTTAATTGTCCATTTTTCTATCTTTCAGATCATTTCTCTAGTGTTGTCCTTCATGCATATTCTGCCCTTATCTATTGTTCTCCCAAGGAACACTATTTTCTCATTGAGAATGTTGCACTTATTCCCATTAATACGAAGTCCCACATTTTCTAAGATTGTTAATGTTCTTTCCAGTTTTTCCAGATTATCTTGGACTGTGTTGCTTGTGACTATGATATCATCTATATAGGCATTGACCCCTTCCTCCATTCTGTGGGTCTTATTTTTTTAACACCTTCATTATGTACCTCTGAAAGGTTGCTGGTGTGTTACAGAGTCTGAACGCCATATATATCCATTTGTATAGCCCATATGGGGTTATAAATGCTGTCTTCTTGATGTCACTCTCTTCTATTTTTACTTGCCAGTAGGCCTTGCATAAATCCAGTGTTGTGAAGTATTTGTGTTTAATGGCTTCATAGAGCATATCCTCTATTTTTGGTAAGGGGTATGAGTCCTTTTTTGTCACTTCATTCAATTTATGAAAATCAATGCATAGGCGATACTTGTTTCCTTGTTTTACAAACACATTTGGTGCTGCATATGGGTTCTCACTTGGGTAAATGATTTTGTTGTTGATTAATTCCTCTAGTATGCAATTTTATTCGTCTTTCAGCTGCTCAGGCACCCTTCTAACTGGTAGCTTGATTGGTTTGTCTGTTGTTGTGACAATTTTATGCTTTTCACCTACTGCCTGTCCTACGCTTATTTCTCCACAGTTGAATATGCATTTGTGTTTTTCTAGCAGTGTCCTTAGTTGTATAATTGCCCGTTCTTCTAGATGTTGGTAGTCTTCGTCATTTATTTCAGGTGTTCTGTATGTATCTTCTTCTTCTGCTTTTGTCCCAATGCCCTTGAGTCGGCTTTTGGGAGTACTCACAACTTTGATGGTGTTCGTCCACTTGCTCTTGTTCAAATGTTGTATTCATGATCCTCATTTGTGCTGCATTTATCACTCCTTTTGTATCAATATAATCCCCTGATGCATTGATTAGTCTCTTGTTGCAACTATTCAAATCTTCCCATTTGAATATCAGCTTCATGGCACATTCATCAGTAATTATGGATGTAGCCACTCCAGTGTTGATTGTTGCTTTCATCATTACTCCATTAATAGCTATCATTATCATGTTCATCATGTCAAGGTTTGTCAGGATCATTATCAATGCATGGTTGTCATGAGTTGGTGCTCTGCTTAGTTTTCTGACTCCTTGTTGGTTGGCAATGCTTTTTTGATTTTGTCTTCTGTCTGCAATACATCCTCTTCATCATAATAAGCCTCTTTGTCCCCAATTACATTTATTTGTTTCAGGCAGTCTTGTTTCTTATGTCTCTTTTGCCTGCAAACATAACATTTAACATCCTTCTCTTTTACTTTAATGCTTTTACCATCTTTTCCTTTCACCTTTATTATCTTATCTTACTTTGCCTCTGTATAAGCTTTGTTGGGGTGCGTGGTTTTAGATTGTTCTCCAGGTTGGTCCCTCTCTATGCCATGCAGCTCTCTCATATATTCAGACATTGTTTTCAATGGTTGCTTGTATGTCAACCACTTTTTTAATCATTCTCTCCAAATTATCATCAACGTCACATTTGATTTTGAATTGTGTTCTGATGCTCTCAGGCATCCCCTCGAACTGAGCATTAACAGTCATTCAACTTGTTGCATATAATTTCGAATGTCGTCAGTTTTCTTCATTTTTGTGGCATTTAGAATGATTTGATATTGGTTTTTGAAGCTCTCATTCTCATAGTAGTTCATAAACTCTCCAATTAGTAGTTGGTAATTTCTTTTTGTTTCTGCATCCAGAAGCAGGTAGTGCTGAGAAGCTGCCCCTGTTAGGTATAATGGGAGTCTCACTGCTGCTGCCTGTTGGCTTACTTTTTGTTCCATCATTGTTAGTTCGAACATTTGTAGCCTTTTGCAAATGTGGGATTGTAACCATCTACCCTTCTGTTGAAAATGGGTAGTGTTGCTTTACAGGGTATCATATTGCTGGCAGTTGATTGTGGTAAGATTGAGTCCACATATTTGGGTATTCTGTGGTTTCTTATAGCATCCTCCTCATGCAGTTGAGTGGTCAATGCTTTTGTGATTTCATTTATGATTTTCTGTTTCTTGAAATCTGAATCTTCATCTGATTCCTCATATGTCACCTCTTTGTGGGTTGGTATATGAGGTGCTTGCAATTTGCTTTCTTTTCTAGAATGAAATTCTATTTTATGAGTTTGCATGCCACTCCTGTTTTCCTCTTCTGTTAGTTGTAGCAATCTTAACTTATCTTTTAGCTGTTCTAATTCTCCCGCCTGTAGGTCATTATCCTTGATTAATTGTCTGTTTGTTCTCTTCAGCTCTTTATTATTTTCTTGTCATTGCTGGTTTTGCTCTAGAAACCTTTTTTTGGACTCTGATAGTTGGTGGGTAAGGATTTTAATTTCGTTTTGGAATAGTTGTCTTTGTTCCTCTAGCCACATTCTCAGACAGTGTTGTTTGCTTTGTCATTCCATCTCTTTGACTTTTTCAGTCAATTGTTCTACTTGTTGTCTTAAGAGTTCTTCATTTTCGTGGCTCTTCCTTAGCATAATCATTATATCCAATGTGTTTGTGTCTGGGGGTTCATTTCTGGGGGTGAACTAAGGGATTGTAGTTCTGTGTCCATTGCTGAGTTCTCACCAAAATATGGTGATGATCATATCATTCTGGGGGTTACTGCCTTGATTGCAGTTTTCTTCAAGCTTCCTTTTTTTCCTTTTGTCATATTTTCTTTTTGGTTCATAGTGGTTTTTCCATCTCTAGGTCATGATTTCAGGATCCTAGTGAAGTGCTTCTGTTCAGTTTAGGGTATCTCTCTCTGTTAACTGGTTGTTAGTTCATATAACTTGTTAGCTGCTTTTTCCACTTTCACTTATAGCTTTTGTTTTCATGTGTAGGTAGTTTCACTGAATGTTTCTTCTTTAGAATTGCTGTTCTTGGCTGTCATGGTCGCCATGTAACATCCTCTACCAGGCATTATCACTGTTTATCCACTGTTACTGCATAACATTAGCTGTGTTATTGTGGGTAAGGATTTACTTATTACATACTGCTTGACTGTTGCTTCTGATAAACTTATATAACTGGAATTAACTATTCACTATTTAGATGATGAAGCCATGTGGTAATGTCTGTTGTGATCTTCCAATGGGCATCTGCCCAAAGCAGATCTTCACATCCAGTTCCACTATTCCATCTGAGAGTTGAGTGTCACTTCTCAGCTCAATTGATACAATTTATGTGTACCCTACTTTAGCTCAGTGCATACTCAAGGCACAACACAACTCGACTTAAACTCCATTTTGTGAAAGTGGAGGATGTTACATTAGCAGGAGTTAGTTACTTTAGTGGTCAATCACACATCAACTCAAAACCTTCAATAAGACAGCATAGTAGGAATGCATTCAGATTTCTCAACAATGACACATTAGATATTATGTTCAACAATTTCAATATATCAGTTTAAATTATTTTACTACTTTCTTCAATTGGTGAAAATTCAAACTTAATTTGTTAAAGGATTGAAGGTCAGAATAGAATCAATTCTTCAGACACAGTTTTATTACTCTATATTTAGGGCTTTTAGAGTTACAAGTTTTCCATTAACTAAGCTTGTTTGAGTTCATTGAACTTTATTCTAAGCTGTTAACAAGGCCACAGATGTACAAATTAGGGTATTCTAAATCTTTTCATTATATTAGTATTTTGCTCATTTATTCAAATGGCTTTCACTTTATTGAGCTAGTGATAAACATGAGGATAAACACATATTTCTTTATGAATATCCTAAATGTAAATAAATAAATTGTAAATGAACAATTGAAAAATTAACTTTTATTAATCCTCATTTTGCTACATGTTATTCATTATAGTTAAGCAAGTTGCAATCTTTTCTTTAATTTAAAATTCATAAGAAATGTTGATTGAAATTGAATATATTGCCTTGTTGAGCAATTGATCTAAATCCACCTAAATGAATAACTTTTCAGAAATTTTTACACATACATTTTATACTACATTTGTAATTTAGGTCACATAGCTGAACAAAGGCCCATGAAGTTGATTTTAGTAAAGTTTTTTGCCAAAGAAGATAGAAGAATTTAAATGGAAGCTCTAACTTAATATTTTGCAAATAAAGAAATGGAAGCCAGTAACCATTTACTGAGTTAGTGACTGATGTGAATGAATTAAAGGTGTTACTACATGTACTAAGTTCTAGTTATAATGATGTTATCTAATGTAGGTGTAAACTGCTTATGTGTTTTTATTTTGTGATTCTAATCTTTTGAGCTGGTTTTTTTCTTTGTGACAAAATTAAGTTGCTCATACCTAGATTAGTAAATTCCTTTTCACCTCAGCAGCTGAAACATTGTAACATCCTCTACCAGGCTTCACTACTATTTATCTTTCATTACTGTATAATGTTAATCATAGTTTTGCAGGTAGTGATTTACTTAATTAGATATTGCTCTATCTTTGAGTTCCTTTAACATGATATAACTATGCTTAACTGTTCACTATTTAGGTGATGAAACCATGCAACGATTTCTCCAATGATTGATAATGGGCATTTGCCTAAAGCTGATATCCACATCCAGTTTTGCCAATACTTCAATGTATCCATTTGGTTGAGTTCCACAACTCAGCTCATTGATACAGTTTATGTGTACCCTATCCTAGCTCAGTGCATACTCAAGACATGACACAATTCGACTTAGACTCTATTTCTTGTAAAAGTGTTTTGTTGTTCTCAACTGGGCTTGTTACTAGCTGCTTAATTAATACTACATGTAGCCATTACCAAAATATACTGGCTTTAATACATGCATTAATATCAAGCAGCTTCCTAACCTACATTTATAAATTAAGACATGTTCAGTCACTTTATTAGTCATTTATTCATCACTAATTTGGATCTAAAATAATATTAATATATTCCCTAGATTTTGGTTATCCAACCATTTGTTCAAAGTTAATTATTTTAAAACATGTATTAATTGATCACTAGTCAGCAAACCAAGAGAAAAACTCCTATGCCTAACCTATGTGCACTTTTGTGGTCTGGCATAAAGACCCTTGAATCGTTCTCTATGATGGATCCAGACCACTACTAAACAGCACTCAATTAGCTCAACATCATATTAAATAATCAAACCATTAAAGTAGAACAAAATAAGAATTCTGAATAAAATTTGGATTGTTTTTGTTGATTCACATCATCATTATGATTTCAACTCTTTTTGTTACATTGTAGTAGCCATACTTTCTCTCCCACATGTCTGTCCATATGATATCATTCACCCCAGAGAATAGCTTTATTGTAACATCCTCTACCAGGCATTATTACTGTTTATCTCTTGTTACTGCATAACACTAGTAGTATTTCTGTGGGTAGGGATTTACCTATTGCATACTGCTTCACTGTTATTTCTGTTAACATAAAGTAAACTAGGATTAATCATTCACTATTTAGGTGATGAAGCCATGCAGATGCAGTACTTTATCCAATGATCAACAATCGGCATCTGCCCAAAGCTGATCTCCATATCCAGTTTCACCATTTCCTTGATGATCCATTTTGTTGAGTGCCACACCTCAGCTCATTGATACAGTTTATGTGTACCCTATCCTAGCTCAGTGTATACTCACAACATGACACAATTCGACTTAAGCTCTATTCTGTAAAAGTGTTCTATCTCTTTACAACCTGACTTGTCACTAGCTGCTCATTTGATACTACATGTAGCCATTACCAAAATATATTGGCATATCTAAATATATTAGTTTTTAGCAGCTTCCTAACCTACATTTATAATTTAATACATGTATGGTTACTTTATTGGTCATTTATTGGTCATTAATTTGGATCTAAAATAATATTAATATATTCCCTAAGTTTCAGCCATCCAATTGCTTGTTCACAGTTAATTATTTTAGTACATGTAGTGAGTGATTGCTAGTCAACTAATTGAGAGAAAAAGGCCTATACCTAACCTATGTGCACTTTCATAGTCTGGCACAGGGACCCTTGAATCATTCTCTGTGATGGATCCAGACCACTACTAAACACCACTCAATTAGCTTGACATCATATTAAATATTCAAACTGTTATAGTAGAAGAAAATAAGAATTCAGAATAAAATTCTTTATCAATTGCTTACAATGTTTAGTTCCTATTTATAGTAAATCTAGAAAAGTACCTGTTGATTCAAATTTAAAATTTTGTCTGCCAAGATGGTGGATAAAAATAATGAAAGCAATTTCGCCCCCTTGTTTTGCCAAAAGTATTTTTATTGACAGATACAAATCTCTCTTTTTTGACACATGTTATTTCTAAGTTGCATAATGCAAATAAATCTTAAATAATTCTAATTGATTTGTTTACAATAATTTTAATCATCTTTTCTTCAATCTTAATCCCTTCTGCTCAACGTTTTGCAGCTTATTTGAGATTTATGTGGATGATGCTACAATATAATGATAATAAAACTGCACTTGAAAATATAAAGAATTACACAATAAATTGATAAATAGATAGCAACAATCACTTGATCATAATGACGTTATCACTAAACTAGAGTGCCAAAATAATAAAAAATAATTAAAATGGGATCCCTGAGTGACTGTACACGCCCCCATTGCATGGTTAAGTTTGTGGTAACAGTTGGACTGTGGGACCTGATAACAACTTTTGTGTCTCCTCCACCATTTCAATAGCAAGGACATTGTACCAAGATGAGACTTCAGCCTACTTAGGGCACCTGGTAAATCTGCATTAATGTCTCTTGTTGAGTGATGGCTTTGTTACATAGGAGGGAAAATTCAATTTCTGGCAGACAGGAGCTAATCAGGCAGTTTCTTTGTAAATTGTTGAGTCTCCTTGTAAATGTGTTGTAAAATCATTCATAGAGCCAGAGACCTTTCAAGGCAACCATGAGAGTCATAAGTGCATCTGTATCTGAAGTGTGCATGTCCTCTGTACTGATCCAGGTATTGGGATAGAAGTGTGTAAAGACTTTTCACAGCAATCCCATTTGAGTAGCATGGTCCATAAAGAGTGAATAGTACACATTGACCTGTTGGAGTGTAATCTATTCCAGATCATTCATCTCAGCTCTCAGCATAGTAATTATCTTGATTCTTTTCATAACATCATAGTAATATGTTATCATCTCAACATTGTCAATCCACATCACATCTCTTGAAGCTTGAAATAATACAAGGATGCATGGGTCTAACAATTGTGATCTTGTTGTGGATTTTTTGCAGTTGCACTGAGATGGGCTGCCCTTTTTGAAAAATATCCTTGATGGTTAACTTGTCATCAATATAGGTGCACTCAGGATTTCTGCCCTGAAGCAGGGTGTCTCTGGTTTCCTTGTATTTGCTAGTTTGAATTGCTTTAGCAATCTCTGCTGCAGTGGATATGTAGTTGATCTTATCAGGCAGGTGGGCTATACCTTTTTGCACCCCTTCTTCACTTACCAAGATGGTAAGATTAGCAGGATCATCAGACATGGTGGACGTATGCAGAGCAAATTGTTTTTCTCAGGGTGAGTATCAATCTGTTCAAACGTGTGTTTCCTCTCTGTTGAAGTTGTTCTTATTTGTCACGGTCGTCATGTAACATCCTCCACCTGGCTTATTTGCACCATGTATTATTGTTAATAGCTATCACTCAGTAAATTGCGGGTGAGGAGTTACTAAGTTATTGAACCGCCAAACTTTTCCTCTATTATTAACTAGTTAGGTTAATTGAGTACTAATTATCACTATTTAGGTGACGAAGCCGTGTGACGTTTCCTCTTCTTCTCTTCTGTGGGCTACTGCCCGAAGCCGATCTCCACATCACAGTTCCTCTCCTTCATAAACAATTGACTGAATCCACTGCACCATCTCAGCTCAAGGATGACTAATTATGTGTACCTTATTTTAGCTCAGTGCGTGTACTCATGTCAAGTTGTAACTGACTTAAACTCAATGTTGTAAAGTGTTTGTTGATTTGATTAAGTAAAGCAACCGGGCATTGACACTAACTGCATTTACATAATATTAAAGTAGCCATTACCATAAAACTACTGGCTTAGTAATTTAAGTAATAGATTGCAGTTTCCTATACTTACATTTAATAGTGATACATGTAAGGTCATTTATTTGGTCGATTATAGTCAAGTCTCCTACTATTAAGAATAGATATATTCCTAGGGTTCGACTATCCAGTCGTTTCAAGCATCTATTATTTCATACATGTATAGATCGATAGTCAGACTAGGCAAGAATCGAAAAACTCCTAACCATAACATAAGTGCGGTTTCATGACTGGCACAAAGACCCTTCGAATCGATCCCGTGATGGAATCCAGCCACTACTCGACACAACTTGCCTAGCTGCACATTTTATTAAATATCAAACCAGATAAATGAAGAATGAAAATAAAATAAACTCTGAAGAATTTATTGTTCATCAAATTTCTCTTTAAATTCAAAGCTATTTATTTAAAAATTGTAAAGTACCTGCTGATTTTGAATTTCAAATAAATCTTCTGCCAATATGGCTGTTCTTATGTAAGTGTAATTTCACTTGTTACAATTTGTCAAATATTACTTAATCAGCTAATGTGTATTTCTTAGAATGTACAATATTGTAACTTGGTTGCACATTACAAAATGAATAGGATAATTAACTAAATTTTTACAATCATAATTCTGATCACTATTAATCACTGTAATTGTTCGACGTTTATCTTCTGTTTGCAGCTATTCTTTTTTGGATGATGCTACAACAGGGTAGTTGATTTTAGCATCCTTAATTGAGTCCCAAAAGGTGGTCCTTAATCCATGTTTGTGGAGTTTAGTAGTTGAAGTTGGCAGTGGTGAGAGAAGTTAAAATCCTCATTGAACATGGTGTGTATGGTGCTTCTCCAGTATGGTCTTTTAAGTCTGCTGTGCATCTTGGAGTTGTAACAAATGATTGTGTTTATTCTGGTCACCTAGTTTGACAATATAATATAGATATAACCTATGGTAGGCTATCCAGCCTTTTCTCTGATATCAATTATTTGATACATGCAAACAAATGAATCAGTAGTCAGCTAAATGGAGAAAAACTCCTATTCATACTCTTAACCTAAATGCAGGTTCATAGCTTGGATCAAGGACCCTTGAGTGGCTCACAATGTGTGCCTAAGCCACTACTACTGCATTTAGTGTTTAGCTTGACATGATTTATAAATAAGCAAACCAAATGAAATCTAAAGATAAGATTTTCAAAGAATTTACTTCAACAGTTTTCTAAATTGAATTCTGCTCTATTTATACTATAATTCAAAAATTACCTGTTGTTTGAAATTTGAATTTAATTCATCTGCCAAAATGGCTAAAAATAATGGAAGCAATTTTGCCCCTTTTGTTTATTCAAATTATTCATCAACAAGTACTAATTTGCTATTTTGTTTCTTAGTTGCATTTACAAAAATAATGATGGTAATTAAACTTAAATTGTTTTTAATAAATAAATCATAATTCAATCATAATACTAACTAATCATCTGATCTTCTCTTCTTAGCAGCATTATTCTTTGGATTATGCTACAATATATCTTATTTACTAATCTTTGGTCTTCTTCATCTCTTATCACGAATGCATCATATATATTGTTGCAATAATTTTTAACAAAACAAGATTGAAAGAATTTGTTAATGTCATTATGTTGAGTCTTATTTCCTCCATAAATAGCTATACCATATCAAACAAATTGCATAGAATTTTGAAGTAAAATGCTTCTTTTGACGTAAACAATAAAATGTGAGTATCAATAATTAATTTTCAACATTTAGATTCTGAATATATAATCATTTTTCAATTCAAAAAATATTGGGAAAGTGATTTCAAAATCTATCTAACAATTAATTAAATTTCCAAAAAATTGAAATTAAGTTGTAAATTGATGATGTAAGCACTTCTCAAAATGAATAATGAAACACAGCAATAGACTTGTGAGCTTCAAATTTACTTAAAATCAATAATAGCTTAAGAAAAATCTAGCATTCAAAAAAAGAAATGCCTTAAAGGGAAATAAAACAGAACAAACTGCATGGAATTTTAAAGTTAAATGCCTCAGTTGACTTAAACAATAACCTGTTAGCATTTATAAGTAAATTTGAACATCTAGATTCTAAAAATAAAATCATCTTTTCATTTCAAAAAATATTTAGAAAGTGATTTCAAAATCTATCTCACAAAATTGGCATTTTTAATTAAATTTTAGAAAAATTGAAATTAAGTTGAAAATTGATGGTATATGCACATCCCTAAATAAAAAACTAAGGACAACAATGGACTTTCAATCTTCAAATTTACTTAAAATCAACAATAGCTTAAGAATAATATATTTTGATATAAAAGAAAAGGCGGATAGCCTACTGTAGGTTATATCTATATTATATTGTCAAACTAGGTGACCTATAAATAGACTGATAATTAGACCAACCATGTTCTGTTGTTTAAATGTAAGGTAGGAAGCTGCAAGTAATTATTTACTTTATCTAACTATATTTATTAAAGCCAATAGTTTTTGGTAATAGCAGAAGTAATATTTATTAAGCAGCTAGTGACATTGACAGGTTGTGAAGTACTATAACTACACACTACAAATTGAGTTTAAGTCAGTTACAAACAGCATTGAGAGCTGCACTGAGTTAGGATAGGGAACACATAAGTACTTTGATGAGCTGAGTCTTGAAACTACTCAATTAATGGTGGAGGCAAAGGTAGATTGATTCAGAGATCAGAGTCAGCAAGAGGCCATAGCCAAATCACTAAGTAGAACTGTGAAATTAGTATACCTAAACAGTATCAAGTTACTTTAAGTTAAGTAAAGGTTAACAGCAGTGTATCTCATGTCAGAGTTAAATAAAAGTTAACATCAGTATATCCCTACCCACATATAATGAGGAACAATAAATTAAAAGAATCATTTACTCTCTGTTAAAGCTTGGTAGTGGATGCTACAGTATATGCACATCTCAAAATATAAAACTAATCACAACAATAGATTTTCAATCTTCAAATTTACTTAAAATCAACAATAGCTTAAGAATAATCTAGTTTTAGAAAAAATGAAATACCTTAAAGGGAAGTAATACAGAACTAACTGTACAGAATTTGAAAATTAAATGCCTCATTTCACTTAAACAATAAAATGTGAGCATTTATAAGTAAATTTAAACATCTAGATTCTGAATATACAATCAACTTTTCATTTCAAAAAGTTCCTAAAGAATGAAAATCTAGTACCATAAATCAATTCAGAAACAACAAATTTAGGTAGAATGAGCAATTTTCAACTAAAATTCACTTTTGGAATTCATTCACAAAAATCAGATCTCTTAAATCTGTGGAGCATTGAAAATGACACTAAGGCATTCCTGAATAAAAAATAGAGATGAAAATTTTCAAGTAATTTCAGATCTGTGGAATTTGAATATGGCATTGGTTGTTCATTTTCAAGGAGCAGTTTTAAAAGCTATTTTGCAAATTTGAATCTTTACAATTAAAGGACTTCTCAATCTAGAAATCCAATGCTAGGAACATATTTGCAAGTTTTTAATCAATGTAGAAACATCAATCTTTAATGAGAAGTAGTAGTCAATGCTCTGAAAAATGAATCTAATTAGGAACCCAGAAATCCAAGTATCTACAATAACCACAGCAAAATCTCAAAGAAATTGAAAGAATGGATCACAGATATCAATAAAATGGAGTAAAATGTAAATGAATTTTGAAGGTTTATCCATTATTTCCATTTTCAGCATCCAGCATATACATTTAAAAAACACAAATTTTTTGGGAGTTTAGAGGGGTGTCCTAATATGAAGTGAAATATTACTAAACAAAATGTTAAAGAGGTATAAAATAAAAACAAAATGCAGATTTATTGATAGTTTTTTTCAAAAAAAATCACTATAATTTTTAAAAAATTACTAACCCATCCTATAATATTCATATCTAAAAAAGAAAATTTCTCATTATGGAAGATTGACAAGGAATTTTGGGAAAATTGTTTATGAATGTTNCTTGTCATCAAATAATTTGATTAAATGAAGGGGGCAAAACCACTTCCATTATTTTTAGCCATTTTGGCAGATGAATTAAATTCAAATTTTGAACAACAGGTANATATACATTTAAAAAACACAAATTTTTTGGGAGTTTAGAGGGGTGTCCTAATATGAAGTGAAATATTACTAAACAAAATGTTAAAGAGGTATAAAATAAAAACAAAATGCAGATTTATTGATAGTTTTTTTCAAAAAAAATCACTATAATTTTTAAAAAATTACTAACCCATCCTATAATATTCATATCTAAAAAAGAAAATTTCTCATTATGGAAGATTGACAAGGAATTTTGGGAAAATTGTTTATGAATGTTATTTCTTGTATTACTGCAAATATCTCAAAGTAAAAATTTCAAATTTTTGAATTTTTAATTTTAAAATAAACTTTTTCTTAGTTGAAATTTTTAAAACTTTCCGTATTGGGACAGGGCCAAAAAAATTAAAATCTTCTATCAAAACTGTGCATTTTGATATCAAAAGTTATTAAAGAAAATATATTTTCTGAAAAAATTGCCCAGCTCTGGCCAGCCTAGCTAGCCAATATTGATCTTAGATCAAAAATGCTGAGAAACAATTTTTTCATTAAATTTGCTACACAAAAATTCAAATGGAGCTGTGACATATTAAAAATATATGATGCTATAGCCTTCTAAAGTTAATGAATAATATCTAAAGGCCAACCTGGGTTTTCCAAATAAATTTTTTAGAGAAAATTCCTGGCTGTGTGCAATTTTTGTCTTGAAATTTCAAATAATTCTGTTCAAAAATTCAGATCACTAGTGTGAAAAAACGAAAAAAAATTTTCAAAAATAGATTTATTTCAAATAAATGGTATAAAAAATTTAAAAATTCAGGTTTTTACAAAATTTACATAAACGTCTAATATTGGTAATTTAAAAAAACATTTAATTTTCAAATTCCATTGCCAATATTTTGTGTGAGCTCTCTCCAAATATTATCAATGAAAGAAAAAAAATATTTTTCCGCCAGATGATTGACATGTTTAGACTTGTAAAAGGCTTAAAATCTTCAGCTTGCAGAGTTTTATAAGCCTGTAAAATTTCATGTTGATTGTTGCAATATTGACAAAGCAATTGGCAAAAATAGGTTTTTCAAGATATTTAAAGGAGTATAGAAAGCAACTAACATTGCTTAACAAGGAGAAAATTTCATTTAATTATTACTTATGCTAAGCTTAATATTTTACATTGTTCTTTTGTGTATAAATTAATCACTATAACTTTATGTGCTACAGGTTAGCCATAGCTATGCTAATCTAATTTCATTAGTATTTTTAGAAGTAAATAAATATAAAATTTTATGCTTAAATTTAAATACCCTAAAGAAATTGCATGTGTTCCTATTCACCCCTATTCAAAAGGGTGAAGTAAAATACTTTTAAAATTTATACACAATTCCTGAAAACTAAATATTCTTATTCTTATTGAAATGAAATTTCAGGATGGATAGGACACATTATAGTGTAAAAGTTCAATGGAATACATTTTACAACAAGTAGATCTTTGAAAAAAAAACTGTTCCTATTTACTTCATTTGACAGTATTAAGGAATTTTCTTTTGTAAATTTTATTATACATTTTAATGAATTATTCTTATTTTAGAGGAGCCTGGGCCCCCTCTGTATCTGCTCTTGTAATTAAATATATATATACAAACTGTCATCACACTGTATTTACAAAAACAGTGGTAGTCCATCTAAAATATACATTATGTCTTCATTGAAATGTGTGCAAAACTTTTGTTTTAAACAAAAGAAATGTCTATTGCTGTAATATAATCAATTTTTTCACAATGTTCATTTTCATTTTAAATAATTTGAATCATGGAATCTAAAGACAGGGTAAAAGGATGAATAAAACAATTATTCTTACATACCAAATGGGTAATGGCTTCATTATTTCAAAACTGTGTAATGTGATAATTTATTTTAGGTTAAGTTGAAGGGAATAAAACATTGCATACTCAAAACAAATACAGTTGTGTTGGTACTTTCATTATTACACAAACCAAACTAATTGTTTTTCTAGCATGACGTACAAATGAAACACATCTTTAAGTTGATTGTTTTTCTAATGTAAGACAAGGAGACTTTACTTGATATACAAACAAAATTAAACCAGTGCAATATACAGGGTGGTGCATGTAAACTGCAGATTTTAAACTTTGATTACTCCTAAAATATTCATCCAATCACTATGAAATTTTGACTCATACTAGTTGGGAATATAGGGTTCATGATGATTTCACTAAAATTAAGTTAAATTCTTTAGAAAATATTTACTAAAGGAAAACATAGGAAAAAATTGTTCGTAGTAATTGAACTTCAATGTGTCTTCCTCCATTCTTGATGAGGGATTTCAGAATCATTTTGGTAAGCCAGAGCAGTTTCTTGACACATCTTGTTTGTCATTTCTTGAAATGCTTGCATGATTCAGTTCTTTAAGTCTTGCATGAATGTTTGCCATGTATGGTAAGCTTTCAACTTGATCAAGCCCCACAAGAATAAATCACAAGGCATCTGGTGAAAAATATAACCAGGGCATGTTAGGACATCCATGTTGTATCCATTGGTTAGGCAACTTCTTGTTCAGCCACTCATGCACAGGATGCCCCCAGTGTGGAAGTGCACCATCTTGCCTTAAAATGATGCTTCTTTCTCTTCTGTCCAACTGCACTGCTGGCCAGAATTCCTCTGGTAGCATTTTGAGATAGTGATCTTTGCTGATGGAAGTGTTGAAAAAGAAGGCTCTATACATACCTGATTGGCTGACTGCCGCCCAAATGGTGGTGAGTGGCAAGTGCATAGCCTCTTGCTTGATTCAGTGAGGATTTTGGTTGGCCCAATAACAACAATTTTGGCGATTCACACCACTATCCGGATGGAAGTGAGCTTCATTGGACCAGGTTAGTTCCACTAAATGGCTTAGGTTGGTTTGTATGCATTGTAGGTATTGTTCTGTGAATTCCATTTTGGTTTTTAATGTTAAGTTAATTAACTTTATCTAGATTTTTGATGTCAACAAAATAAGTACATGTAATGTGGTCAATAGAATCAGAATTTTCTGACAAATCTCAGTACAACAGGTATAATCCTATACCAGCATGAGTAGAAATCTCATGACAATCAAATGAATAATTGAAGAGTAATTACAATTTAAAAACCAAACAGTTTATATGCATATGCACCGACCTGTATATTGGATTGGTTTGATTTCGTCTGTATATGAAGTAAAGTCTTTTTGATTTATTGCCTTGTTCCACATTAGAAAAACAATCGACTTGTGTGTTTTTGATTGTAAACATCATCTTGTTTTTAATAACAATTTGTTTATTAGCCATTAATTTCGATGCTATCTGTAAAAATCATGATGTGCCAATACACTTTGCACAACAATGTACTATAGAAATACAAAATTATTTGGTAAGTATTTTTTACATTAGAATAATACACACTGTATCTCATTTTTACATTAGATTTTTTCCATTATTTTTATTGTTGTGTATGTAAAGATTATAACTACTATTACTATTTTAATTTCTGTTTTTATTGTACTAATTGAATGTTTTTTCATTATCAACTTCATCAATAAAAAGATTAGTAATGACGTCTATCTTGGAATGTATCTCTGTATGGTGAGAATATGCATATGTGGAAGCATATGTATATTCTGTATTTTAAAAACTATTTTTACTTGGAAATATTTATTGATTCAATTTTTACACCAAATAATCTAACAATAAAATGTTTGTATATTCAAAACGTGAAGAGCACATCTCTCTTGATTTTTTTGTGTTATAGAAAGAATTCTAATTTCAAAGGTTTTTAAAAATTGATTAATTAATATGAATAATAAATTGCTACATTTTTAACAATAGACCTCAACAATTCTATGTTCATGGAATTTTGAAAATTACTTAACCTCTATGTGTATAAAGATTGTTACATTTTGATAAATTTAATTTTGTTTGTCAACAAATATTACAACAAACAGAGTATTTCCAATGACGTCAGGTATAGACAGAGGGCAGAAGAAAACAATAACATCATAGCTATGTAAGATATCAGATATGCCTGCCAAAGTCATAAAAGTCTATGACCAAATTCATACTACACGTATTCACAAATTTTATCAATAGTCATTTTTTGCTGTAGCAAGAACATGAAAATGCAGAACTTAAATTTTTTCAAGTAAATTTTATATAGGTTACTCTAAAACCTGAATAAATTTATCTTAGTTTAGGGTTTTACAAGAAAAATTGATAATACTGGCGATTTTCCTTTTACAAATCTTAAAAAGGTCACTTTGCCAGACAAAGTGTCAATTTCTTCTTATGCATATCTACATATATATATATGTATATATATATATANCAACAATTCTATGTTCATGGAATTTTGAAAATTACTTAACCTCTATGTGTATAAAGATTGTTACATTTTGATAAATTTAATTTTGTTTGTCAACAAATATTACAACAAACAGAGTATTTCCAATGACGTCAGGTATAGACAGAGGGCAGAAGAAAACAATAACATCATAGCTATGTAAGATATCAGATATGCCTGCCAAAGTCATAAAAGTCTATGACCAAATTCATACTACACGTATTCACAAATTTTATCAATAGTCATTTTTTGCTGTAGCAAGAACATGAAAATGCAGAACTTAAATTTTTTCAAGTAAATTTTATATAGGTTACTCTAAAACCTGAATAAATTTATCTTAGTTTAGGGTTTTACAAGAAAAATTGATAATACTGGCGATTTTCCTTTTACAAATCTTAAAAAGGTCACTTTGCCAGACAAAGTGTCAATTTCTTCTTATGCATATCNATATATATATATAAATGGTTAATGCTCGACATCCAAAATAATGAATAGTTCACTGATAAACTCTTGATGCATTACTAGATTACAAAAATCTATTCCATTTCTATTTAATTTGCAATGTATTTGAAATTAGTATTTTGCTAGGAGAGATTTTACTTAGACTTATTTTCCACGTGATAATATTGTTTGTTGAATCCCCAAAGGGGCTGATTAACCTCTCGTGAAAACATTATTTTTACTAAATAATTTCACATGAATTTGTTCTCTATCATCTTTCCTCTAAAACATAAGGCCATTATATAGCGGAAAAGACATCATTACACTGCCTACTTCCGCATTATAAATATACACATTAAAAATTACCAATGTTTGAAGTTCTGAATTTTTCAATGTAACAATCAACATGGCACAATCAGAATTTGGCAGAATACTTGTCACACTATAAATTAACAGTCAGGAAAACACAGACATATCAGGACTTTCAAGAGAAATTTTACAGAGAGGGCAGTAACCTGATATCTAGAATATGTTTATTATCATTAGATTTGCTAAGCACACTCTCAAAAAATGCTTCTACAGATTAACAGTACTTGCAATCTTAACTAAATTAGCATAAAAGTTATAATGCATTCCTACTAAAAAAAGTATTTCTACGCAGAAATCAGAATTATTTTAAAACTGTGAAAAAATTTGCCTATGACAGAAAATTATAAAGTTTACAATGTTTGTTCCAAATACTAATATTATAATTGTGAAAATCCTTCATTCTATCAACACATAGGTAAAATATATTACTAGTTTATTGAATGAAACTTGCTTTAAAACAAAAATTTAAAAATATATTCTTAGTATATAGCAAGTTATATATGTACAAATGTAAGCTTTGCAGTGTTAATTTGCATCCAGATTCTAAAATGAAATAATTAGAAGTTAAATTTAGCAATTAAGTTGAAAATAATATTGTATTAGTATATAATGTGACATAATCTATCAAGACTATCATGATTGGTCAGGATGAGAGGAAAAGAATGAAGAAAAAAAGACTAAAATTATTATTGATTATAATGATTAATTGTAAATCATGATAGGATTGATTATTCAGTTTGTAAAATGTTTTGTGCAGTTAATACTTAAAATTATACTCGACGGTATTTGACAAAACAAAAGATGGTCAAACAGCATAGTCAAATTAAAGCTGACGTTGCGTTAAATTAACAGAAATATTAAAGCGAGGGAAAACTGTCAACAAGAAAGAATAGCAGGTACTTGTCGAGTGTTTAATTGTTTATCAAAAAGTGCTATAAATATAATGCATTGGATGTAATAATTGATGAGCAAATCTACTTTGGATTAGTTTTCTATTGTCAGGTCATTTTGTATATTTAAATGGAAAGCTAAACGTATACAAGCTAGGGTAATTGTATGGTGGTCTCCCACCTCCAGTTTACGTTGTACTCTAAGGTTACGAATAGGTGTAGGAGTTTTTGCCATTATAGCTTTC
>CABFPE010000635.1:5501-20627 GCA_900660155.1 Hofstenia miamia | reverse complement strand
AGTGGGAGGAGTCCCAAAAGTAGGAGAATAAATTACAGTACGACTCGAACTAGAATCCATTAGAATGTAAAGAACAAAACAACAATTTTCAGAACTGACAATGGGAGCACTCCCACACACACAGGAATGAAAAAAAGATACTTACAAGGGGAATCAGTGATTAACAGACCAAAAAGGGAAGAAATGAACACGGCTGTACTTGGTAATAAATCCAACGACGTAAAAAGCACTAGTAACAAGTAAAACAAACAAGAAATGTAACAGTTGACATCAGCCAAATAAGAAACGCAGAAGTGTCATCACCATCCTTCGAGGGTGAGGAAGCTAATGAATACATTGATGGGTGACTTTACATGAAGTCTCAAAACAATAATACGTACCAAATGAAAACCAACTCACAACCAAACCATCAAAAGAAAACAACAGGATTAAACAGTTATCACGTCAGCATCCTGTCACGGTCGCCATGTAGAATTGGTGGCTGGTAGGAAAACTTAACTAGAAACTTAATTGACTCCACAAAAGGTTTGAATAGCCTTTACAGAACAGCCATGATTCCGGGAAGGGAGTAACACAGGATTTATAACATATAGATGTAACATTGGTAATTCATCCAAGTACCAGAACTACTTTTAGGTAAGAGCCAAGATGACCAATTCCTATGGCTTCCAGCTGAAGTGGAACATCCAGAAGTAAAGTGCTTAACCTATTGACTGGTGCTACCCTATCTGTCTCAGTTGCTTAATTTCTATCTCACTTCAAAAATACAAACTCTCATTTTCATTGTTATTTCTCAGCTCACTATTAAATAATCTGTAATTGCCAGATATTCGTGCTAGCCAACAGCATGGTATCATCACAGTGTTAGGTTTTATCAGTGCATGTACATGTTGAAATACATAACTGTATACATAACTTAATGAACCACAATTCAGACTGGGTAATCAAATGACCCCCAGAAGCAACGTGTCACCCCATGCTGGTGAAAGCACTCCTGAATTGTCACTGATCTTAAGCAATAAGTTTCATTTAAGATAATAAACAAATAAGAAATACAACGGTAAAGACGGCAGTTAAGAGTAGACAAAGTCTATTGAATGATTGCTACAGGTTTCTCAGTTTATATACAAAAGTGTCATCATTACCTGCATTTGCTTACAACTTTAGATAGCAACGTAGTTTAACATGATCAATTCTAAATTCCCTCGCAAAATTCAATTTGAGCAAAATAAAAGCACCAACAAGGGGACATCAATTTAATAATAGCAAACTAAGATCGAAATTGATTGATAACGTCATGGTGACATAATAATACAGAGATACAATTTAAAAAAATAAATTCGACAAAATCCCCGAGCGACTCTACAATATATATATGACCCCAAAATGTGGGACTTAAACATACATATTAAATTTATGCAAATTGAGAGAGATGCAACAATCAAGGAGCAAGAGGGTGCACCACAATCAGAGGGCAGAGGAAATTACAACATCCAACCCATGAAGGAGGATGTGCAGGCATTCTCAAACCAGACGTCAATTTGAGGGTGAAAGGGAGACAAAAAGACGAATTGTCTCTCCCATTGGAGGTCTGCAACACTGATTCAAGGGGCAAGCAGTAAACTGATGTTACTCTGAGAGATTTGCAAAGCCAATTTGAGGGCACACAGAGAACTGAGGCAAAGCAGCCCAACTTTCCCTCCAAAAGTCCACAACTCTGATTCAAGGCAGTGTGACACATGGAGTTCCAGCAGAAGGTGTAAGTGGGGGAAGAACAGTACACATATGGAAGTGAATTGAGGGTGACATATCTACGGATGAAGGAATTGATCCTAAAATTTGGGCCAATGGAGACGATTATTACAAATAAAGGACCCCAATATGAAAGTGGTCTGTTTTAGGGTTTCAACAAAGAATTCAAAACAAACATCAGTAATGAAACTGTACAACCAAGAGTGCTGCCAAGAAGGGCAGTAAGAGATAAATATATATATGATCCCAAAGTATGGGACTTAAACTTTCTCACTGAATTTAGGCAAATCAAGAGAGATGCAACAACTAAGGAGCAAGAGGGTACACCACAATCAGAGGGCAGAGGAAATGACAACATCCAACCAATAGAGGAGAATACAAAGGAGTACTCAAACCAGACGTCAATTCAAGGGTGGAAGGGATGAGAATGAAGTACTGACTAATTGAAGGCGTAGAGTGAAGAGGCATCTCAGTAGTCCCCAACACTGATTCAAGAGCAGGGAGACAAAAAGACAAATTACCTCTCCTATTGGAGATCTACAATGCTGATTCAAGGGGCAAGCAGAGAACTGATGTTACTCCCAGAGATCTTCAACACCAGTTTGAGGTCACACAGAGAACTGAGGCAAAGCAGCCCAACTTTCCCTCCAAAAGTCCACAACTCTGATTCAAGGGCAGTGTGACACATTGAGTTCCAGAAGAAGGTGTAAGTGGGGGAAGAACTGTATGCATATGGAAGTAATTTGAAGCTGACATATCTACAGAGCCCACAGCTGGTTGATTGCTGAGAGAGTCAATGCTGAGCCAATTCAAGGGCAACTCAGTAGAAACCATCAGCATTGACTTAACTAACTGTGAGCACCAGTAGAGCACTAAGGATTACCCAGCTACTCATCCCCTCAGAAACAACAAGCAAGAGAACAGTCTGCTCAAAAGAAAGACAAGAAAGAATGTTGAAAATAGATGGAGAAACCCTGCACCCCTATTTCATTGGAGCATTAAAAATTAGAAACAATGCCTAAAAAAAGCGTCTCTGGAAACAAAAGCTCATATCAGGAGAATATCAAAAACAGAGAGTAGCAACTAACTGGTCAGTGTCATAATAAACTACCCAAGAGAATTAAACAAGACATTTGAGAAACAATATATGTGCAGCACAGTGCCCTTAACATTTAATGAGGATTTTACACTTGAGACAGTACAAGAAATAATGGCAGTGGCCAGAAATAAACATAGCAGCACCATCTAAGAAATACCACAGAATGGTAGAGGTAGCTTTAACAGAGATAAATAGAGTGTGTGAGCTAAGCACAAACAAAGATTTCAAAAACATGATATTTGAGGAGAAAAATGCACCAAAGGTTAGATTCAGGACATCTGTGTGGCTAATATTGATATTTACAAGGGAAGAAAAACTAATGATAACTTAAGCAGGGAGACATAGCCTAACAAAAGCAAAAAGTACAAAATTGTGAAGTCCCTGATTAACACAGAAACAAAGAATTGGCTACTAAAAGGACATGTTGAGAAACTGACATCCCCAAATGGTCAAAAAAGCCCATGCCAATAATCGAGAAGATGTTATGCAGACTCATAATAAATAAGAGCCCCATGGGAAGAACATCAACCATAGAAATGGCAAATAAGACAGGAATAGCACCAGAGGAAATCATGCTGTTTGATGAACAGATGAGAAAATATATGTGGGGTGCCACATCAGAAACGTGGCTGAGTCAGGTTGAAACAGAGCCTTGGATTACAACAAAAAAGATTGTCAATACCAAAGAAAGAGTCAAGATGATGAAAGAGAAAAACATACAGCAAATATTACAAGAAGAGATGAGGTATTATCAAAAAAAGGCCAAGGTGCACATTCATGAAGATAATAAGGAGTGCAGAAATGATGCAAAGAGGCGGGATAACAGAACCTGTTGAGGTCTGCAAAATGATAACAAAGACACAAATGGAAATTCTCAAAGAAAAAGAGTTATTAACATTGACACAACTGATTGTATCCCTGAAAACTCAACAGGATAGAATTAACATAGAGAAATGGGGAGCTATCAGTTTGGGAAGCACAATGGAGTGCATGGATACAGATGACAAAAGATTTTTGGTTGAAATAAAGATTATCAAAAAGTTAAGGAGGAGGAAATGGTAGCATCAATGAAATTAATGTTCATGGAGACATTCATGAAAACAGAGCTGGAAGAGCTGCTAAATCCATACAACCAATTGGCTGTTGATGTCAAATGCATCACATCAAAGATAGAAATGAAAGAACAGATCCAGCTAAAGATGAGTAGAAAGGGATTAATGCAAACTTTTTGGGACACCCTAAAAGACAGTAAAATGAATTACCTGGCAACAATAGGACTAGCAACAGCACCAACAACATCTGCCACCTACAACAAGATAGAGCAACAGATTGAAACAAAAATCCTCATATGTATGCCACCAGAAACAATATCAATTCCAATGATACTCCCAAGATGGAGAATACCAAAGGACATTAAAATAGTGAAAGCGTTTTTGCAAGAATATAAAACATATATTTACACAAAAGGACGAGCAAAAGCAATAATCAATAGAGGGAACTACAACAAAACAAAAGAAATTATGCTCAGTAATGACTACTGGGAGTGAGTATATGTTGAGGGAGTGATAACTCCCTATCAACTATACACACAAGATAAACCCATCCATGAACAGCACAAGGAACCAAGAAATGATGTAGGAAGGGAGTAAATGATGTAGTTTGGCTCTATCTATGGGACAAGCAGCATAGATACTACAACATCACAAAGCAGGCTGAATAGTGACCATAATGAGATTGAATAAAAATGACACAAACAAGATAACAGAGGAGGAAGTGAAGAACAACATAAGTTTCTTCTATAAGGATATACCAGCAGCCTCTAGAAAGTATTTACATTCATTTATCCAAATACAGCAATCCACAAAGATCTAGGACATACAAGTAGAGCAGACATGCAGATGATGTTGATGATAGTGATAAAGGGTATCCACTGGTATAAAAAATATTATGACATATTTTTGTGAAAAAGGAAGGAACTACAAGAAAACACACCAATATCAGAGAACATAAAAGAAGTGAAATTCCTATGCTACCATAGCACAGTAACCACAGAGAGAGAAGCAACACTAAAAATGACAAAGCAGCCAGAATTTGCATCAATAAGCTGGACTGACCCAAAAGCAGAATTAATAATAAGAAAGGCTGATGAACAAGTCCATGAAGAAAGAGCTGTACTGAAAATAATGCAAGCTGAGGGGGGCATGTAGCATAATCCAAGAATTAACACTGCTAAAGAAGAACAATTAAGAGATTAGTTAGTCAAGGAAGATTATCATCAAATTATGATTAAAATAATATTAATTGTAAATCAAATTCAATTTAAATTTATCATCATTAATTTTGTAAAATGCAACTAAGAAACAATATTTACCAAATAGTATTTGTTGAAACAAATTGGCAAAAATGGAGGGGGCAATATTGCTTCCATTACTTTTCAGCCATTTTGGCAGATGATTTAACATTCAAATTTGACAGGTACTTTTGGATCTGGAACTATAAATAGAGTGAAATCATTTGGAGAACTGTTGAAGTAAATTCTTTGAAAATCTTATCTTTAGATTTATATTGGTTTGCTTATTATTAAATCATATCAAGCTAAACAGTCAATGCATTAGCAGTGGCAAGGGCACACATCAGGAGTGATTGGAGGGTCCTTGATCAAAGCCATGAAACTGCATTTATGTTAGGGATATGATTAGGAGTTTTTCTCTGTTTAGTTGACTATTGATTCTTTCTTCAACATGTATGCAATAATGAAACCTCAGAGAAAATGGTTGGATAACCAATTGTAGGTTATTATATTTTATATTAGTTAAACTACATAGGTGACCTATAAATAGACTGATAACAAGACTGAGTATGTATTAATAAATGTAAGTTAGAAAGCTGCAAGTAATTATCTATTTAAATATTTAAACTAATTAACGCCAGTATTTTTCAGTAATGGCTGAATAAATATTTATTAAGCAGCTAGTGGCACTGCCTGGTTGCAAGTATAAATTACACATTACAAATTTAGTTTAAGTCAGTTACATCCAGCCTTGAGGGTTGCACTGAGTTAGGATAGGGAACATATAAGTTACATCATTGAGCTGAGATATGGAAACTATCCATCAATGATGAAGAAGACTACTTGTTGGGAGATTCAGAAATATGAGTCAACTGGAGGCCTTATGGAAGATCAGAGAACAGGAGAACTGCAACATTCTGCCCACACCTAAATAGTGTTTGATTACTATACAGCTAATTGAAGTTAATTAAGAGTATCAATGGAGTAATGCAGTTAGTAAGAGTACATCCCTACCCACACTTAACACAGAATTACATTGAAAAAGAATTAGTCAACATGAGTTAGAGCTTGTTAGCAGATGCTATCAGACAATAAGATATGTTTAGTAATAATATTTCAAGATTTCTCTCACAATAAAGCTATTGGTTCTGAAATATATGAGTCTTGACAACTTATATATTCCAAAGCCTCAAAACTTTAGCATTCTTAGTTTACAAGACTTCTGAGACTCAACTGCAGTTCTTATTCACACAGACTTATTCCTACATTAAATATGTCCCCAACATTGTCTCATGGTCAACAAATGTCTAGCCACGGACATACTCCTTTAGGCACAGCCATACAAACTTATCTCTGAAACAAAAGCTTTCTACATATCACCAACATTAATGTCTCCTGTGTCAATCTGTCAATGTTTTGAATGAAGTAAATAGCATATGGACTAACATTAAAGCTGTTTGCCCCACAGACAACAGCTGGCCTGCTATCTCAAAACACACACCTTCAGAATTATATCATTATTCAGCTGAGCACTTACTACTGACCATCCAGTAATAAATAGAGGCTCAATATCTGATTTAAGACAAGCCTTCTTCATTGAAACACATGCACTGGATTGTAATGCAAAATCTGCACTATGGCTAATTTCAATCTATTTAACTGAGAATCCCACTTAACTTTTCCCTCCCACAGAACAGGAGATCAACTACAAAAGAGCAAATCACATGAGATTGCTGTCATTCCTATCTCAGCCAAACTCAAGAATTGGTATTGTACTTCACTGCTGATGATTCCACCTGGCAAAATGCAAAATGTACAACACTATTCAAGAAATACTCTTCTCACATCATCAACCAAGAAAACATACTAGGAACTCATGCTAACAACAAACTGGCTATTGTCCCAGAGAAGTTCACATAGTCACTGACACTGTTAAGAAATTGATGTGGGGCTCTACATGTGATTCAAAGTTCTCATTATACTCCATTATCATTACTGCATCTGCAAAGATGCATCAAACACTTAAAAAAACTCTTACTACAAGAAATCAATTAAATTCCTCCTCATAATAAAAATGAGGTCTTATTCAACTACTACAATAAGCATTACACTGAGTGCTCCTGCAATGAACTCAAATGCAAAAAACATGGCAGCCAACACACACCAATAGAAATACTTGAACTAAAACAGCAGTCTTCAAAAGAACTGCAAAATCATGAATCAAACCTCATATCAACACAATTAATCTTAACACTGTAATATCAAATGCAGCTCACCAAAAACAATATAGAAAAACTCTGATTTAAAATAAGCCCTGCAAATTAGAATGGGTTAAAAAGATGCTATGAGAGGCCTAGGGAAATATACCTCTTACCAATAATGAGCAGTACATTAATAACCTGGGCAATCTTGTAAAAAGTTTGAACTCAGACCAATATAAGCAAAGCATGTCAAAATAAATCAAAGAAGATGACAAATCAGGTTTATACACTGATGGACATGTGCCACTGAAACACATATATCACAGCAGCAAACAAATTGCAGAGCAAATCAATTACATAAAAAGTAGTATTTGAAAACTACCAAACAAAATGCTAATTCTGTTTTCTGGTATAGGAGGCCTTATGTAGTGCAACTTAATCCAGGAGACATTAAAATATTATTACATTTCAAAATGGCTAGAAGTAATAACCATGATGCTAGCAGGACATTTGTGATCAAGAACAAATGACTGAGGAAATTTTTAATAGCAACATTTTATGTTCTTCAACAAGATTAAAAATCATTTGAATTTCTACAGATACTTTAGATTTTTCTACCAAAAACATACAATCAATTAAGATGGCACATATGCATCAGACATCAATGTGAAAATGATGTTATTTATTTCTATTAAAGGCCTTTACCTATACCTAAAATTCTACAATATTTTCACTTGAAAATTAAATGATCTACAGAACTCAATTGCAATATCTTAATGTATGGAAATACCTAAACTTACAATTTTACAAGAAAGTGAGCTGACCTGCTATCTTGAAATGATCCTTGTACTATTAGCTTGGTACAGCCAACTCACGTGTTAATCATACCTGATACCTTAGAAATCTTGGACTGAAATAACCCAGGTTAGGGAGGCATGTTGCATAACTGCATTTAATTGCATTTCTCTATTTTTGACATTAGTTATATGAACTTAGTTATTTGCAAATGCTCAATTATGTTAGACAAATCAGTTTTGGTAAAATTTCAGTTTTATACATTTCTGTTAATTTTATATAGTAATTTCTGACCATTGCAGACTACACATCTTTATTTACTCTTATTTGCAACAGTGAGTTGTTGTTTATAATAACCAGATTTTGTTCATATAGAAATGTATGTGAATATTCATTTTGCTTACTAGAAAGTAGATGTGGACTGTTTTATCTTTGACTTAACTTTATTTAAATTATGCTTTTCTAAACTGTCTTTAATCAGTTAAACAGTATCTAGAAGTGGTACAGCTCACCAGAATACCCTTAATTGTAGGTCTAATGTGTTTCATTCATTATCTAAAGCTGTTATTATTGTTACCACCTAAACTGCATAAGCCAGGGAGTGCACCAAGCTTAGGTTCTCACTTAGCAAATAGGTTTTATTACACTGCATCCAAGAATATTAGGGCTTCTCTGTTTCTTTCTCCTATGTAGGACTCTAGTCTTAAATAACTCTTTCACAAGGTTCTCTGTTTCAGGTCAGCTGAGTGTGGCTACTCTTCCCTCTCTTGATCTCCTGTCACTCTTTACTTTTATAAAGAATGGGTATTATGATAGTAGGAGTTAATTATTTATTGTAGCACAAGAACATTCATTCTCAACAAGATTCATTAATCAGATAAGGAATTAGGAACATTGCTGATCTCAAGGTTGATGACACATTGTGTTGAAAATGTTGTAAAACAATTATTGTTCCACATATAAATGCTTGTTTGTCATGAAATAGATAGAATTCATTAGCATTTTTAGAAAACTAAATTTAAATATAAAATTACTATAAAATATTAAATTTTTCTCCAAAAAGAACAATTAATAACTCACAATTGAGTATAGTTAACAACAAGCAACAGGAAACTTTATTTATAGTTCCAGTATTTATGCATATTTAGTATTAAATAGTTTAACTATAAATGTTATATGAATCACTAAAATGTATTGCTTTGTAGTTACTTTAACCATTAAGAATGAAAATATCTGTACTAAAATATATTGAACATTTTTAGTAACAAATTTAAAAACCAGTTACAAATTCCTGCAAAGCAATGTGGATTTTATTAAATGCAATGATCCAAAAATATTGATTCATGCATTCTATTAAAAAAACAAGAGCAATAGCAAAATAAACAATAGTGGTATGCATTTTATTATCAAATGGTTTTATAACTCCAAAGAGGATATTAAAGGAAAATACTAATTCACATTAACAAAATCTATTTATCTGAATAAACAAATTTCAATTACATAACTTGGAAGACTAAGACTTGAAGTATATTTTTATTGATGCTTTGTTTTATTGATTGTGACAAAACTTAGAAAATGTGTTAGATAATATAGAATGCTAGGTGCACAATTAAACTGAAGTAACTCAGTTATTGTAGAATTAATTTTACATTTCCAATTGACTGTAAAATTGCTCTACTTTTATTTTAGTCACTGATGGCACTAAGCTATATTGGTCTTTTACTTCCTTCAAAATAATGGATGGGTAAAATTTAAATGTCAAAAACTTCTTATCTATATTTATTGCAAAGTTCTACTGAATTTTTAGCATTATTACAATAATTCAAGTTTCACAGATAATACAGAACATTCTTGTTTTTTCAAGAATTACATTTTTTATTTGATAAAAATTAAATTTTATCAGTACATATAAAAGACAACGATTTTTATAATGAATCCCAAATATCTCAAAATGTATATTGCTGTTGTTATGCAAGGAAATGATTTTGATTTTTGCTAATTTAATTAGAAAAATAACATTTTTAGGTAATTGCATTTAGAAATTGATTTTGATATTGTGCTTTCCACAGAAATTCAATTTGCTCTTGCTAAAAATTTCTGCAATAACCAATTTAATAAGTGAGCAGAATCAGTAAAAATATATTTTTGTTGTCATTGAGTTGAAAATAGTTGCATAAAGTCATTATAATCTAATGTCCTAACAAGTTATTGTCTCATATTCACATTTCTTAATAAGTATACATTTTGAGATATTTTAACTTTGTTTTAAGAATTTTGGTATTCATTTAAATGATAACTATCAATGTTTAAGAAATTGTAAAAATTTATTGCACTTAATTTATAAAATATATTTTCTTGAATTATTTGCATTAATGTTTTAGAAGATTGTTGAGAAAAATTTAGATGTGATATTGTGCAATAAAAAATAGACACATTACAAATTGATTTTTTTCATCATGCACAATGAGCACATATTACAATTTTTAGTGTACTTATGTTTGAATTTATTTATTTCAATTACTTTACCACACTCCTTCAAAGCTTAAAAAATATTGCTATAGAATCAATTAAGAAATCTGTAAATAAAAAATGAAGTATGAAATAGTAGAGAAATAAAATAATTAACTTACTTTTCCATTTTTAATTTCTGTGACCATTTCACTCAAATACTTTTCTTGCTAAATGCATATTGTCAGGATTTATGTTAATAATGATTTTAATTTTAAATTTGAGTGCAATTTATCATACACTATTAATTTACTCTATGATATGAATTTTTTTAAAATTATTTTTATCTTAACAGAATAGAAAATCTTAAAATTTGAAAATTATTATGATAGTCAGGTCACTTTGATAAGAAAAGTTCAGAAGAGAAATTAAAATTGAACTTTAAGAAGCTAATAATTTAAATTTCAGCTACAATGAGTGCTTTTGCTGACAATTTTTGTTTGCCAACAAAAATAATTCCACTTTGCTACCAAAATTGAGAATAATTATCTAGTCTAAAAATGTTCCTTCCAACCAGGAAAAATTTAGCAATAAATGTTGTTTATGTAGCTCCATTTTTAACAACTTTAATTGTTAAGTAATTAAATTCAAAAGTTGTTCATTTAGCAGGGTGATATGACAAATTTTTTTCTTTAAGAAATAATTCTCAAATTTCAATAAATTATAATAAAGCTATGATGGTATTCATTTTCAGTTTTACATTTTGAATTCAAAATTTAAAAGTGACTAGGTTGAAATCCTTAGCCATCAATAAATTGTGTTTAATTATTCCTAAGCAGCTGTCCTGGACAGAACTTGTTTCAACATATAAATTTTATCAGCAATAAGTTACTATACAACTGTACATATGCATACATTTTTCAACTTACACTAGTGAGCATGATCATTGGTACAGCGCATTTATTAAAGCTTTTCATACTAATAACCAAATCAAAAATAAACTAAAGTATTTTATTTACAAACACATTAAAAATATTTTAAAAACACATGCACAGTAATTAAAAATAGGTATGGCCACCATTAGCTTTAATCAATGCATCAATTTGTTTTGGCATGCCTTCCACTAGTTTTTTCACAGTCTTTTTCTTTTTATTGTGAATCATTGTATTTTGCCTACTAATATTTAACAATTCATTAATTATTTGGTTTTATTCTCCTTGATAATGGCCCAAATTTTTTCTATTGGGTTCATGTCAGGCAATTTGGCTTGCCAGTCTATCACACAGATATTTTTGCCCCTCAAATACTCTTTAGCAGCTTTACTTGTTTGGCATGTAGCACTTTTGTGCTGAAAAACTCAACTACCAGTATACCATTAATTACCTTGTGGTATTAGGTGACTCTCCAACACTGTAATATACTGTTGAGAGGCCATATTGCCATCAACAATGTCAATTTGTCCCAAGCCATGCATGCTCATGGATTCCAGATCATAACTTTTTGTGGCTGTTTGACTTGTACAGCCATATTTAATGATGATGATGGTTCATTACCCTTTCTAAACTAATTGTGGTTGTGCCAACTGTACCTCAAAGCTCAACTCATCACTAAAAATAACCTAAACAAAAAAATATGAAAAGAAAAATATTAGGCAAATATTTCAATATTGATATATTGAGATCTAATAATATAGAAATGACAGAAAAGTCAGATAAATTAGTAATATTGCTCTAAAATATGTAAATTTTAATGAAAATTCATTATTTACTTGCTAGAAAATACTAATTAAAAAAAAACAATAGAATTTTCACAAGAATAGCAAAACAACTAAAAAAAACTTACTGCATTTCAAAATTCCCTTAGCTTTGATTTGTATTCTTGGCCCAAACCAACCATGCTTTTCCTGTTAGCAAAGGATTTTTCAAGGGTTTACAAGCATATCTACCACCTTCATTCAATCATCTCTTTATTGTGTGAACCAAAACAAGCAAATTAAGGTTATGTTTAATGTTGACTGCTGATAACCTTGGATTTTTAATACTTGTTCTTAAGATCGTTCAATCATCTTGGATGGTTGTTTTACATTTCCCTCCACATTTTCTTCTAGTTGTTTTCTCACCATTGTCATCAAATCTTGATGCAATATGCTGTACAGAACTTTGTGGAACTCCAGTTATCTTACTAATTTGCATAATCAACATACCAGCATCATTGTGTAAATTAATAACACAGTGTCTTTGTTCTTGAGTAATATCCATTTTAAAATTTTCTGATTTTTATTTAAAATATGCTTTAGCAATGGTATTGTATATAAATATAATAGTGAAATTCACTTGCATGATATATACATACATACATATATACATTTCACAATATATTCATACATACATACACATATACATATACAAATAAACAGTACATATATGTTATATAATGTATACATGTTCAATAATTGGTTAAAAAAACAATTCTATACACATATTTACATAAATGTATTAATATCTACAAATAGACTGTCTTAGGCAATATGTTAAAAACAATTAAATGTATGTGAAAAAAATTGTTTCTGGTTGTAACTTTTTTGCAGTCAGTGTACTTAGTCTGTACCCCAAACTATGTTTCTGTTTCTTCCATGTCAAGTTGGTTGTAGCTATAATTTGGTTTTAATATTTTTGCCCCTCCAGTTGGGCTTCTGTTTCTTCTTGGAATGTTCAGTTGATAGTAATAACCACTGGTTTGTCTTCATGATGTGAGTTGTTTGCTCTTGTGTTTTGCTGTTGTTCTCATTTCTGCTCTTCTTCTAGTCTCATTAGTCTGATTTTATCAACCAACAATTTGTTTTCTTGGGTTAGCATCCCCATTTTTTGTTAAAGTTGGTCAATTTCTTCAATTAATCCTTTCTCCACTGTTTTAAGTCAAGTTTCCATTGCTTTCTGATTATTATATCATTCTTGCCATTCACAGGTTTCTTTTGCCTTGGCTTCAATTTCATGGCTATGTTATTTTTTATTCATTTGATCTCCACATGTACAATTACATCATGTTTTGCTATGCTTTCCTGCATCTCTTGTTTTAATTGCAATTTCATTAATTCACATCCACACTTGAATTTAAGTAGAGTTATCTCAATCTGCCATCTCTCTTAAGTATCTCAAAATTCTCTGATGTCTACCATTGTGAATGATACTGCTCAGTGAAGGTTGGGGTAGTTGTAATGTGAATGTTCTCTCCTCTGGTGATGTTGCAATTGGTTCAGGGGTTGACATCTCAGAGGAGGCTCCATAATTGCATCTAGCTGGTACTGATATCAGGTGCTTTGTGGGTCAATTTTGTGATATGGAGAATATCCTTTTGTGGTTTCTCATGATTTTTGCTTCAGGTATTTACCATTGTGCATCTCTTTGGTAACAGTGGTGGTGCGTCTTTTGGCTTGATAGTGTTTAGTGCATCTTACAATGCAGGATTTCATTCTTAGGGATTAAAGAAATGCCTTTTTGTTTGCATTTCATATGACTAGAGAATCTTTACATTTACTCACTGTTGCCCTTTATGATCTCCTTCTGTTTAGTGATTGCAGGAATGTCTTTCTATTTGCATTTTGTTCAACTAGAGAGTCTTTCTGTTTACCCTTGGTCATCACTGATTATCTTGAGGAGTATCTCCACTTTCACATTCTCTCTGTAATTAAAAGATTTGTCTTTCATCTGTTCTTCATAAACATGTCACAGTTTTGCTGTATTGTCTGTGCCCTGCTTCAACAAATTGTAGAATCTTGCCAACCCTTTTTTAGCATAAGTATTGAAGTTGCTTCACAGTCTCTAATAGTTTGGGCAAGTAATTAGGTACAACAGATTCTGAAACAGTCCTAATTCTAATACTGGTGGTAATTATTAACTTGATTAATTTTACACTGTGGCATTCCATGGGAGGTAATTAAATTTAGCTATCATTTAGGTTGAAGGAGGTGGATGGTAATGGGTTGAAACCTGAGGCCAATCAATGCTCAAGAGAAACTATCTTCTTCAGTAACAGCTCCAGTTTACTTGGATATTACATTGGAAACCATTGATGATTCTCTCAGTGCATGGAAAAATGTCTCAGTGATATCAGGTGTGTGGCTGCCTACTCATTTAGTGCATTGAATGTTCTTGTTATTAGTATGATGTAAATAAATGACTATAAAGTAACCCAGATGCAATAGCTTGTTATTGTGCTTTACATGTAATAACCCTACATTTAAATATGTACATGTTGAATCAAGGTATGTGTGAACAATCAATGTGGTCAGCAAAAGCATGAATACTTGATTAAGTCAGCAGTTGTACACTTTGTAGAGCAAAATGATAGTAAAGCTATAATGAGTAAAAACCCCTATTCCTATTCCTAACTTACAAAGCACTACAGGAAGTCTTGGCTACTGACCTCACCACTCTTTTAAATGGCTGTGTGTGAGGCTGCTCCGGAATTCTGTTAAATGAATTCAGGGACCACTGAAAGATTACCCTTGCACTTGATCATTTATCTTTTCATTTATTACATAA
>CABFPE010000634.1:457458-473041 GCA_900660155.1 Hofstenia miamia | reverse complement strand
TATTCGATTGTATTCATCCTTCATTTGTTCGGGCACTCTTCTACAGGGGAGTTTTATTGGTTTGTCAGTGGTTGTTACTATCTTATGTTTTTCCCCTATCACTTGCCCTACACATATTTCTCCATAGTTAAATATCCGTTTGTGTTGTTTTAGCATCTTCCTCAACAGTTGCATCTCCTCTTCGCTCAGGTGTTGGTAATCCTCACTTTCGATGTCCGGGATCTTATATTCGTCGTCGGTTGCTTTCGTCCCAGTGCCCTTGAGTCAGCCTTTGGGAGTACTCGTGACTTGGATGGTGTTCGTCCACTCGCCCTCGAGTCGGCCATGTGGAGTACTTTGCGCTTCGACTTGTAAGTCCTTGAATCGACCATACAAGTCGTTGGCTCCATCCTCATCTTCCAGTGCTTTCCAAATTACTCTGATGTTTGATTTTACATATTTCCCAAATATCCTGATGTGTGACTTCCTTAAATTTACGTTTCAATTTATTGGGTTGAGAATTGGAATCTTACCTTTTCCGTTTTTCACTGCAGATATGCTTGACAGCATTGACACTCTTTTAGTATTTATCCCTTTATTCTCGTAGATCATCACGTCGGCTGTGATCACCTCCTCCGTTTCGATCTCGTACATTTTCCATTGATGAGGTTGCAGATGTATGTCTTCCTGTAATTCAAACGTTATTTTTCTCTCTCTGCCCTGTTCTTCTTCTATCTCGATCTCTTCCTCTTTGACTTTTATTGTTCTGTCCGCATAGTTGATAACACATTTGTTTTTAATGAGGAAGTCATCTCCTAGAATGATCTCGTATGATAGCATGTTGTTATGTGTGTCTACCACCACTAGTGATTGCTCAAACGTAGTGTTGGCCACTCTTAACTGCACCGCTTCCAGTACTCCTTTAGTGTCNTAGTTGATAACACATTTGTTTTTAATGAGGAAGTCATCTCCTAAAATGATCTCGTATGGTAGCATGTTGTTATGTGTGTCTACCACCACTAGTGATTGCTCAAACGTAGTGTTGGCCACTCTTAACTGCACCGCTTCCAGTACTCCTTTAGTGTCAATATATTCGCCAGATGCATTGATAAGCCTCTTATTACACTTAGTGAGGTCTTCTCTTAGGAATCCTAACTTAGTTGCGCAGTCGTCTGTA
The DNA here is from genome assembly GCA_900660155.1 of Hofstenia miamia. Classification (NCBI taxonomy): domain Eukaryota; kingdom Metazoa; phylum Xenacoelomorpha; order Acoela; family Hofsteniidae; genus Hofstenia; species Hofstenia miamia. Next base: position 471,885 of record CABFPE010000634.1, on the reverse strand, counting down.
ATTATCGAGGTTGCTGCTCCCATATCGATGGTTGCTTTTATCATTATCCCATTAACCAATATTGTCATTGTATTGACTGTATCCATATTCGCCATAATCATCACTGCTGCGCGGTTTTCAGGAGTCGGCGCTCCACTTAGTTTTCCGATTCCTCTTCCATTTGGGGTTCTTCATTTGTTTCTACTTCCAATTCTATCAGATCTTCTTCCTCGAAATACCCCTGTTCTTCTCCGATCATGTTTATTTGTTTGTGGCACTCATCTTTCCTGTGCCTCTTTTTCCCGCAGTTGTAACATTTGATGTCTTTCTCGCGAACCTTCTTCATTTTCCCGTCTCTAGTAATTATTTTTATCGTCTTCTCTTGTTTATCAGCCTCACATGTTTTCGTCGTATTCCTCCAATATGTTATCCTGAGTTGGTGAAGTTCGTAGCTCCCATTGTTTTCTGCTCATCAATTGGAAATTGTGGGATTGTATTTTCTCCTGTTCATCTCTGTTCAGCTGCAATAGCCTCACCCTATCCTTCAGTTGGGCTATTTCTTCCTGTCTCAGGTCCTTATCCTTGACCAATCGCCTTTTTTCTATTTCCATCAGATCTTGTGCAGATTGTTCATCTTTGTTTGCCTCAAGTCGAGTTATTTGACCTTTGAGTTGTAGTATCTCTGCAGCTTGTGTGTCATTATCCTNTTTTCTGCTCATCAATTGGAAATTGTGGGATTGTATTTTTTCCTGTTCATCTCTGTTCAGCTGCAATAGCCTCACCCTATCCTTCAGTTGGGCTATTTCTTCCTGTCTCAGGTCCTTATCCTCGACCAATCGCCTTTTTTCTATTTCCATCAGATCTTGTGCAGATTGTTCATCTTTGTTTGCCTCAAGTCGAGTTATTTGACCTTTGAGTTGTAGTATCTCCGCAGCTTGTATGTCATTATCCTGTATTAACTGCCGATTTGTCCTCTCTAGCATGTTATTTTTGTCTTGCAGGAGTTGGTTTTGTTCGAGGAATCTGCTATTGGATTCTGTTAGCTGTTTTGTCAGTGACTTGATTTCACTTTGGAATACCTCACTCTGTTTGATTAGTCTGGTATCCATGTCAATCTGAATATTCCTAATTGTTTCCGCGCTTGCTAAATCGATATCCTCTATTCTTTTCGTTAACAAACCGATTTCCTCGTACGTTTTCGTCATATTTTTCAGTTTCGATTCCAGGGATCCAGTCTGCACTTGTTGTGATAGAAGTTTTCTGCCTTTGCTGACTTGGTATTTCTGTTTGCTGCTCTGTTGCTTCTTTTTTCACTTTTCCTTTGAGTTTTCGGGTCTTTTTAAGAAGTGTTACTGCCTTGTTTCCTCTCCGTTGACTTTGTTCTTTGTTGTCACGGTCGCCATGTAACATCCTCCACCTAGCTTATTGTGCCATGTCTGATTACTGATAACGAGTGCTCGGTAAATCGCAGGTGAGGTGTTACCAAGTTGTTGAATCATCAGACCTCTCTTTATTATTAATTAGTTATGTTAATCAAACAATTGAGTATTGACGATCACTGTTTAGGTGACNGAGTCCACAGCACCACCTCAGCTCAACTGGAATTAGTTATGTGTACCTTACGTTAGCTTAGTGCGTGCACTCAAGTAAAGCTGTAACTGACTTAAACTCAATTTTGTATAGTGTTTGTTGTTTTGATTTAATAAAGCAACCGGGCATTGATACTAACTGCATTTGCATAATATTAACATTAGCCATTACCCTAAAACTATTGGCTTAAACATTTAAGTAATAAGATTGCAGTTTCCTATACCTACATTTACTAATACTACATGTAAAGTCATTTATCAGGTCAATTATCGTCAAGTCTCCTACATTTAAGAATATATAAATATCCCTAGGTGTCGACTTTCCAGTCGTTTCAAGCATTGATTATTTAATACATGTAGTGATCGGTAGTCAGACTAGGCGAGAATCGAAAAACTCCTAACCGTAACTTAAGTGCGGTTTCGTGACTGGCACAAGGACCCTGAGAATCGATCCCGTGATGGACTCCAGCCACTACTAGACACAACTCGCNTCAATTATCGTCGAGTCTCCTACATTTAATAATGTATAAATATCCCTAATTGTTGACTCTCCAGTCATTTCAAGCATTTATTATTTAATACATGTAGTGATCAGTAGTCAGACTAGGCGAGAATCGAAAAACTCCTAACCGTAACTTAAGTGCGGTTTCGTGACTGGCACAAGGACCCTGAGAATCGATCCCGTGATGGACTCCAGCCACTACTAGACACAACTCGCCTAGCTGTACATTTTACTAAATAATCAAACCAGATAAAGTAGAAACAAAAAGTAAATAAACTCCGAAGAATTTATTGTTCATCGACATTATGGTTAAATCAAAGCTATTTATAAAATTTCTACAAAAGTACCTGCCGATTTTAAATTTCAAATGATTCGTCTGCCAATGTGGCTTTTCATACGTAAGCGTTAGTTTGCTCAATTTAATTTGTCAATTATCTCTTGATCGGCTAACAAGTTTCTTACTTTGACCAATATTAAATCTTAGTTGCATTTTACAAAAATTAACTAAAGTTTATCAACTAAATTTTTACAATTAATTTTCAATTAATAATCATTCGACGTAATTCAGCTTTAGTTGCCTTTTTGGATGATGCTACAATGTTGCTGGGCTGAGAGGTGGAACTCATCCAACTGGAATGCAGAAGAGTGGTTGTTACTGGATGTGGAGATCTGCCTCAGGCAGATGCCCAATCACCAGCAACTGGAAATGATGTTGTGAAGCTTTGTCACATAAATAGTGTTCATTATACCATCTATTAATTAGAGTTAATCAAATTAATAAAGTAGAAGTTAAGCAGTATATGTATAGTAGATCTCTACCCACTAATGTATTGCTCTAATTTTAACAGAATAATAAAGAAACCAGATGACAAAGCCTGGTAGAGGATATTCAGAACTAATCTTAAACTGCTTAGCTTTTATATTATCAAACTCAGCAACATAACTTATGTGTACTCTTGTAGCATCATCCAAAGCAACTAAAGCGAGGAATAACGTCAAACAATTGATAATAATTAGAAATTGATTGTAAAATTTAGTTAATTATTTTAGTTACTTTGTACAATGCAACTAAGCCACAATATTGTTCAAATTAAGAAAAACTTGTTAGCTGAGCAAGTAGTATTTGACAAATTATATTGAGCAAATTAATGCTTACATAGGAACAGCCATTTTGGCAGACGAATTATTTGAATTTTGAAATCAGCAGGTACTTTTGAAAATTTTTATAAATAGCATTGAACTAACCAGAATTTTGATGAACAATAAATTCTTCGGAGTTTATTTTATTTTCATTCTACTCTTATCTGGTTTGATTATTTAGTAAAATGTGCAGCTAGGCAAGTTGTGTTGAGTAGTGGCTGGATTCCATCATGGGATCGATTCGAAGGGTCCTTGTGCCAGTCACGAAACCGCACTTATGTTATGGTTAGGAGTTTTTCGATTCTTGCCTAGTCTGACTCTCGATCAATACACTTAGGGATATATATATATTCTTAAACATAGGAGACTCGACTATAATCGACCTGATAAATGACCTTACATGTACTATTATTAAATGTAAGTATAGGAAACTGCAATCTTATTAATTAAATTATTAAGCAGATAGTTTTACGGTAATGGCTATTTTTAATATCATGTAAATGCAGTTAGTGTCAATGCCTGGTTGCTTTACTAAATCAAAACAACAAACACTTTACGAAATTGAGTTTAAGTCAGTTACAACTTGACATGAGTTCACGCACTAAGCTAAGGTAGGGTACACATAATTAATCCCAGTTGAGCTGAGATGGTGTCGTGGATTCAATCGTCATTCATGAAGGAGAGGAACTGCCTTGTGGAGATTGGCTTTGGGCAGTAGCCCAACAGAAGAACTGAAGAGGAAATGTCACGCGACTCCGTCACCTAAACAGTGATGGTCAATACTCAATTATTTATTAACATAACTAGTTAATAAGAGAGGACAGTCTGACGGTTCAACAACTTGGTAACTCCTCACCCGCAAATTACCGAAGGACAATTAACAGTATTAATACACAGCGCAAATATGCTAGGTCAAGGATGTTACACTCTATCCTAGCTCAGTGCTTACTCAAGACTTTACACAACTCAACTTAGTCTCAATTTGCAAAGTGTACTATATGCTTGCAACCTGGGTTGTTACTAGCTGCTCACTTAATATTATATTTGCCATTACCAAAATATATTGGCTTTAATAATTTAATTAAATATCTAGCAGCTTCCTACCCTACATGTAATAATCAATACATGCTTGGTCACATTATCAGTCACATTATTGTCATTGATTTGAATCTAAAATAATGTAGATATAAATTACTATTTAGATTACTAGCCTTATTTTTGAATAATTTATTGTTAATACATGTAGGAAACCAATCAATAGTCAGCTAAATGAAAATAAAAACTCCTTACCATAGTCCTAGCATAAGTGCACTTTCATAGGTTAGCACAAGGAACCTTGAATCATTCCTGTGATGGATCCTCACTGCTTCTAAACACCACTTGTTTAGCTTGACATTCTATTAAGTAATCAAGAAATAGTAGAAATTAAGTAAAATTATTCTGAAGAAATTTCTTTATCCTGTTGATTTCAAAATTTGAATTGTTTGTCTGCCAATATGGCTAAAAATAATGGAAGTGAATTCACCCACTTTCTCTTGCCAAATTAGTAGGATTGAAAAATACTAATTTTAATCAATTACACTGATATTTCTTGGTTGGAGAATAGAAACTAATTTATGTTGATAATAAAATATAATCTACTTTTAATTACATTTTAAATTTGATCTTAAGTTTCTTTAACTGACTTTCTTTCACAAGTAGCTTAATTTGTTGGATGATGCTATATTATTATTGACTTTGCTGCTCCTGTGTCTACTGTTGCTTTCATCATCACTCCATTGATTGTCACCTTTATCATACTTATATTGTCTAAATTCATTAAAATCATTATCAGTGCATGGTTTTTTTGATTTGGCATCTACCTAGTTTTCTTATACTTCATCAGATTGTGATGCTTTGTTAATGTCTGTTTCTGATTCTATTAAATCTTTGTCATCATAGTAGGCTTCTTCATCCCTAATCCCATTTATTTGTTTCATATATTCAGGCTATTTATGACCCTTTTTTCTGTGACTGAAACATTTAACATTCTTTTCTCATATTTTCTTTGTTTTTCCATCCTTTCCTTTTACTCTAATAATTTTCTCTGGTTTTTTTCATTGTATATCTTGCTTGTAATTTGTGTTTTATGGCTGCTCCTCCATATTGGTGCTTCTCTATGCCATGTGGCCTTTTCATAAGTTCACTTGTTGTTTTTGATTTTTTCCTGGATGTTGACTGCTTTCTGAATCATTTTTTCTAACTTATCATCCACATCACACTAAATTTTGATTTGGGTTCTTGTACTTTCCAGGATTCCTTTACATATAGGGGAAAACAGATCATATTTAGAGTATCTGTTTTTTCTCAAGCTTAGCACTACAAGTCTTTCTCTATCTGTTGGATGTAGTTTTGTATATCATCACTCTTTTTCATCTTTGTTGCATTCAGAATAATACAATATTGATTTTTAAAACATTTGTTCCCATAGTCATCTATGAAATCACCTATTAATAAATCATAGTTTCTTTTAGTGTTGGTATCCAATAACAAGTAGTGTTGGTATGCTGTTTCTGTTAGATATAGAGGAAGTTTTGCAGTGCTTCCTCTTGGTTCACTTTCCTCTCTGCCATGGTAATTTCAAACATCTGCAGCCATTTAATAAATGTCAGGTTATAGCCATCAACCTTCCCATTAAATTTCAGTAATGTTGCTTTACAAGGTATAGTAACATTGGTTCTATTTTGTGGCAATATTGAGCTTTCATACCTTGGTTTGCTGTGCTTCCTTATTGTTTCCTCACTTTGAAGCTGCTCTTTTACTGCTTTTGTGACCTCATTTATAAATTTTTGTTTATTGTCATCATTATCTTTATTGTACTCTTCATAGTGTGCTTGTTTTTTGCACTATCTGGTGGTGCATGTGATTTGTTCTCTTTTGCTTGTCAGAACTCTATTTCATGTTTGGATATTTTCTTGATTTTCTTCTTTGTTTAGTTGTATTAATCTTAACTTATCCTTCAATTGTTCAAGTTCTCCTGTTTATTTGTTGTTATCCTGTATTAGTTTTCTGTTTTCATTTTCCAATTGCTGATACATCTTCTCCCATTTCTGATTTTGTTGTAAAAATCCTTTGTTTGTCTCTGACAGTTGTTGAGTAAGTGTCCTAACTTCCTGTTGAAATAGTTCACTCTGTCTATCTAATTTTGTTGGCATCTCCACTTTGAGTTAACTCAACATGTTTTCACTTTGTGTTTCATCTGTTGAACTTTCTCCATTAATTGCCTTATTTCATTTTTCAACAACATCTCTGTTTCATTGCTCTTACTCCAAATTTCAAGGATATCTCAGGTGCTTGTTCAGGGGACATTTGTAATGTTTGTAACTCTGTCACAGAGAACAAGTGTATGTCTTTAGAATGTGCAGTTGAGCATGATGCTATAGGGGTTACCACTCTGGGTGCTGTCTTTTTTGCACTACCTCTTCTTCCTTTATTATTCATTATTTGAAATCATTTGCAGTGGCTTTCCCTATTGGTTGCAATTCTTAGTCCTTGTTCTGGTGCAATATAGTTAAGTGTAGATTTTGTTTTCTGCTAACTATCAAATCATCTTGGTTGTAATTATCCAGTTGCTTTGACTACATCTCTAAACTAAGATGTGGTAGTATCAGGGGTATCCAAGTTGTGTGACTGATTGCATGTTGGGCCCTATGCTGAATGTAGAAAGAACAAATTTTTTGTTATGAGAAGAAACAACTATCTTAACTCAGAGAAAGAAAAAGAATTTTCTCCAGATTCTGCTTGTTCTTGTGACATGTCATGGTCACCATGTAGCATCTTCTAATAGGCTTTGATATGCAATTCCTCCATTATACTATTATAATAAGTATGGCATACTAGTGGGTAGAGATGTACTAATCTTAAACTGTTTGGCTTCTACATTATTGAACTCTAATAACTGTAATTAATGGATGATATAACAGAACACTATTTAGGTGACAAAGCCTTACAGCATCCTTGCCAGCTGTTAGTGGTTGGGCATTTGCTTGCAACTGATCTCCACATCAAGTAACAACCAATCTTCTGCATTTCCAGTTGAATAAGTTCTGTTTCTCAGCTCAGTGAAGTAACTTATGTGTACTCTATCCTAGCTCAGTGCTTACTCAAGGCTTGACAGAACTCAATTTAGTCTCAATTTATAAAGTGTACTATATACTTGCAACCTTAATTGTCACTAGCTGCTAAATTAATTATGTAATTAGCTGTTACTGAAATATACTGGCTTTAATTAAATAAGATATATAAATAGCAGCTTCCCAACCTACATGTAATAATTGATACATATAAGGTCACATTATCAGTCAAATTATAAACATTAATTTGGATCTAGATTAATATAAATATAAATTCCTACATTTGGCTTACTAGCCTTATATCAAATTCATTATTGTTTGTACATGTGAGAAAGGAAAAGTTAGCTAAATGGAAATAAAAACTCCTAATTATATCCCTAACTTAAGTGTAGGTTCATGGCTTGGAACAAGGAACCTGGAATTGTTCCTGATATGGGATCCTCACCACTACTGAACAACAACTGTTTAGCTGAACATCATGACAAATAATCAAACCATAATCAAAACTAAAGATAAGAATTCTGAAAAAATGTTTTTTCAACAATTGTTACAAATAATTTTTTTTATTTGTTAATCCAAAAAAGTACCTGTTGATTTCAAATTTCAAATGTTTGCCTACCAAGATGGATAAAAATAATAGAAGCAAATTCACCCCCTTCATTTTGCCAAATTTGTAGTGCAACATCCTCTACCAGGCATTATTACTGTTTTTCCTGTTACTATATAACATTGGTCATATATTTGTGGGTAGGGATTTACTAGTTAGACACTGCTTTAGCTTTTGTGCATTTCTGTTAATGTAACATAACAAGATTTAGCTATTCACTATTTAGGTGATGAAGCCATACAGTATTTCTTCCAATGATTGATAGTGGGCATCTGCCCAAAGCTGATCTCCACATCCAGTTTCACTTGTTCACTGATGATCCAGTTGGTTGAGTTTCACTTCTCAGCTCAATGATGTAACTTGTGTGTACCTTATCTTAGCTTGGTGTATACTCAAGACAAAACACAATTTGACTTAGTCTCTTTGTAAAAGTGTTTCATGTTAAAGCAACCTGACTTGTTACTAGCTGCTCTATTAATATTACATATAGCCATTACCAAAATATATTGGTTTTACTAACTAGTTTAATTATAAGCAGCTTCCTAACCTACATATAATAACTACTACATGTTTGGTCACATTAGTATAGATATAATTCCTAGGTTTTGGTCATCCAACAGTATTTCAAATCCATTATAGTTGATACATGTAGCAATTAATCAATAGTCAAATAAACAAGAGAAAAACCCCTCTACCTAACATAAGAGCACTTTCATAATCTGGCACAAAGACCCTAGAATCAATCTCATGATGGATCCAGACTAATACTAAACACTACTTGTTTAGCTTGACATTCTATTATATAATCAAACTATATTAAGAAAACAATGTAAGAATTCCAAATGAATTTCTTTATTAATTGCTTACAGTGAGCTTAATCTATTTATAGTACTTTTGGAAAAGTACCTGTTGATTTCAAATTTAAACTGTTTGTCTGCCAAGATGGCAGGTAAAAATAATGGAAGTGACTTTGCCCCTTGGTTTTGACAAAAGTATTATTATCAACAGATACTAATCTCTCATAATTGACACTTGTTCTTGCTTGGTTGCATAACACAAATTAATCTAAACTGATCATATAATTTTACACTATTTTTTTATAATTTGTCTTTGATCATATTCTCCTTTCAAATCAATGTTAGCAGCTTAATTAATTTGGATGATGGTACAGTAGAATCAACAAGTACTAATAATAATCTTTTTCACTGATAATTCTTAGTTGCAAAATACAAAACTAATCTAACATGATAATTAATTTTTTTGTAATTTATTTATTTTTAATCACATTTAAGTTTGATCTTAGTTCTTCTTTACTGACTATTTCCTTTATTCCTTTAGCTGCTCAGTTTGTTTTGGATGATGCTACAATATGGGTATACATCAAACTAGAACTTTTTAACTACTAATCTTAGTCTGAAAAAACATCATATATATATATATATATATATATATATATACTATATAAATCAAAATTAATGTTTTCATTGAGTAAGCTTTATCATGATGAAGAACATAATATAATGTTTGGTTTATAGATTAGGGTAAGATTGGGGTAGGGTATAATTTGGCTTAAAGTTAGTGTTGTATTTAGGTATAGCTTTATCTCTTAGGTTTCAGCTTAGGGCTATGGTTTGAGATGTTGACAAATTAGCATATTTTTGCAAAAAATTGAATTGGGGGAGATAACTCAAAAGTACTTTCAAAAGATATCTTGAAATAAGTAAAAAAATAATTGCCCTAATTGACTCACTTTCTGACAGTAATAGGTAAGAGCAAAAACTGGAACTACTATAGTAGTGTTAAATAAATTTAAAGTAATTAACTCTGATATAACAATTAAAGATTTAAGGGTGTTATTATACTATAGGGGAACCAGTTCAAAAGATGTCATTAAAAAATATTTATTAACCTTAATCCTAGCCCTACACCCCAATCATAGAAATTATATTGTAATTCATCATGATAATAATTTTTTTCGCAAAATTTTAAGTGTTGGGTGAGGGATTGGGGTTAGTGTTTAATTGCTATTTTATGACGTCACTTAAACTGGGACCCTTAAAGTAAAATAACGCCATTATAGGAATATGAATAATTAATATGTATGAAATTTATCTGAAATAGAAGAATGTACGTCTTTTTGAAATTTGGTCCTTGTAAATTTCTGTTCAAACTCTTTGAATTATTTGAAGTTCTTGTCATGTGCCAAATAAAAAAGCAGATTTGTTGAAATGCAAATGCAAACTACACATTTAGATTGTTTAGTGGGATCAAAGTTTTCTCTTGGAATTTGTTAACAACTTATTCAATAGAAGTGAATTATGCAAGGAGAAATGCATTGGAAAAACAGATGAGCTTCCATGGTGCATTGTTTATGTGGAACAACTACGACAACTGTGGCAACAACACGTTTGTATACATTGCTTGTTGATTGCAATAAACTATGACTATCCACAATCCACTGCGCAGGTAAGTAATGTGTTTGAAGGAATTTGCCAATTAAAAGATTTAACCCTTTTGTTGTAGCACAGTGTGCATTCACTTCATGCAATAATAATAACATGAAATAACTTTACATGCTAAACATCATATATGATGTGATTGTTAATAAAATTTAGCAAGCAATTGATGAAACTTTGTCATGATATTAAGGAGATTATATATATTGGCATTGTGCGAATTTATTAAATGAGTCACATAAATAATAATGTACGTTTACATCTAAATCCATACAGAGAGGCATATGTGTCTACCAAAAAGTATTCTATTATGTTCAAAATCCAATATGCAGTCACATCACATCACATGTACTATAGAAAAATATTGATTCTAAACTTGTTGTCAGCAAAAAGTTTAAGCTTCCAAAATAATTATGCTTCAAAATTATTTTGGGACATCAGTGAATGAGGTTAAGGAAAATCATGACTGCATGTTGACCTATGATAAAAAGTGTGTTAATTTTACCATTTGTCTGTACACTTTTTAGAAATTTTGAATACATCTTAACATTAAATGTTGAATTTCCGGAAACTAAATAAGTCAAAGTGTAGCAAGGCAGTGCATACACAAGGGGAACATGTTGGAATGCTCCCTGTCAGATTTTCAAAATTAACTTTTTTGGTTAATTCAATATTCACCCAATTTCGCCAAATTGTTAAAAGAAATTAAAAACTAATGTCTTAAAATGCACTTTTGGAGTCTATTTTCAACAAATTCATTGACCGTCACCCTGTGTTTGGTCACTTACTCTATAATGACTACAATGCCCCCCTCAACAGAAAATCCTCTGTAAACCCTGTATTAAGGTCTGTTCCTTATAAGAATAGCATTGATTATTTATAGCCAGCAAAAATTAATTAGAATATTACTTTTAAAAGGCCGGGTCTGCATTTATGTTCTCCCAACATCAAATGAATATAGACATAGCACAACACAAATTATTAGAGGATTCTATTACTATCAAAATCACTTTGAATATTTTCGTGCTTCTAATAAGTTTTTGTACAAAATATATATTCATTGATATGTGGTGATTTCAATATGCCTAATGCTAATTGGGAAAGTTTTCCTTCAACAAATAAAGATGATGGATGCATTTTAGAGTAATTAATAAATTTTAATTTGATCAATTAGTTGACTTTGCTACTCTGATTAACAGAAATTTACTTGATATGATCTTTACAAATTCTAATAAAATTGAAGTTTTGAATTACATTTTTCAAAATGAAAATTTTTCTGACCATTCTCTCACATCATTCAAAATTAAATTTGATGAGTATGATGCATTTAATTTCAGCAATATATAAAATGATAAGACAATTGAATTTTAACATTATTCTTTTCATCAAGCACCAGAAGAGCTTCATGAACTGTTACAAAGATCCATATTTTCGTTTATTAGTTTTGATGTCATAGACACACATATTGACATTATAATAACTACTTGAATGAAAATTACAATTATAGATAACACTGTACCACATAGAAGAAAACTTCAAATACCACCAAAATATCTTAGTACTCATTTAATGCATTTCTTTAATAAATAGAATACTTTAAGAAGAAAACATTCTTTTAACCATAATTCATATGTAAAGCTGTTAGGAATCTATTAGATTCCATAGAGTTATATAAAGTTACTTTCATAAACAATTTTCTCTTAGGACAAATTTTAATGAATATTACTCTTTTATAAATTCAATGTCTTATTCTAATTTTCCTAACATAATGTCTGATAACAGCATAGATCTCACTGATTTACATGATATATCTAATTTTTTTATGACTACTTTTGTTCTGTTTCTAATCCAAGCAAGACTAACTCTATAGAGTTAGCCTTGAATCCAAGTAATGCTAATAATATGAATGTTTTATTTCCATTGCCATTAATCAACAATCTTGAAATAGAAATTGAAGACGTATTTAAAATGATTTCTAATCTCTCAATGAATGTGGATATGATAGCATGCCCAATTGTTTCTTAAAGAAGTTTTCAACAGCACTTGCACCCCCATATTTTACAACTACTTCAGATTATAATTATATCAGGTACATTTACTTCTCTCTGAAAGCATGCAATTACCAATGATTATGGCTCTACAATAAAGCCCTTTTCAAGTGCAAAATTAACAAGAAGAGTAAAACAGATAATTTCTTTTTACTGTAAAATTATATTGGCAAATTCATCCAAATACAAATATTTATCTCTTTAATAAATATTCAAAAGTAAAAATGCAAGTAAAACATTTATTTAAACACCAATTTATTGATTATATGCACCTAATAAAGTCTGTACTCATTTCCTAGTGTGTAATTGTACTATATGCAATTCTAAGAATTTGCTTTATAAGAAATATTGAGTTTTTTCATTTTGTTAAATAAAGAAATATAGTCTCTTTGTAATGTCCTGTATTGTATTGAATTTGATCATTGTATCATCCCATCCTCATTCACATGAAATTTTCTCTTTTCATTGTCCAATTGGTTCCATGACACATTTTATAAAAAATGATAAGTAATAGACTGAATACCACACTCCATGTTCTTTCTTTTTAGTTCAAATCCATTAAAAGATCTAGTATCAGGTCCCTGGAACTGAGTTGACTAAATTCCATAGAACTGATTGGTAAAAACAGAACTCGTCAAATAGTCTATAATGTATAAACAAAACTAAACTTCAATTCAATTCAGTGCCATGATTAGTTGAAGCTGCTAAAGTAAGTGTTTTTGATCCTTGTCTTGGCTAAGTTAATTTCAACTTCATTGCCTAGTAAAATTATGTAATGTACTGTCACATATGCAGAGTCATGATATATGAAAATGCACGCAGTAAGCTGCTATGCTTCACAAACTTTTTGTAGATAACTAAGTTATTTGCTGTTTCATTAAGTATTAAAAAATGTATATGTAGATATACAGTGTTAGAATAAGAATTAGTAACAAATGTTAGGTGCCACAAACTGACCCAATCTTTAAAATATCTGAAAAGATTTCAGAATTTACTCTAGAATTACTTTAAATATATTAATATTGCCATTTAAGCAATATAGTTTGACATTAACAAAATTAAGTTAGTGTATTCACTCTGCTCTGTTGAATTCTTTTGTTTAAAACAAATTTTAAGTATGTCTAGCCTGATAATTTCAACAAGTCTAACCACTCTTGCATCATTCTTACTAACTTTGGTTATTTTAATGCATAATATTTGTGCTTAAATAAAGTTAAGGGGAATTTATAATTTTCTATAGAATTCTGAATTTCTGTTTGTTGAGTTTGAATGTCCACAAATTTTCAAACTTTACATTTCATAAATCAATTTCAATTTCAAATCCCTTTCCATAATCTGGAAATGAATAGGATGGATGGGAATGTCCATTTCCAAATGTAACCCTGGTAAAACAACTATATTTATGTAAGCAGCTTAACAAAAAATATAACAATTTAAAATTAAAAAATGTATTTTCATTAATATTTCACACAAGATGGCGTAAAATTCATTCAGATTACAATTACAATTATATTTAACATAAAGATAGACATTAAATTGATTATCTTTCTAAACATTAGCTTGTTAAAATGGTAAATCATATCTATAATATATACCGAGCAGAAGATAGTGTTAATAGATTCAGAAGTTTTTTGACAAGAAAAATATGAGTGAATAAAAATATTTTGTCTAAATTACAATATTTTAAATTTTACAAATCAATTTCCAAATTCATAAATTCATAACAGAAAGAATAGAAATGTAGTTACTGTACAATGTGAATTCAATGTCATAACTATGCTACAATAACTACTGTCATATAATTAAATAAAAATATTTAGAATGTAATGTCTAAAATCCAATATTTTGAATTTTACAAATCAATTTCCAAATTCATAACTTCATAACACAAAGAACAGAAATGTAGTTATGGTACTATGTTGAATTCAATGTCATAAATATGCTACAATAACAACTGTCATATGAGTAAATAAAAATATTTAGAATGTACTTGT
>CABFPE010000634.1:409051-419337 GCA_900660155.1 Hofstenia miamia | reverse complement strand
AGTTTAGCCTTAGTAAACTTCATAATTTTGACAATATAGTACTGAGCAAATACCAGAGTAATTAACCAAAATCTGATCGATTACATATGATAAATTTTTATTTCTTTGGAATGCATATAACACTTTTATAAAGGGTGATACATGATTTTCCGAACTTTTTTCAAATATTTTGTGAACATTGAACAAAACAATATATCAATAGTGTATTAGGAACTGTATTAATGCGGATTATATATAAACAAACTAAAACATTTAAATTTGTTCAAATTGACTTACATAAGCACTTAAGCACTTTTGGGCCCGAACTTCTGTTTATTAGCATTTTCAAGGAACTCTTTGGAGAATTGAAAACCTTTACAATACTGTCATTAAATGACTTGGATTGCTTGGATGGAACAAAGACCTTTTCCTTCATGTATTCTCACAGAAAGTAAATGCAGAGATTAAGGTCGGGAAATGGTTACGTCACGTGTGTTCAAAACCAAGTCCTATCACAGAAGAAAAGTTTTTATGGAGTATACTCTTACTATCATTTGTTCTGTGAGGTATCATTCTATTTTGCATAAAACGATGTTGTAGCAACATCTTGCTGTAATTTTCACCATTCACGGATCAATCTCTTGGAGAAAAACTAAATAGGTAAAGAAATGTTGACGGTAAAGCCAAACCATGCAGTAAGTTTTGAGCTGTGCAAGATGTTTTTGTTATAACATTATTGCTTCTCTGTATCTCAAACGCGAGAATTTCGTTTATTTATGCATCATACAAGTAGAAATGTGATTCGCCAGTAAGCAATTTTTTAACGGAGATTCTCCAAAATCGTATGGCACAAATCTCATCTGATGTCATTTGTCAGGTCAGGCGAGTCTTGAACTGTTTGTCACTTATAAGGCTTAAATCAAATTTGATCATGAACAGTTCTTTTTACTGTTGAAAAAGAAGAAATGTTGTCACCACTGGCAGAAATTCTTCTCAGGAATGAAGTTCCAACTCATTAACTTCCTCTAAAATGTTTTCTGCAAATTCGTAATGATTAAATTTGCTTTCCCAGGGGGCAAGACAATATATGACAAATTACTATGCTCACGAAATTTATTAATAACTTGGCTCACAAATGCGTCACTGAAACCATCTACTGCTTTTTTGATGTTGGAAGCAGTACAAAATTTCCGGACAGCAGTTGTGGCACTGCAGCTATTCTTGAAATACAGCTCTACAATTTCATTCTCATTAAATGTCGACATGGTATGAAATTCGGAATTGGCACAATGGCAAACAAATCGACTTATTGATTTTTCTATTGGTCACATAACACAGAAAAAATCATTGAGTCGCCTTGTATGGTAGTTGTCATAAAACAATCAGTTGTTCTTGATGTAATGAATTTTATTTTTTTAAATTTGTGTAATGTCTGTTTTTAATGTGATTCGTCATTGTTTAAATACGCCTGTTCAGTGTTTAACAAAAGAAATTTCAGTCATTAAATTTTAACCATTAAAAGTTGAGTTTTTTATTACTGAAAATTATGTATATCTTGTGTTTTGAATAAATTTATTAATGACATTGAATATGGAATTTTTCACATAGTTCCTTACCATCGTTGTTGCGTTGTACACTGATTATATTATTTGTTCAATTTTTCAGTATTCACATAATTACAATTTAGTGTGTTTCTTTTTGACAGTCAGAATCGACTTCTTTTGCAGCAACGTTCTCAAGCAAAGATAACCTTTCCTGGCTTGTGGACAAACACCTGTTGCAGTCATCCATTATTCACTGAAATTGAAAAGGGCAAGTCTTCATTTGAGAACATAATACCTAAACATATTAAGTGAAGATATATTTTTAGTATGATACTATTGTGGCACATTTTCTTCTTTTCGGTTATTTTCTGACACTTAACCAAAACTTCGATATAAAAATTTCTGAGGTTTTGCTCACTCATCGAACAATGATGTGCATTCATGGGCAACCACATAAATAAACTTTTCTCCAATCCTGAGACTCTGTAATATCTTCAATTGTTTTTTTTCAATTCTATGTTCTAATTACGCTGCGTGTCATTTGTTTATGCAAATATCAATTTTCAAATAATATCGCGCACAATGCAGGTACGATACTGAATGGCCACTGGTGGACTTCATTTGAGTAGTCGCTCAAGTGGTATGGGTTTAGTCTGAACCCACTGCTGTTTTCCCGCCAAATTCAAAATTCGTTAATTCCAGGCGTGCCATTTGTTTATGCACTGTAAAGTTTTTGCGCTGTTATAATCTATAAAAACACGGTAGATAGAAAAACTTTATTGCACAGCAATTAATAATTATACAGAAACATGAAGATAGAGGACCAAACACTTCTAGTGATTTATGTGGGCACCGTGACACTCCAACATTTTCACTAGCCGCTTGTCGACTGATTTCGTCAGATTCTCCTGGGATTTCTGCGCAAGCTGCCTTAATTGCTTCCCAAAGATCGGTATTGTTTTTGTACTGCTTGTTGTTAGCATACACATGCTGTTTCACGATGCTCCAGAGGTTTTCAATTGGATTGATATCTGGTGAGCAAGGCGGCGATTCCATTAGACGTGACCCAAAGATGCCAATATCCTTCAAGTACGATTNGGTATTGTTTTTGTACTGCTTGTTGTTAGCATACACATGCTGTTTCACGATGCTCCAGAGGTTTTCAATGGGATTGATATCTGGTGAGCAAGGCGCCATTCCATTAGACCTGACCCAAAGATGTCAATATCCTTCAAGTACGATTGAGTGAATTGAGCAGCGTGTGAAGGAGCATTATCGTGCATAAATACTAAGCTCTGGTGCTCATTTGGGGGCTTCTGCTCAAACCACGGCTTGAAATTCTCGTCGATAAAGTTGCAATATTTTTCTTTATTCAGTTTAATTTGCCTTTGCCACCATTTTCCTGCTGTTTGTTAATGTTCAAAGTAAACTTTCTAACAGTCCGTTTGTCCAGGCGCGCAGCCAGGATTTCATTTCGGTATGGGCACAAAATAGATTTTTTTAATTTTGAACGTTGATAAAATTAAATTTTTGATACCTATGCTTTTTTTATTTAACTGTTAAAAATCTATTGTTAAATTGAACAAGAATAACGCATACAAAAGATATAATTTTAAAAACTTGACAAGTCAACGTTCATAATTCAAACGTAGTTCACTGTAATAAAAAATTCAATCTTCGATTGCTCTTTAGAGCGAGCTCGTCTAGCACATCTTTAGCATCTAATTTAAGGTCACAGTTAATTGATAAATGCGCTAACCCATATAATCTTTCCTGTCCCTAACAACATTTTTTGGAGCTAAATCATGAGAAAAGGTATCAATGACGTCTTCTAATTCTTGAAGTTCCGTTTCTTTCAGAAATGATGGAATTAATTTTTAGAAGTTTAGCCGACACTTTATAGTGATCACCAAATCTCTCATTTAATTGAATTATCAAGTTATGTAAACTGATTGTTTAAAGAAAATCTCTGGATCATTAGTTGGGTAATTCTAGCGATGTATTTGCCTGGTTGCTTTTCTTGGAACATGTATTTGCCTTATAAAAAAATTCCTTGACCAAAATTAAATTGACAAACATGAAAAAGGGCTATGGTGAATTGTCGTGGGATGAATTTGTTGGTGTGCAAACAAATTAATTTTATCCCTTTCAGCTGAAGAAACAGTGTGATATCAATGTCAACTCTATTAAAGCATTTTTAACTTTTGTTCAGCATTTTTTTGTCCTTCAATTTCGGGGGTGGCACGTGCCCAGTGTGCCCCCCATTGGCTGCGCCACTGCGTTTGTCCCTGTCCATTTCTCGAGATATTGATGTCAAATCCTTTCCTGAGGCCAGCAGCGAAACCATTGTTTCTTTTTCCTTACTATTCAAGTCTTTTTGCTTTCCCATAGTTACACGCTTCAGATAAATCGAAAATCAAACCACTGCATAAACAAATGGCACGCNGTGCCCCCCATTGGCTGCGCCACTGCGTTTGTCCCTGTCCATTTCTCGAGATATTGATGTCAAATCCTTTCCTGAGGCCAGCAGCGAAACCATTGTTTCTTTTTACTTACTATTCAAGTCTTTTTGCTTTCCCATAGTTGCTACACGCTTCAGATAAACCGAAAATCAAACCACTGCATAAACAAATGGCACGCTTCAGCAGGCAGTGAAACGTGAAATGTCTAATGCTCAGATTCAAAACAGACGGGAAATTTGAAAAACCGCGTGAAATTTCAGAGCGAGGTATAGATGCCACGTATGCCATCTATTGATCATTGCATTCGTTACTTGTTTAAAACAGACTTGTTTTAATGTTTGCATAAACAAATGACACGCACTGCATTGCATAATATTGAGTATGCATTTATTTGAATTCTACTTACTAAAAGTTTTTATTTCGATTTTGAAGTTAATTTTTCATACTACACAGCAGGGGTTCTCAACCTTGTTTGACCCGAGTCACTCCTTTTATCATTTTTCAAAATCTCATTGACCTCTTCATTTCCAAAATTTCAATTTCAATGGGGCTACAATGGATGTGCAATATTCGGTCCATGGCATCTTCAGTAGACTTTTCCTCCAAGGTCATAATTCACCCCATACATTCCGATATTGTGGTGAATTTCACCGCAATGCGAATCCCTGCTATGCAGGTTTGATTAATTGTATACATACGTCTTGACTTCTATTTTACAATCAGTATGTTTGTAAACTTTGCCATTTGCCTTAAGGAAAACAACGTCTCCAAATAACATTCTGTATGCATTTTAATGTAATATATTAAAATGTATGTTGATTTACGAGGTAACCGCATTCATGTATGCATATTCGTGAAAAGCATTCAACTAATTACAAAGGGAACCTTAATTGTATGCAAACGTTGACAGTTTAATATCTAATATTGGGATTACTCGTTTCACTATTCTCTCCACGCTTTCAAAATTATTGCTATATTGCCGACAATATATCGTTACTTGTCTGACGCTATTCAGCTATGTTGGCAGGTTTTGAATTGCGGAAATTGTGAGTGTTACATGTTCTAATTGTGCCCAGCATATATTTTTCAGGTTATATCAGGTTACTAACCATTGTCTGTAGTTTGAATCCAGTTTTTAGTGTCTCCTCAAAACACTGCACTGCAGTATTTGGAAATACTGATTATCTGATTGATTTCGCTTCTTTGGTGCATCTTATCAAATTGTATTATGCATGTATTAATATTTTTATCAAGTTTCTCCTGACTTTAAGATTTCTTTCTTATTTTTGATGTCCGTTTAGATGGCACACTTGGTGTTAAAAATGCTGCTTGTCGTCGTTTGAGGCAAGAACTTGGAATTCAGGGAATTTCTCCTTCAGATCTGAATTTGATAACACGTATTATTTATAAGGCAGGTAACGAGAACGGTGGCAGTGATAAATGGGGAGAACATGAAGTTGATTACATTTTAACACTTCAGAAAGATGTTGATCTCGATGTTAATCCCAATGAAATTCAGGCAACTTCTTACATTACAAATGATCAGCTATCTGATTTCATCAAAGCCCATAAGGTTGAAATTTTTTATAATCTTTTCAATAATTCAATTTCTACTATTGGCTAACTTTCATATATTTGATTAGTACTGCTATTAAATATCTTATTAGTCAACGTTTAACTCTTTAATAGAATTGGGTCATATATGACCCATGCTATATCTAAATAAAATATAAAAACACATAAAACTAAATATGATTTTCGGAATTAGGAGGTCATTTTACCCTAGAATATAATGTATATAATGTATAAAATTACCTCCTAATTCCGAAAATCATATTTATTTTTATGTGTTTTTATATTTTATTTAGATTAGCACGGGTCATATATGACCCTAATTCCATTAGAGTTAATGAAATTGGCAATTGAATTCAACAATTTCCAACAATTTATTACATTAAGAGTTTGATATAAAATCACATGCTTCAGTGACATTCTAATGAGCCGAATGGCGAATTTGGAATGCAATAAATTTGGTTGAAGTTTGATTCCTACAAAAATTTGTGGAATATGGATATGTTTTTTCTTTCTAGTTTCAATACGTTTTAAACATTGACTGCCATTTTTAAATTTCTACACACTGAAAAAATTTCTTGTAGTTATTCAGAAATTCTACCATTTTGTGAAAAAATTTTGTTGTATAGTTTATATTTTAATCTGATTTTAGGTGACACCCTGGTTTAAAATTGTTTCAGAAGCCTTCTTGCCTAACTTATGGAAGTCACTTTCAAGTGTAAAATTAATGGAAGACGGCGTCATTCATAACTTTGTTAGATGAGATATATTTGTTATTTTGTAATGGATTTTTAACTATAGTAATTATATTTTTGTAATTTTGTTCATTTTTTATATGTTTCCCTCAAAGTTAGCATGGAAACAAGAGTATATGAAATTGTTGGTTCACGTTGTGTGAAAGGATGACTTACTGATAAAAATGGACAACTGGAGTAGTTAGAAATATATAAACATTTTATTGAAAATTGTTTTATAATGAAGTTTTTTGCCAACCTTGAAACGAAGTTGATAGAATCGGCAGTTGAACTGTTTACAATTTGTTGAACCACAAAAATATTAGCATTTTTTAATATTTAAATATGTGCTTTAAATTTCACCTTGAATTATTCCATAAAAACTCCAAGAACTTTGCGATAGCTTTAACTCCACTTTATGAGTCTTTTTTTCATTAAAATTTATCATTCTCATCACCAAGCAGCGAAGTTTGGCAGTAGTTTAGCTTACATCTGGCTTAATACTAAGAAAACACAAATGAGATATTCTGGTGTTCTTGCGTCGAGAAATGGGTAAAACGCTTTCCTTCGCAGAATGGCTTTGAAATTTGGCAGGGGCATAGCTACAATATAGCTAAGTACAAAAATTTCCATTGGATTCCTAATTAATGTGATAATTAAACAGTTACGGAACAACCTCTCAATCGCTGGATAAAATTAATAAAATATTTGTTTTATCGAATGAAATGAATATACCTTAAAAATTAATCATAAATTTGAAATTCGTGATTCATTTTCCTAACATATTTTTAGAAAAAATTAGAGATAACTTTATTTTTCAAGGGTATGACTAATTACTCTTACCTGCCATCAATAATTTATTGAAACCAGTGCATGCAGCTTAATAGTCTACAAGTGTCTTTCAAGCACATGGAGTAATAAATTCAGTATTAATTCGAAAACTTATATTTCAGTGGAAATACTTTTTGAGGGCGCCGTTGAACTTGTCAGTTTTCAAAAGTCCTTAGTGTTTTACTGAAAATAAAACTTAATATTGTATTTAATATCGATTAATAATCTAAATTGTGAATTTGGGGCATTCCAAATTTACCAGAGAAATGTAGCCTACTGGAAATTTCAGACACGTTTTTTCAATATTTTCAAATAAAATGTAATTTAGGATAAGATATTCTTGGCCATTTAAATGTTTCCAATTAACTGGTAAAATATTTGAATGGCTGCTTTAAATTCGCACAACGCATTTATATACAGCGAATCTAAAAAATAATGCCTCCGGGATATGGATAATTTACTATAATTCTATATCAATGAGTTACCGGATAATCGTTGTTATAAAATTTGTATCCTAGTAATGATTTACAAGAAATATATTCTTTTCAAAGGATTTAATATATTAAATTACTTCAGATAACGAATTCCAGAATCGAATGGTGACATTAACAATGAATTTTCTGATATTTATCACATGTCGAAATGTTGATCTTGAATTATGTTTATGAATACATCCCGGCAATTTAATCGCATTAAAAGGTGATATATTTTTTATTAGTTTGAGCAACTTCAGCAGGGCATGATGTGCTGTTTTGAAAAGAAAATTGACCTAGAAATGTAGTGCTTAGTTTTCGATGATACCCTAGTTCATTGCATGTTACGTTTTTTTGTAAAGTACTTCGCTTCTTTCTTAGATATAAACCAAAATTGAAAATCTTTCCAAAGTAGTTTATGAACCATGGTGCACAATACTTTGGAAAAACGTAAAGAAATTTATAAATAAGAATTAACACAAAAATCAGTCAACCATCTCGAATCACTTAAAGAACTGGGATATGAAATTTATTAATAAAATCTTAAGCCATGCAATTGATAATTTTCAAATAAGCATCATTGAATCAATTTATATAGGAACAGAGCTTAAACAAAATTAATGAATATAAACTAAATCTTGTTGTAAAAAAATGATGTATTGATGAATATTTTGTAAATTTGTTAGTTTTAAGTCAATACATAAACTCAACAATTTTGAGAAAAAAATGTTTATATAATTATGGTGACTCATAATAAGAGCATAGAACATTTGAATTTTCGCACAAGTTGGTAACTGCCTAACTACTAGTGTCATATTTTTATACCTACAGCTAATTTGCTAACAACTATATTAATGTGAGAGTTTACGTTTACTTTGAGTCAATAGTTTCTCTTAGATGCTTGAAAATGCCTACAATGGCAACAGTATTTATATTGAAAGTCGCCGCAGAAGCATCGCCATTGCTTCTATTGGGCGTAAAATCCAGATTTCTTTGGCTTCATTATGAACTTATGTGCATACAAAAATACTTTGACAATTGTTGCAATTGAATTCTATAGATTGCACTGTTAGAAGCATTAATGTTTTATTGCTGAATATACTAGTTTCATGGGTATAATAGAATAAATCCATCTGACATCAAATTAAGAAGAGAAAAAGTAACGGGTACATGTCGACAAAAGCCCTACTTGTGCAAGGACTTAATTGTTTTCGATGCCAACTTAATAAGTATAACCTAACTACATTCAGAGCCAGAATAAGCTAAAGCAAAAAATAACAGAATTCAGAGGAACGTTTACCACGATTATGCGACAATATTCATTCTTGTATCCTAGTCACTACGTGAAATACTCTATATTTTTATTTTGAACATTTTTTCATGATTCATAACACTAGTATTGGAATTAATACAGGAAGAATTTTTTGTTCTTCAATTCTGTTTATGAAAAAGTCACTAATTGTAATCGTATTATGACATGGAAGACTTTTGTCTACTGTCAAATAGTATCAATATACCAAGCTCTTTGAGAGAAGGATTTATCAGGAAATGTAGACTTTATCTTTAGTAGAATATTTCTTAATGTCAATTAATGGATGTCGAATTGTTTACATAAATGGCATCGCTTAAATCAGTAACTAACACATTGACCTGATATGATAATTTCCTAATTACTAGTGGCTTACCTTGCATACCTACTGCCCTCAATATGACTGCTAAATATCAACTTTTAGTCAATATTTAGCCCTGAGCATTTGAATTTGTGCACTCAATATTCCTCTTTGTGTAAAGTATAAAGTAAAATGGGATGAATTCGATATTATAATGGTTTGGTTTCGACAGTAAGATCCCTAAATTTGAACCAAAGACTTATTTGAATTTTGTCTCCCGCTAGGTGAATTTCAAGATGCAGAATGAATAAGGCGAGTCAATTATATTATTTACAGCAGATTTCTAAAGAGATGGCTAGTCTTTGTCCGATATTCAGTATATACCATCAGACAATTGAGGATATTACAGTAACAACATTTTTTCTAATACATGTAGAACCTATCACAGGCGATTGAAATTTCTGTCAATTTGTTGCATTCTATGCGTAGAATGAGGAGGGAGACATACCAATATGTTGTTGTTGAGGGCTGCCGAATGGCTATAGTTACCATCTAGGATTAAAATACAGCTTCCAACAGATCTGGGTAGATTTTTCTGAAAGTGCTACAAGAATTCTAGGAATATTTCACTATTCACATATTCACATCTTCAGGAAAGTCTTCAAACAAATTTTTAGTGAATTTTAGCCCTCAGGGATGTCAATTGTAGAAACTATATTAGTACAAGTTTCACTAAAACTTTTCTTCTTAGAGGAACTGTGACTAACCTACTCTAATCTATATTCCAGAGGTTGTGACATGCTGTGTCGGCTGCTTTTTTGAAAAAATCATCTATATGCTCCCGTGCTCGTGCTACTATAAATTTTTACTCACACATAATTCCATACCAGGGTTTCGTTTCATGAAAGAATAATATAAATCTTTCCCAGCAAATTTACTTCTTATGCCAAAAACTTCGAATTTTGTGACCGGAAAATTGAAGTTTAGATACGTAGATTCATAGCAAACCGGTACCCAAGCCTTATGAGGCCGTTATAACATCTTAACACAATGAAACATCTTAACACAATGAATTTTCTTC
>CABFPE010000634.1:314944-328491 GCA_900660155.1 Hofstenia miamia | reverse complement strand
TATATATATATATGTTCATATATATACAGGGTGAGTAAAAAGTAATGCCCGATCTTTGCACAGTAATCTTCAAATCGATTCTTCTGTGAATGGAAGTAGCTACCTGGACATGTTAAAAGAACAATTTCATCCTTTAGTGCAAGATCAACAAATTTACTTCCAACAGGATGGCGCCCCAGCGCACTATGCTACACGTGTTCGTGAATTATTAGACAACAACTTCACAGGATGCTGGATAGGACGACGAGGCCTTATTGAATTCCCAGCCAGTTCACCTGATTTAACTCCCATGGATTTTTTCATGTGGAGTTTTAAAAGATCTCGTTTATTCAAGGAGACCTCGTACACTACCTGAACTTCTAGATATCATTACCAACCAGATGAGAACAATTAGTATTGAAATGTGCGAGAAAGTGTGCCGAAGTGTTGTTACTCGACTGAAACTGTGTATCGAGCACAACCGCGAACAGTTTGAATACTTTTATTATACAATCTTTTCATCTTTCTGAAAATAAATTTTATTAAAATCGGGCGTTACTTTTTATTCACCCTGTGTGTGTATATATATATATATATATATATATATATATATACACTCAATATGTAGGCTTTCACGAGTCTTTCTAATTTGACAAAGTATTGTTGATATATTCATGGGAGGCCCTTTACCTAACAAGAAGTACAAACTCGAGAAAACGATAGTGGTTTCACTATGGCTTACTTGCTGAGATATATGTCTTAATGTTGGTAGAAATATTATTGTGACTTCGTTACTGAAACCAATTTATTCAGCTTTGAGTTTACTAATGAAGAAAAGAGCTGAGTAAGTAAAATAAAAAAAGATAAAAATTTCTATGTATCAAAAAACTAATAAATCATTAAGTGAATAAATTGTGGAGTTATGGAATTATTTGCAAATAACAAAAATGCTAAATCTATCAATTTAGCACGGATTTTTCCAAAGTGAATACTATGTAAAATAAATGTAAACATTGCAAATTACATATTCATGTGCAATAAATAATTAATTTTGGCCATTATCACTTGCAACGAATGAAATAACAGGAGGTGAACCTATCTTAATTCAGTAACAAGAAAGATTTTGATAAATTTAATACTGGATGTCTAAATTTCATGCTATATTTGCTTTTCTATCAACATTGATATGGACTTCTGTAAAAATTGAAGCATTTAAAACAATATTTTCTGACTTTGGGATACCATTATTATTGATCGATTAGTATTAAACTATTATTGAAAATGTCTATTTTTGAATTTTTTAATCTTTCAAATATTGAAATTAATGCAAATTTAACATGATTGAATTGTAAATTTGCAGCAAGGCGTACTAAATCTTAGTCCGGAGAATATTTATCTCTATTCCAATCCTTTAGTAATAATAATAATAAGAGTCAAAGCAAATTTATTGCTTTTATTG
This sequence comes from Hofstenia miamia, assembly GCA_900660155.1. Lineage (NCBI taxonomy): Eukaryota > Metazoa > Xenacoelomorpha > Acoela > Hofsteniidae > Hofstenia > Hofstenia miamia. The sequence continues at coordinate 327,053 of CABFPE010000634.1, read as the reverse complement.
TATATAAAAAACTACAAACTAACACATGACAAAAAATATATAAATAAATAACTACAAATTAATATGTACAATATATAATAATATAATCAATGTTTGTGTAATGTTTGTGCAGGTGCTCAATGTTGGATGATGTATGTTTCGAATGCATGAAGTGTATTACCGTCCCCTAATGTATATTGATTTATTAGAAGAAGTTGTTTCAATTTTTTTTTAATTTTTTATAGTTTTTTTCTATTCGCGTTTCATAATCTAAATTATTCCATAATTTAATTGATATATGATGAAAGCAATTAGAATTTTTATCTAAAGACAGAAATTTGTGGTCGCTCATTTAATTTAATATAGTCATTAAGGAAAAGGAGAGATGCTTGTAGAGATTTGAATTTAAATAAGATAGATAGCATATGCAGTTGAATTTGGTAGAACGGAGATAATATTTTATATTTATTACGATATACTGATGCTTCGTCATGCTTTTGTGCAAAGTTTAGAGTTTTATGCACCAATTAAATGTCCTTGATAGAAGCATGCTATGTTTTGAATTTAGGTTGGTTAAAAGAAAAGAACAGTGTTGAAGATGAGACAAACAGATAGCATGTATCAGTTGTTTATGATAACTGTTTAATATCACATTGCATAAGTGCTAAAGATATCTAATGCCTGCAATCATTTTTTAAATTTTATTCAGTAGAAATTTTTCAAATTTTAATTCATTATCTATCTCTACTCCTAAATAGCTGACTGACTCACTTTGCTTTATTGGCTTATTATTTAACTTAAGTTCTATATCACTTATTAGGTTTCTTTTTTCAAACGGTGAGAACATTATAAATTGTGTTTTTTCAATATTTAGGCTTAGGTACTTATTAGGTATGTGTCGAGGGCATATTGGTAAATGTCACTGTGTTTAACATGATTAACTATATCATTTACATAAATTGCAAATAAAATAGGGCCAAGGACAGTACCTTGGGGCACCCCACGGTCAGTCGTAATATAACTTGGTTTTTTACTGTTTAGTATTACACGCTGTTGTCTGTTTTCTAAGAAGTTCATGATTAAATTTATTGAGTTATCACCAAAATTATAATTTATAAGCTTATGCAAAATATCGAAATTCATGGAATTGAATGCCTTACTTAAATCTAATAATGCGACAACACTGCATTTATTATGAGATATATTAGACTTAATTTGTTGAGTAATAGATAGAATTGCGTCTTGGGTGCTACAGCCATTGCGAAACCCAAATTGTTTATGGGATAGAATGTTTTCTGATTTTAGTAATGCGTTTATTTGAATATACAATAGTTTTTCAAAGTTTGATGAAAGGATGTGTAATAAAAATGGGTCTATAATTTTTTGCGTTTAAGTTGTCACCTTTTTAAATATAGGAGTTATATCTGATTTTTTTTAGTATATCAGAAAATTCACAATCAATAATACATTGATTAAACGCGACTAATAATTTTTCTCCAAAAATATGAAAAAACGTTTAATAATAAAAAATGGGAGATTATACGAAGCGGTTGATTTGTTGGTACTAAGTTTCTTAACAATGTTTTCTAATTCATTGATTGTAGCAAGTCTAACGGAAAATTGTTTTGACTGATTGAGTTTACCAGAATTTTGTTTTTTCTCATAAGGTGAGAAATTGAAATTTCCAAGTTCTTTGAATGTTGAATTTAAATGACTTACTATTTGAGTTTTGTCGGTTACAGTCATATTATTGATGTTTAATTCATTTATTTCGGATGAAAGACCTTTAGATTTTTCAATAAATTTATGGATGTATCGCCATTTTTCTCGAGTAGAATTTAATTGATTAAAGAATTTTTCCCTAGCTTTTATTAAATTTTTTGTTCTTAATTACTTTCTTTGATTTTTCGTAATTGGTCCAATTAGTCTTTGTCGCCTCGGATTTAGCAAGATCAAATAATTCTCGTTTAATTGATACTAGTTCAAGGATTTGATTATCGTCGGTGTTTGAAAAAGTAAATTTAATTGCTTTTTTAACTCCTCGCTTCTTAATTGGTGCAACGGTTTTTAATGCTTTGTAGATTCCTTTTGCAATGTAATTAATCATTTGAGGTCCAGAATTTAATGTGTAAATATAGTTAAATAGGGTGTTTTTTAGGGCCTTTTCCATTTTTTCGTCTGAGTAAGATAAAAAGTCTCTTGCATTTATGATTTTAAATTGCTTTTAATAGGTTAATTTGCATGATCACCAAATGATTCAAACATTAAAGATTTGAAAAAAACTTCAGAATTAGTAAAAAAAGTAATCAATTAAATTGTTCGTGCGAGTTGGATAAATTGTATTTACACAACGAAAATTACAAGTAGCAGACATTTCATTTATAGAATTTCGTTCATAAGAGTTAAAGTAATTAATAATAAGTCACCCACCGAATATATTTAGAGAGTTATAATCATTACATATTTCAGATATTTCGTTTACTTTATAATCTAAATATTCAACTAGATAATTTTTATTTGGATTAAAAGTTACATTTATCAAATCTTTTTGGAAACAGTTCTCTATTGATTTTATTTCTATCCACAGCGATTCAAATATTTCGTGATTAAGTTCATATTCAGATTTACGGGTTGGTTTTAGAGATTTTGGCACAATTATTATAAGTCCACCATCTCTACCTATTCGATTCTTAGCAAAAACCTCAAAATGTTGTCGATCTGGGTTAAACAAGTTAGGGTCGATATCAGGCTTAAGCCAAGTTTCCGTAATTATGAATATCACATTTTTTTCCAATTTTTGTAATTAATTTTAAGAAATCGTTTCTGTTTGCATTAAGTCTTCTAGCATTTATATATAATATAATATATATATATATATATATTTGAAGTTATCAGAATAGTTTTTTAATTTGAGTTCAGTTTCAGTTTCACTTAGGATAGGACCTGGATTTGTTTCTATGTCACCGGAAAGAAATAATTTTAAAAGAAAAAAAAACCCAATAAGTTGTTTATAAATCAATGTACTGAATTTTGTAGAACACATTTAGTAATTGATATGTGAGTGCTTTGTTTGTTGTGTTTGGATGTGAGCATGTATATAATATATAATTACATTTCGAAAAGCAAAATATATAACTAAATAAATAAAAAAATTTACCAGTTTGATTGATTTAGACATTTTGAGGATAGAAAGTGGTGTCAGAAAAAGGCATCGACGCGTTGAGGAGGTTGTGACATTTGCATAAGAGATATAAGGAGCACGGAATGATGAGAAAGTGATTTGGCTTGGATTGAGATGATTCTTTAAGATATGAGTCATGTGCTTGATTCCATTTTGAGAACGATGTATCCCATCACGGGCTAAGAGACTACTGTTGACAGTTCCTCATGACAATAAGAATTTTTTAAGACAGGAATGACGTTGAAGTTGCTTGAAGAGTAGCGCAATAGGACTTCGTTGAATTCAGCAATGATGTGGTTTCGCTGTAAGAGTGAATGTTCGCAAGCTGGAGTGATTTCCAAGAAGTAGATGAAGCGTGGTGAAAATTTTAGAAGGATCAGTTCAAATAGATTATTGATATTGGACTTGAAGGTTTGGACATCTGTGCAATGTAGGGCATCAATTAGACCAGTATTGAGGATAACAGAATTGACGTGAACTTTCGGATATTGTGAGATCTTTTCAGCAAGAAGCCCAGAGTTGTGACCAGGATAGGAATGGATTGAAGTGGTTTGATAATGTAAAAGATTATGCAAGCGGACATATTTGCTGCTTCCAATGATTGGTAATGATGTGCCAGGTTTGATAGATTTCACTTGTCTTCGCGGGAGAGTAGAACTTCATACTTCATTAGATTTCTTTCTAGGAGACTTTGGCGGATTTTTAAAAGAGACATAGCGATGTTTAGAAGAAGAATCAAACGTTTACGTAGAACTTGATGCATTGATAGAATTATCCGATTTTGTAGGGGAAGACTGGGTTGAAGCATTAGAGACAGATTTCAATGAGTTTTCTAAAGAAGTAGAAGAGCTTCAGCGGCGTTTTCTTTGTTGAGTAGAGAGAACATTTAGTGCAGCGGCGTTTTCTTTTTTAATAATAATTATAATAATAATAACGATAATTAAATCAGTGAAGTAAAACTGATTCACAAAAATACAGCAAAATTATAATTCAAATTAATTAAATGATCTGCGATGAAAATCATTAAATATTCTAAGACATTTTTCTGCATATACATAGTCACATGTAAGCAGTTGGCTTCTGAGACTTTGACCATAGTCAGTTTTAAAAGGGACCACGCCGTGTACTATATGATCTGGACGCCCGAAATATCTTTGTTTAACTTCTCGTCTTTGATTTTGGCTGTAATTTTTGCAGGAAAATAGCTGTCTATAATGCAACTATATACAGAACTCCGATACACAGAGTTGATTTTATCAAGACCGAAAAACTTAATTCCGTAAAGTAGAATAGGGATTTTTTCTGCCGCTCCCCCACTATAACATTATTTTCATAGAACATAAAATGTTTGCATTGAAAAAAATATATTTAGGCATGCCCCTAACCCTAACCCAGGGATGTACTCAAGGGGGTGCGCTAGGAGGCTCAACTCATCTTGTTAAATTTGACTGGGGGCTAGTCCTTCTTGTTAAGGTTATATTATGGTTTGTAGTGTTGTGCATTAATTGTTGAACAACCAAATTTTGCCAAAATATAACATAAAAATAACACTTTTCAAATATAGAGCTCCCCTTGTTAATTATTTAAGAGTACAGCTCTGCCCTACCTGTACCCTTAACTCTAACCCTAATCTAATCCATATATTTTCGTTTTCAGTAAGACTCCGAGTCATTTGATGTCCATTTCTACAAATTGAATATCAGTAGCCTAATTGATAGCGAATTAGCTTCCATATCTTTTCGTGATGTCATACTCTTCGCGCGTATTTCATATTTTCGAACTTTGTCGTATAGTCAATGTCAAGGAAAATGCTATTCAGTTTTGGCAGCAACATCAAATGACTCAGAGTCTTACTGAAAATGAAAATAGATGGGTTAGGTTCGGGTTAGGGTTATGCCAAAATATATGTTTTCAATGTAAAAATTACATGTTCTACGTAAATAATATTAGTGCGGGGGGGTAGCAAAAAAGATCCTAGAATAGTCCTAACCAATTGTTTATATAATAAAGTTTTGTGTAACCCAAATGCTTAAGCCTAAGTAAGAGAAATAGTTGGATAAAAGTCTTCTTCACACTTCCGTAAGAGAGACTATCAGTAAATCGAATAACTTATTATTCGAAGCTCCTTAGATTTAGAGTTACTTAAAATGACATTTTGACCTTTCACCAGTTCAGTGTGGGTAAAATAGCTTCTTCAGTTCTATCATGAGATTTTCATTTGTGACTATGATATTTATATTGTTCACAAACTTAACAATTTTGATAATAATAATAATAATAATAATAATATCATACGACAGATTGAAACTGGAGATTGGGTATGTAGTATGGGTTAGAAAGAAGAAAAAAGTCTTATTATCGTAAGCAACATGGGAATAAGGAGGGTAAGATACTTTAGAGTTTCAACATCAACATACAGAGAAGCGAGTTAATTAAAACAATGAGATCAGACACAGTAATTTTAGATTATCAGGAAAGAGTGGGAACAATTATAGACATAGCTGTACCAAAGCATAAAAATTTAGAAAGTGCAAATAAAGATAAAATGACAAGCACTGAGAATTTGTAGACAAAATAGAAAAAGTGTGGTAGTTAAAGAAGCTAAATTCATTCCAGTAATAATTGCACCAATATGAGCTGAATGGAAGATCACAAGAGGGACATGGAAGAGTTTAAATTATTAAAGCGAGAAGGGTGATCGTGCGGGAGTCAGCTTTTCAGTTCTAAGGGATGTTCTCAGATGGATGAATTTTTCTTCAACGTCAAATTGGGCAACGAAAAGTAATAATAATCATAAAATTTACAAAAATAACCAAAATTGCTCCTATATAACAATGAAAATCAAATGGAGTCTATATAATAGTCTTCACTATGATAACATAAGAACTATAGATTTTATATATTTTGTTGAGGCATCGTATCAATATATAAATAGAACAATTGATATTTGTCTGTCAGCCACTACTTATTGCTGATGGTTATATATAGTTTTTCAATTATTAATTAACTAAACTATTGTCAATTCTACTCATAAATGTATATCGATTTCTCCTTGTGTGACATGTTTTTTATATTCTAAATTGGAATTGTAAAACAAAGTTATTGTTTACATTCGTTTGAATTTGACAATAATGTTAACAGTTATACGTTTTTTTACAAAGCAAAAGTCAAATAAATGTTGCATTTCTCACTAAGAAATATTTTGATTTTACTAAGCAGGAGATGCCAATTGGAAATCCAAATGGCATGTATCATTTATCTTTAATTCCGATCTCTACATGTAATCATCAATTGATAGTTTCCAATAAAATCACGTTGTTAAATTCCTAGAAATCCTACAATATAGAGGTGAGTTGGCAATATTGTTTGCAAAAGGAAGAATTAATGCAGTGGTTATATTAAAAATATCTAAACAGTTTTGGAAATCAATAAAACTTATAATTCAAACTATCTATTGATTTGAGTTCTAGGAAAGAGAAATAGGGTTATTCTAAGCCAATTCCAAATAAAAAAACTCTAAATTGATCATTGTATTTTTAGTGCCACAAACTGTTTTGCCCAAATTTTAAACAATGTTTTCCAAGCCTATTTGGAAAGTCGGGACTCTTGGGATTTGGGAACATCAATTGAGTACCTATGCTTCCGCATCATATTGAAAATTTGGGTGAAAAAATATTACCTTTTTTTCAAATATAATCATATAATATAGCGGTCAAAAGCCCGTGACAGTAACAACTAGTCTCAATTATTTTTTTGTAAGCTGACCAAGTTCCGTTCATTCGCGCCGGACATAAAGGCAGAAGCCTTTCATTGCCAGATTAACATAAGTCATTACAACAGTGTGCTTAATAATAAATAGAATTGTGACATCGTATTTGGCTTTTACAACGTCCAGCGCAATATGCTGAAGGCAATTATAACATAATAATTGCAAGCTAACTAAAATAATGATAGATGTTGGAGTAAGTACCTCCTCTGGTGAACCCAATATCATTTCAAATGAGTGTAAGGATTAATACACATCAATGGAATCTCTGTAAATAGTCAGATGATTTGAGAGTAATAACCAATGTCAAAAAGGTGTTCATCGCTATATAAAAAAATGCAATGCATAGCAGTTTAGTGGCAAACTTGTCAAAAACATCTTTATGTATATCACATCAAAAGCTAGGGAAACCCAAATTCAAGAAATACTGGTAAGATTGTTATTATTGATAATGAATATGAGATTATTAAGGTCCAGACATGTAAATTCGAGTTGTGCGCGATCAGTATTTCATTGGATGCGGTCAAATCTCGGCCCATGGATTCTTTATTCCATTGTATGACCAGAAAATCCAATAGGTAAAGACAGCTAAAGTGGGCTACAATTTTTTTTATCATAAATGAAATTAATTAAATAATTGAAGTATTTCAATTTTTATTTTCTTAATGCAAAGCAAAATTAATTTCTTGAAAATGAATTATTCAGAAACTTGGATACCAGTTCTTGCAAGTACAGAGAGAAAACTTTGCAAGGGTTAGCAAACATCAAATGGGAAATGTATATAGAACTTATGCATACAAACATACTTAGAGGTGGATTGGATTTTCAAACTAGTCAAACAAATTTAGTGTAAAAGCATTGTAAAATCTCTAAAATCGCGCTATTCAATTAATTAGTTTGTAATAATTGGGTCAAATAAATTATTTTAATGATTCTGCCTCTATGACTTAATTGATTTTGGTTTTTAATTATAGGAAAATTGAAGTATTAATTTAAGCGAATATTAGAATTTTCCAAAGCCTATAGCATCTTGATAAACAATGTGCTATACATACATAAAAATCAGTAAACTGTTTCGTTCAGAAGATTAGCTTCAATTATAGGAATATCCAATTCCACACAATTTCACTGATTTCAAGTTGCACAAAATTTGAGAATAGTTTTACTAAAAAAAATATTTACTAGTTCTTATTAAATATTTGTCTACATCTACATCTTTGATTTGAGCTCAAAATCCTATTCTAGTTGTTCGTGGGGTAACAAAGTTACCCCAAACTTAGTTTAACCGTTAAATAATTTTAATATTCTGTTAATGAGATAAATTACCCATTGTGATTGCTCTAGGCTTATGTTTACAAATGGAAAATTCCCCTAGGTATACGTAATTTTTCCCTTTGAAAGCCGTCCAAAATCCAATCTGCTCATTGCCAAGCAGGGTCGTAATCCCAGATCCAGGGACCTACATAATTTAAGTCACCGAATCACAGACATAATGCCTATTTCCTCACACTTTCCAAAATGGAAGATAAATTTTTGTTATTTTTTAAAACAAAGAAATTTGATAAACTAAATAATTGCAATTATTTTACAATCAATTATTTATTCTTTATCCTTGGTTATATCCACTTCATTGAAAGGAACAAAATTGTTTAATAATATTAATCGTGGTAAGTTCATTGATTTTGGTTGAGAATTTATTAATAGTGGAAAATGTTACCATTATTGGAAAAAACTTCAGGAGACACGTAAATTAGGAATCCATATTAGAAACATCAAATGTATATTATATAGGCTAATTTTCGAGTGCATTTTTAAATTCATATCTATATGTTATTCCTTTATATCTTAGCAAAATTTTCAATTAATAATAAATTTTGCTGTTTTATTCAGCAAAAATTCATTAAAATCATGTTTGATCTACAAAGGCTTTTTTAATTTAAATAAACATAATATTGATTACTCTGTCAATACCATCAAAATTATGAACAATGTATTAACACCTTTAGCACTATTTTTTTGCTAAATTTCAATTTAAGTTTAAGAAAGGAAAATTTTATATTTGATAAAAAATTCATAAAAATTCTGAATTTTCAAAAAAATAATTAAATATACAAGTGTGTCCAAGATTTGGCGGTTATTTTTAATTTGTTGCCACTGATAAGAATATCGATGGTTTGAGACCCTAACACAATCACTTGGATCTTCAAATTTCGTTCTTTTTTATATTAAAATACACTCAATCCTGCCTCATTTTTTTAACTATATCTGACCTAAAAGTGACGTTCGGAGTGAGCCAGAGAAATGTGTACTAAAAAATTAAGAGTATTTTATGTTTCAGTTAGAAATTTTCCACGAAAAGAGAATAAAGTGAGAAAGATATCCACCAAGAGCTTCCGTGAAAGTGAATATCAGAAAATTCTTGGAATACGCACAATTCAATATCGAAATATAGTGATGAAATTGCAAGGTTATTCTCTTGGCTATCTTCAGTGGGTTTCCGTTTTGGGGAGTTCTAAAATTCCAAAATTTAAGGAAGAAACTTTTACACCGCTGAGGAACTCAAGACTGAGCTGAGGAGAGCTGTTGAAGAGATCCCATCTCATTATTACAAGAGAATACTTTTGAATTCATTACAGAAAGCTGCCTGTGCTGCATTGAAAATGAATGTGATGTATTATTCAAACTTAGGGTTGCTAAGTTTATATATATATATATATCAAACAATTTTTCTCATTAACAGAACCTATTGTTTTGAATACGACAAATAGCGACATACTTAAATTAAGTGTAAAATCATGAATACCCTGTATATGCATAGATTGAAAATAGCAAACAGTATATTTTAAAAATGCTGTTCCCCACATTATGATCAAATTTGCGTGGCAAATTGCAACAATTTTGCAGCAGTTATAATGTTAGTAGTTGTGCTTTTTGGAATTGGATGTTATAATGTTAGTAGTTGTGCTTTTTGGAATTGGATTTAATATTGTTGAACTTGAAGCTTTAACAACATTAATGTATGGCACAATCATAAAGACTCAAAACGTAAAAAATGCGGGAACTAATGATGATGTAACTTTAGAATATCTTGGAAGTAAAGGCTATATTGAATTGTTTCTCGACAAGAACTTCAAACGAGGTAATGAGGTTCAGGATGTACAACATCCATTACCTGATATTGGAATAATTGAAAAAGTTAGACTGCTTATGCACGGATCTAGTACACCATGGCATGTTGAATCTGTTGAGCTGCTTATTCTTTTCAAAGATACAGTTAGTAATGATATAATAAGTTATTATAATTACACTTTTAAGCCGACGAATTTTACTTTAACAGGTGGTTGGATTACCCTATCTGCAGAATATACCCACGGAAATACCACGCGGTCTGGTTAAATCTGAATTTCAAGAAAAGATGAATAAATTTCAATTGACAATTAACAAAGTGTTTGATTGTATGTTTGGTATATAGTGACAAGATTATTATATGACTTTGAAGAAAATCAATATGTTTCTAATAAACAATGTACATTACGTGATGCTGTGTAAAAATGGCTTTTCGCAACACAATTTAATTATGTATAGGTCCTTGTTAGCAAAAATTTATAATTAAGCATTAAAATCAATCAGTAAGTTTTTATCAGTCAATCAATGAAGTACGAGATTTTAAATTATTCTGATTCAGTCGATTGCACTCAATATCAATCATTACATATGATTATGTAGTTGAAAATGTAGGGGAATCTTCAAGTACTAGTAATAAATCTTCACCTCAAAAACCCTAAAACATTTTCAGCCCAATAGATTTTCAAGCTTCTTCTGACCAAATATTTTAAATAGAATAAAAGTTGTTTTAATATTTTATAAGAAACAAAAAAATTTCAGAAAAGTCTAGAAATCATGTATTGAACAACAATGGCTTTGTTCCTCTCGAATAGATTAAATTCATAAATGAAATGAGTTTAGAATTACCGCTATCTAAGCCAAATTTTGTAAGCTTGGATTCCCACTTTTTTGCTGAAGTGATATTAAATATTTACAATTTACTAATACGCTTGTATTTCCCTACATTGAGTACCTGGACATTCTGTCCTTATTGAATAAGAAATCCACTTTAAAATGACATTTGTGTTCATTTATTTAAGAGTGGCATTTTTTATATCATTTATAACAAAATTTTCAAATTTGAAAACAGAAATCTATGATTTCTTGTGAACAACAAATTAGTTACTTTCTTCATTTTCTACATAAAAGAATAAGTTCTTTCAATCTTTATTAATTCTCTGATAATTGATTAGTAGTCAATTCCTAGAAAGATGCAGTATTGTAGCCGAAAGCATTACTTACAAGAATTATTCTTTCTTCATTAAATTGAAAACAGCATCAATGCTTAAATGATGTTCGACCGATTTATGTAATATAATAGTAGTATAACGTATGAATTGTTCTCCCTATTCGAAAGATAGAACTATTGTTGGAAACTAATCTGTCAGCAGCTGCAGATTGTTTTCAATGAACTGAGATACATATGTAATTAAATCTTATCTGCAAGTCATTTTAAATACAAAAATGAATCTGAACTTGAGCACTTCACAATTAACAAATAATTTTGCGCTCGCAATAAAATGCAGCTTAAGTAAGTTTAGTTCATGGAAATATTTCTGTACATTAATGTTTTAAGATATAAAAAATAAGTTAAAAAGGTCTCTTAAGACTTAGAAATTCAATATCTATTTTCAAATTTATTATTGTTCATAAAACAGATGACTTTAAATGCAAATTGGACTACAGGACAAGAAATGAAAAAAATTATACATTATTTAATAAGTTAAAAAACATGAATGTTTGGAAAAAATATCAGTTATATGACTAATTATAGAATAATAGGTACAATTCAAGAACAATAAGTGAAAAACTATTATTAATTGATATGTAGCTTATAAATAAAACAAAAAACAAACACTTACCGTGATAACTGAGCTCATATGAAGAAAGATGCGGTATTTATGCTCTTAATAAGGTTGTAGACTTAATGCACAAATATGTACATGAAAATTTAGATATGTTTTTAAACAAATAATTTTTTTAATTAATTCATAGTTAAAAGTATATATATATATATATATATATGTTCATATATATACAGGGTGAGTAAAAAGTAATGCCCGATCTTTGCACAGTAA
>CABFPE010000634.1:294142-305869 GCA_900660155.1 Hofstenia miamia | reverse complement strand
CGAATGCAAAGTAACCATTAAGAATTATAAATTATCAATAAGCATTTTGTTTAAAATTGAACTCCATTTACATAAACCTCCTGATGTTAGTACTTAGTTAATAACATTTGTTTTGATATTCGGTATTTTTTTGAGAAATATTGGTTGAATACTTTTGGGCGGCACTTATGGCCAGCTCTATATATATATATATATATATATATATATATATATGTACTGCATATCAAATTAACGCATTTTATGTTTTTATTTTACTTATATTTTTAAAATTTGCCAATAATTTTCAATGTTGTTAGCATTGATTCAATTAGTTAATCTTGGCAAGGTTGAGGAAGGGTGAAGACTACTGGATCAACAACTTTTTTTGTATTGTAGAATTGCGCATTGAAAACAACATTTTCCGTCTCACCGGTTATGCTTACGTAAGTACAGTCATCAGACGACAAGACAAACTGTAGACTAGAATTAGAAGACTTATTATGTTCAATATATCCCCATATATCAACATTGAAGTTTTCCCCAGCTCTATATGTACCATAAAACGTCGAATTATTGGGCAGTTTTGATGGAAAGTAATGAGATAAGCCACTCAAACTCGATTTTTGACATGAAGTAGTTGCTTTACTATAAACATACAAAGCATTTTCTCTATTAAATATGAAAAAGTCAACTTCAGTACTGAGCTTTCCATTAACCAAATAATTAACATTCACTCTCATTTTACCATTTTCATTGTCAATGTACATCGTCCCAAATTCCAAATCACGATATCCTCGTGGTTGAAGAAAGTCGCATGACCATTGCAAGGGACCTTGACATGGATCCTTCGAGATTGTCAACCCCAAAATTGTGCACACGAGGCAAACTAAGGTTAGCTTCATTTTACTGTCCTGAACTTCAGTTCATGGTTTATCTGTAAATCCCTCATATTTATAACTCAGAACAATCTATGGTATGAGTGCAATGCTAGTTAATGTCACATATTATGAGCTTTGTAAACAGGAAATATTGGGTCATCACATACTCATTTACATGTCATTGTTTAAATAATATTGCATAGAAACAAGCAGGAGCGTATCGAGAATTTCTAAAGGGGGGGTGTAATTCTTATCCAAGACATATAGGCCTAGGTAGTTTTGATTATATATTGCAGCTAAAAATGTACAAATTTAAACAAACTTTTATATAAATAAAGCAATAGAGTAATTATGAATTGATCTACTTTTTTGCACCTTATGTCAAACAAAAAGACTGTTCATCAATATATCGATCAGATCGTATGAGCATGAGTTGAAATTGGTCTGTCGCAAAGGGAGGGAGCCAGGCGCAAGGGCCCTACTAAATATGCCCCTGAAACAAGTAGGGGTAACTAGACCGAATGCAAATAACCATTAAGAATTATAAATCATCAATAAGCATTTTGTTTAAAATTGAACTCCTATTTGATAGCATCATATATTGAAATTTTTATCCCATCATAAGGAATTCATTCTCAAATAATTTGATTCGTTTTACTAATAAAGATAAACTGTTAGCAATTATTACCATGCTTATATCTTGCTAACATGTGCATCACTAGATAAATTGCTATGATATTTATCATACATAAGGTTCTAGTACTTGTACTATATTATTGGTAATTGAATTTACTTGACTCAAAGCACTCTGATTTTACCTAAAATGAGACATAAAAGTAATCAATGTTTAGTTCATCATGCCGAATGTATCAATGGCGTAAGACCATGTTTTTTATTTGCTATTCTATTCCTATTCCCTTTTGTCTATTGTTAACATAATTTTTATACAACGATTACACCATTATTATGGTGATAATTCAAGAAAGTTACATACATTGAATTTTTGAACAGTAATTCAATGCCTACAACAAGGATTGCTAAAGAGAAGGATAGACAACCAGTAGAACAATGCAATATAATGTGGAGGCTGCAAAATATTTTTTATTAAATTGATGAATTTAACTACTTAAATCTTGGTATGCAGTCATGAATAATTATGTATTATTCTTTCATAAACATGCAAAAATATCTATCTATACGCAAGTCTTAAAACGTTCTATTTCTAAAAAAGTTTTGTTGCATAATAATCAACATACATTTGACACTAAATAAGATAACGCACGGAAAAAATTAGACTATAGTTCAATATCAACAAAATATGATCACAGTGACAAATGAAAAAAAACAGAAATATTATCTGGAAAACTTTGCAAGTTTACATTTTTTTAATCTGTATAAATGACTTCCGAAAGTATTTGAGCAACGCTTAATCACTGCTTCTTATGGAAATAAAAAAGTATGCATAACATAAAAGAATCAGCAATCGTTGACCAATTCACACTAAAGTGATGACAAAATACACAAGTGAGTCTAATAAAATAGAACAAATGTGATGAAATCACTAAGGTAAATTTTAACGACCAGTTCTTCTTTTGCTACATCAACGTTATACAATATATTTAAGGATTAATTCATTCTGCACTCAGTCCATTTGAGCAACAAAAAAGGTCTTAAATATGCAAATTTTGGAAAGTGCAAAGTGTAATCTGCTTAAAAACGGTGCAAAATTCACGTTGTCTCCATAACTTAAAGGATGCTAGATGTCTTCTAATTGTAATGAAGATATCATTCTGGTTTTGCCATCCAACACCCATTTTGTGATGTTGACTGCTTAGAAAACAATGAAGATTTATGTAAGATTGAAGAAAAGAGAGTAGAGAGGATATGACCTTTCTTTCTGATCATCAATGAATTTTCTGGCCAATGATAACTACAAGTGCTCATGTTGGATGTAACTTTTTCAGGCTAAAAATAAAATCATTATATAAGAAATTTATTTTTAGGCAGCAAAATGGATCAATATTGGCATATAAATACGTTAAGCAACAAGTTAAACCAGCACTACGCTCACTATTAGTGTTTAACTAACAAAATTTTATTAAAAATAACTTTATCAATAAAAATAAGCATTTAGACACAAAAAAGTTTGAATAGAAAAATCCTGTAATGATAATCTTATTATGTTTTTCAATAATTCTGTAATAACACCATTCAGCAATATTACAAACAATAACCATTCAGCCAGAGATGCATATGGGATAAACAGTTGGTACCCAATAGCAACTTATTTTTGGCAATTCTTTATTCAACTCAATTATAACAAAAATATATAGTGTTAATGTAATCTTAATTACTTAGCCCCACTCAATGCCGCTTTTAGTATAAATTTAAATATCTCGGAAATAATTCGCTACTTATACGAATTTCTTGAAAAAAATTGTACATATGAAAAGTACATATAATATAATTAATGGTAAATAACTGCATTAATGTTAGCTTACCTTCAAAACATTTTGAAAATAGCTGGTCAACATTATAATGAAGAAATGAGTGTAGTGGGGTTGACAAGATTAGCATCGTAGTTCGAATTGTAGCCCCCAAACACTAAGATTTGCAAACGTTCGATTAGTTTGTGGGGATAGTACTAATAATCGCACATTATCTTTCCATCCAAATGAGAGAATCAAAAGATTGCTTTAATTTTTTTCCGATATACCATTCGCGCTTTTTAAAGATGGACTGATAATCAAATCTGAGGCAGGATGATGGAAGTGAGAAGACTTGTCTAAGGCATTTAATGTGTGTTCAGCCGTTCACAACTTGGTATTTGCTCTGAGTAAGGCTTCTTCAAATTTTCGGTTGACCAAAGAGATTTTCCCTTTACGAATGTTCAATGGAGGATCACTGGAAGATATACTAGAACTGAGTTCAAGGGATAGGAGGGGACAAAATTTCCTCTCTCATAGATCGCCAATTTTCAGTATCTGAATTAGAGAATTTGTAATTTTTTTAAAACATATTGAATTTTTCATTCAGAATGCTGATATACTTGCTCTTGTTCATTTTAGCAACAACGATGACACCATTGCGTTTGGATGATGTTTGATTGCTGTTGAGGTTGAGGTATAGCAAGATTGAATCTTCCTGATTCTACGGAGCCTCTAACAAATACTTTGGATGCACAGAACATGTGAAATGTTATGTCATTAATGTACTTAACAGTTTCAAATTCATATATTTTACAGCTTTCCTAATTCATACAAAGGGTCAGTTTCATCGAACACTTTGATTGTGTACGATATAGTATTTGAGAAATATCCAATTTTTGCTGCTTCAACAGAGACAGGGATGTGGTCAGCGACAAGCATCTGGGGAATTAAAATAGCTCATATGTAGCAATCAATGGTTTTCTAGGATTTTAGTTATTCTCATAGGGGTGGACTTATTTAGTAATTTTTACAAAAAAGTGAGGAAATTTTTAAAATTTTTCCTAAGATAAAGAACTTGTATTTGTTAGGTGGAGCTTGTAGTTTTTTTTACAAAAGGACGGCTACATTATTCAACAAAAACTTGTCTTAACCTTAAATTGTCTAGCGTCGGTTTTAAAGGACAAACCGCTCTTCCACATTTACAAATAATTTTCTCCAAACGTATTAACAAGTTTTCTTGGAAATTTTCGAATTTTTGTAAAAGATTTCAATTCTCTCCATACTTTTTGTTAATGTATTTAGAAGGTTTTGAGCTCCTGGAGGCAACAAAGAACTTAGACTATTTCTTGATATGTGCAAAGCTATTTCAAACCCATTGAGGCGTACTGTGCGCAAAGGCAGAGGTTGCGGGGCCTAACGCCCCTACCACCTGAGACTTATCGCAACGGCACGCCTTGATTGAACTAGGCCAGCGCGTGAATTTAGAGCGAAAAAGAAAGAGGAGCTCTTCTCTATCATGTGATGCTTTCAGAAATGTATTAAGAATTACTCAACTTAACCTCATTATTTGTTTGAGGATGTCAACTGAATTAATATAATGTTTAAATATATATATAAAATTAATGTATAATAAAAAGAAAGAAGACTCTTCTCNATTTTCTGGCCAATGATAACTACAAGTGCTCATGTTGGATGTAACTTTTTCAGGCTAAAAATAAAATCATTATATAAGAAATTTATTTTTAGGCAGCAAAATGGATCAATATTGGCATATAAATACGTTAAGCAACAAGTTAAACCAGCACTACGCTCACTATTAGTGTTTAACTAACAAAATTTTATTAAAAATAACTTTATCAATAAAAATAAGCATTTAGACACAAAAAAGTTTGAATAGAAAAATCCTGTAATGATAATCTTATTATGTTTTTCAAAAATTCTGTAATAACACCATTCAGCAATATTACAAACAATAACCATTCAGCCAGAGATGCATATGGGATAAACATTTGGTACCCAATAGCAACTTATTTTTGGCAATTCTTTATTCAACTCAATTATAACAAAAATATATAGTGTTAATGTAATCTTAATTACTTAGCCCCACTCAATGCCGCTTTTAGTATAAATTTAAATATCTCGGAAATAATTTGCTACTTATACGAATTTCTTGAAAAAAATTGTACATATGAAAAGTACATATAATATAATTAATGGTAAATAACTGCATTAATGTTAGCTTACCTTCAAAACATTGGGAAAATAGCTGGTCAACATTATAATGAAGAAATTAGTGTAGTGGGGTTGACAAGATTAGCATCGTAGTTCGAATTGTAGCCTCCAAACACTAAGATTTGCAAACGTTCGATTAGTTTGTGGGGATAGTACTAATAATCGCACATTATCTTTCCATCCAAATGAGAGAATCAAAAGATTGCTTTAATTTTTTTCCGATATACCACGCGCTTTTTTGAAGATGGACTGATAATCAAATCTGAGGCAGGATCATGGAAGTGAGAAGACTTGTCTAAGGCATTTAATGTGTGTTCAGCCGTTCACAACTTGGTATTTGCTCTGAGTAAGGCTTCTTCAAATTTTCGGTTGACCAAAGAGATTTTCCCTTTACGAATGTTCAATGGAGGATCACTGGAAGATATACTAGAACTGAGTTCAAGGGATAGGAGGGGACAAAATTTCCTCTCTCATAGATCGCCAATTTTCAGTATCTGAATTAGAGAATTTGTAATTTTTTTAAAACATATTGAATTTTTCATTCAGAATGCTGATATACTTGCTCTTGTTCATTTTAGCAACAACGATGACACCATTGCGTTTGGATGATGTTTGATTGCTGTTGAGGTTGAGGTATAGCAAGATTGAATCTTTCTGATTCTACGGAGCCTCTAACAAATACTTTGGATGCACAGAACATGTGAAATTTTATGTCATTAATGTACTTAACAATTTCAAATTCATCTATTTTACAGCTTTCCTAATTCATACAAAGGGCCAGTTTCATCGAAAACTTTGATTGTGTACGATATAGTATTTGAGAAATATCCAATTTATGGTTTTCTAGGATTTTAGTTATTCTCATAGGGGTGGACTTATTTAGTAATTTTTACAAAAAAGTGAGGAAATTTTTTAAATTTTTCCTAAGATAAAGAACTTGTATTTGTTAGGTGGAGACTTGTAGTTTTTTTTACAAAACGGCGGCTACATTATTCAACAAAAACTTGTCTTAACCTTAAACTGTCTAGCGTCGATTTTAAAGGACAAACCGCTCTTCCACATTTACAAAGAATTTTCTCCAAACGTATTAACAAGTTTTCTTGGAAATTTTCGAATTTTTGTAAAAGATTTCAATTCTCTCCATACTTTTTGTTAATGTATTTAGAAGGTTTTGAGCTCCTGGAGGCAACAAAGAACTTAGACTGTTTCTTGATATGTGCAAACCTATTTCAAACCCATTTAGGCGTACTGTGCGCAAAGGCAGAGGTTGCGGGGCCTAACGCCCCTACCACCTGAGACTTATCGCAACGGCACGCCTTGATTGAACTAGGCCAGCGCGTGAATTTAGAGCGAAAAAGAAAGAGGAGCTCTTCTCTATCATGTGATGCTTTCAGAAATGTATTAAGAATTACTCAACTTAACCTCATTATTTGTTTGAGGATGTCAACTGAATTAATATAATGTTTAAATATGTATATAAAATTAATGTATAATAAAAAGAAAGAAGACTCTTCTCTATCATGTGGTACTTTTAGATAGAACACACCCTTAAAAGTTTTTGAGCTATACGTGTTTAAAATTTTGTTATAGGATCATGAAAATTTTTAAAAATGTCCAGGCTGTTTAAGGTTAATTAACATCTGCACTAAAATAGTATTGATTCTATTTACTAACTGTGCTCACATTTATGTATACTGTGGAATCAGTTCTTTCAAATAATTTTATATTTCATTAAATACCAAAGCTTGGTGGATGTTAAATGAAATGCGTAATATTGGAATGTTTGATATATTTTTAAAACTGTGTAAGATTGTTTGAAAAAAAAGTGAAGGTTTGACAAATATTTGACAAATCCTTGCAAGGTATGGTAAATTTTAGGGAAACTTGCAAGTTATTTGAAAAATTTACCAAATATTTTCCAAATAATTGGCAAAGCCTTGGATATTTTTGCAAATGAAATGCAAAAATTTGTAACTAATTTGGAAATTTCCAAATTTTTATTAAGGTTGTACAAATTAACATCTGTTTTCCTCCCTCATGGGGGACTGTAGTTACATAGTCCCCCCCCTAAATCCACCACTTGCCCCACGTACAATCAAATTCACGCAAATTAAATATTGCTAATTGTGCTAAAATCACCTTAATCAACACTTCACTTAAGGGGCATTTCAATGTAATGTATTAATGCTGCCGAATTGAACTTTCGTGTCAGAAATCTGCCGAATTGAACTTTCGTGTCAGAAATATGAGAAAATGCATGTAGTGATCGAATGAATCAAAATGCTTCAATGGACTGCGACGTTTTCTACGCTTACATGAAAACCTATTAAATTTGCAGCCTCCCCATTTTTTCGCAGTATGCGCGGTGTTGTATATCTTTGGCCTACAATAAGTAAACAGGCATCAATTAGCAAAAGCAAAAATCAGAATGAAAATTTCTATCTTATTAGCATAAATTATGCAAATTCAAACTTTTGTGATTATCACACCAAAAAAATTACACTTTTTCAGATTTGAAGGCTTTATTAAAAACTGAATCCGAACAGAAGCATTTTAGTAAAACCTAATTTCCATTTTTTTCAATATGAGAACGTTTTGTACCTGACCGCTGTTATTTTTGAGGTTCTTCTTAATGAAATTGAGAACACTTGGTGCGCAAATAAAACTATTTAAAAATTCTTAGGCAATTTCCCTTTCCAAACGTTCGCTTTGAACTCTTAATTTTTCTGAAAAAAATTATCTTTTAAGAATGTTTAAATGGCTAATATTGGCATAAAATTGAATGAACAACATTCACTATAATATTAAAAACAAGATTGTAAAATATTAAGCATCTTAAGGCAGTCTATTTTACCCAACGCCATCGATAGAATCGTATTGTGTTTTTTTTCAATTCTTAGTCATCACGGTTGAAGCATGTGACCAAATGCGCAGAGCCTACTATATAAAACTGCCTGGCCTTTATATAATATATAAATGAGGAGGCCAAGGCAGTATATGTCTTTTGACACATATATCAAACACTGGTTGCTTTATAACCTAGTTTTCAGTACAGTACATATATGTGATTATCTTCCATTTCGGTTCTATTTCCACTACGATTTTAAAACCATTTCGATATTTTTCCTTAAATTCATAACTTTTAGTGTTAGTGGTTAGTCTAATTAACTATAATGTGCACCGAAATCACAATTTAGTTTAAGCACATGCTATTGGAGTTGCAACCGGGTCGCCTAATCAAAGCTTTGTTGGCGGATCGCATTTATATAAGCAAATAATTGAAAACAAATTATACAAATGGTCGAATCTCAATAATGTCAGGCTTTTTATTACCTAACCATTGAATTACACAAATATCAAGTTTGCCTTAAATAGTTTAATAAGCTTTTTCTAAGATGATTTTTGTTTGCTTCTACAATATGGCCCTGCGAACTTCCTTGCTTAATTTTGCATTCGAATCCGAATATTCAGGCATTTGCAAACCTGAATCCGAGTTCGAATCCAGAATATAAATGGGTTTGCGCAATAACTTCTATAGCAAAATATGCGTTGTTAATAGTTACTTTGAACAACTACTCTGAAACATCAAAAAATTTAGTTGGTTATTCTACAATAGAGGAGTTCTACTGAAAAATGTGATTTAAGTATTTCATAAAAAATCTTAGCTTTCGAAATTATTTTAGTTTAAAAAATTTCAATATCCCATCAGAATGTTCTAGATCCGGATTGTTCTGTACCAAGATTCCCTCATATTATAATCCAACTTAGATTCGGAGTCCGATTTGATTTTGTTCAAATGTAGATCGATATTTTGTAATTGGTTAATACTATTAAATATTAAGTCGTCAAACTTCGATTTAAGTCTTTGTCAAATTTTTACCAGAATTAGAATGGGGTTAAGTTATTATACTTAATAAATTTTTCAAATATAAGTCTTTCAGAGGCTGTAGTTTATAATTGTTTTTTCGACTTTCTTCTCTTTTTGTTTCTAATCGTAAATTATGGGAGATGTTAGAATCATGTGCTTATAATGCGAGGTGAATCAATCCAATGTTAGTGAGTAGCAACGTTCTAATTTCGGTTCACAGGATCATTTCTTTTGTAATCTCGCACATTTTTTACTTGTGCGACTACTTACGCATGGAACCTATAATTGATTTGCCTCTACTAATTAATTGGAGTGATTGTGTAGCCAATATGGTTTAACACTACCAAATTTTGGCGCAATATTCGTCCTGCTTTTTTGAATTCTATTGTTGTAGGGATTCCATTGCAGAGATAACCAGTAATCGATTTGCACTCAAAATGTAGATCCAAGCTCGAACAGGCCATTAAAATTTGATTGATTCAGATAAGTTTTGGATACTAAGAAAATTTTTTTATTGTTTTTAGAAATTTATTTCTATTTAAATAAACTTAAGATGTTCTGAGAAATTCTAATGTTGAGAATGACTGTTCTTTTTGAATTTGGATTTTAACGTTTCCATTAAATTTCCATTGCAGAAATTGATTTCCATTTATAAATCTTTACATTTATATGTATATATATATATATATATATTAGAGAGAAAAATGAGTTTTCATAAATGTTTCTATTAGTATACTTATTTTTAAAAAGTTGAATCGTTATGCACTCCAGTATATATATTACGGAATTTCTTCTTTACAGTTACTTTGTTTGAAAATTTATTTAAACTTTGGAAATGGTTAAAGCAAATAAAAAAACGTCCACCAAGACACAGCAAAGCGACTACCGAGCATTTAGAGGTATTCAATCTATTTCTAGCACACAAATGCGCTCATTTAATGTTAAAATTATGGTGATTCCCGAATTATTTTCGTAATTGATTTAGCAATATATATATATATTTGATATCCTCAGAAAATTGTTATTGAAAATTCCTGTATCATAAATTTCAAGGGCTGATATGCAGTAAAAACTGGCCCGAAACTAAAAGCAAAATTCTAGTACCTCTCTGCAAATGCATAAATGAGATAAAACTTTTAAACTAAATTCTATAGTTCAATAATGTAGTTCATGATAATATTTTATGTCTATAAACTTATATATCAAAACACATGAACTTGTATACATTATATACTATAATTTGGTTTTCATATGAATTTGTACACAATATTTATCATTAGAATATTACTGTGTATATGTATTATATATGATTTGTAATTTAGCTTCGATTTAGATCTGCCTTTACAAAATTCCACAATCTCTCTAATTCGACAAATTCATTCTGGCCACTGTATTAAACTGCCATTTATTATTCTTTACAAATTTAAAACCCAACTGGTATTTTTCAAACATACATAAAAGCTTAATGTGTTGCATTAAGTTGTAAAATCAAATTAAAATAAAGCATGTTAAATTATTGAAATATATTTTGATCAAGAAGTACCATTAGTGAGGTAACTATTTTACCCCTCTATGCAAAACCAAAACATTTCCTAAGGCGTCATTTAGTGATTGATGATATTCAATTCCTTTCAGGTGCATCAAAATCCTTTTCTGCGTACAAAACATGCATGAATTTTGTTCCAAACCCCTGATTTCTAGAGAATTTGATGCCGTTGAAATGTAAGATTTATTCAAAATTTTTATTTCCACTCTTAGAAATTTGATTAACTTAATAGTATATTGAATAAGCAATAGCAATTATCAATGTTTCCAAAATGAATTGTAATTTCTAGCAAAAATAGCTATCCAAAGAAACTATTAATATTTTTTCATATTCAATGAATGCTGTTCTAACGCTTTACAAATTCTAAGGAAAAATACAAAATGGGATCATTTGGAAATGTATCATATAATTGTGCACATGTACATGCAGAGTTAAGAATTGATTGGAAAAATGACTAACTTTCTTAAGTAATTAGAAAATATCTTGCATTTGTAAACATAACTTATGTTTCCAAATAGAGCGAAATGATCCTGTTTGGACAATGCAACAATCGTCATGGTAATACATCTTAAGAAATTGATTTGATTTTGAACAGCATCAAAATTTTTTGTGAAAATTTGATATTTTTGAACATCCTTATTCTTAGTGATCCACGGGTTTCATTAAACTCTCTTTCAACTGGAGTAAATTTCATTCAGAAGAATGTCTAATGTATTTATCCATTGGTCTAGAACTTTGAACAAACACTCAAATTTTTATTGTAGAAGAGAGCATTGAACATGAAAAGTAAGTAGG
>CABFPE010000634.1:268926-279434 GCA_900660155.1 Hofstenia miamia | reverse complement strand
AGCTAAACAAAGCTCCAAAATTTGAAAAAACTTTCCCAGCCAATATTTCAACACGTCCCCATATTTGATACAGTTATCGCTTTTCCTTCAATTTCAATGCTACTCTTCATTTTCATCACGAAGAAAGTATTTGCCTGAAATCAACATCAAGAACTCTTCAATTTTCTTTTTCTTTAAAAACAAGTGAATTAGCATGCGCTCACCAACTCCACAATCAGACACAAAATA
This sequence comes from Hofstenia miamia, assembly GCA_900660155.1. NCBI lineage: Eukaryota > Metazoa > Xenacoelomorpha > Acoela > Hofsteniidae > Hofstenia > Hofstenia miamia. The sequence goes on along the minus strand of CABFPE010000634.1, from coordinate 279,206 downwards.
AACGCACCAGAAGTAATCAATCTAAAAATCTAGATTTCAGTAGAATAGTGGTATGTTTTATTGTTGCCATTTATATATCTTAGGAAAAAAGGTTTGATTTTTGCTAGATATTCGTTGAAAAAAACACAGAATAGCAAATTTACAGATATTTTTATATGATGACATACTTTAAATGCAATCTTACTATAAGTTTAACTCAATATCATTTGATGATTTTGTAATAGCAATTGTAGACTGATTACTATCATTAAGAAATATTCCTTTCAAAGCTCAATAAACTAAACATAGTAAATAAACAAATGCATAAATAAATAAATAAATTAATTAATATTTAGATTTATTTTTATAGCCGTTAAATTCATGCAGAACTTTATTTTAGTATAAGACCTTTATATTCTCATTAAAATTAATACTGATTTTAAATCAAATTCGCATGACTTTTAATGAGGCGGCTTCATTTCTTCATTTGTGATAGGGTTTCAAAAAACATTTAAATTTGTAAAAAAAAAATAAATCCAATTCATTACTGGATATATAATAAACATTAAAAATTAAATGTAATTTGTTAAATCATAATATTAGAATCTATATTTTGTACTAATGTTGAGCAATATGTCTTCATTCCACATGCATTTCAAGTGTTTTAGAGATTGTTGATATTAAGGAATTGTGCTGATAAATGTCAAATACTAAATATACTTTTAATTACAAATAGAAATAGGAAGCGTTGTGTTTGGATAGTCCACATCCCAATGACATCATGCCGAAATGCCAATAACATGACGATTGACAGAATCAAATGAGTGCGATGATTACACTCAGTTTGTATTTTTGAAAGAAGTAATTGATATTTTTAGGAGGTATTTGTCTTCGCATAATGTAAATTCAAAATCACCAATTTCATTGAGAATAAGCAATTGTTCAATGACATTTATTTGCACATGTCTACAGCTATACTACCTAAAAATAGTTTTATTATATCATTATTTCAAGCATTTCTCGAATGCCCTCTACAGTATATCTCATAACATCAAATCATAGTTTCCATCACAGCGTTATGCGCATGATTCACAATTATTTTCAATCACCTTCAATTATTTATTAATTTGTTTAAAACTGACCACATTTCTCAGAATGTGAGAAAATGTTTTTCGTTCAGGGAGCCCAAAGATCACTGCGCCTAAGCCGTCCTAGTATTGCAGCCACAGGTAGTAGTAGTCTTGGCTGTTCAAAGCGGGGAAGACGCAACCCTCTTAACTGAAGATCGGACTTCGACTTCACTCCGCTGATTAGACTAAATACAGATCAGCGATCCAAATGCCAGCGGTCACCAGAGGATTCGCACGGTTAAACTGGCCTTATTAGTGACACATTTAGGGGCTAATGGGAAAACCCGGATCGCTATTTTCGTACAAAATCTGCCATGTAGAAAGGTGAGAGTTCGAACCATAACACTAGCATTGAAGTCGATGCATTGCATAAGAAGAACAATCTGTACTTTGTGCAGGGGCCTGTCTCCTAATCTTGTGCTGATCAGACGGCGTAATCGTGGAAGTATTGCTACTTGTGCTAGTGCTCGAGTTGAGTTCATTTCCTCGGACAGTTGTGTCAGGGATAACCCCTTTCCTCTTGTTTTTGAAATGGGTGATAGGCCAGCATTTTCTGTGCTATTTGAGCAAGCATTGCTGTGTCACAATAATGTTTAGGTAACAGCAGGTGCTCGCAAAGTTAAATACCATTAGCAGACTTGGTTTGCCAACGCAGTAAAGGCAGAAGCTCAACCTTCAGCTTTACTCGGATGATCAGATTCAACACAGATCAGTACTCTGCGTGGAAGGAGTCGGCAAACTAACGATTAAACTACTACTAATCTCGGATTTTCATCCATAAATGTCAACAGAAAACAATTACTAAATTGAACTTTACGTATTTTCACGTGTGCTCAAATAATTTGCTAAGTCTATTAACTCATAATTAAGCAAACATCTTACCACATGAATAATAAATTTAAGCCATTAAAAATATCCTAAATTCATCCACGAAGTAGAACAAAGAAAAATTTGTGAAATTTTTAGCTGATTCAATTTTGTCTTTTGAGTTAAGGTATCAACCATGTGTTTAGCAAATAGTTAAAATTATTTGAATTTATTTGGTAATATGCAAAAATTGGGTTACTCATTTTCAGAAATAATTACATGGCAGTAGTAGGCAATTAGATCCCACTTTGACCTTTTGACCTTGAAGTGCACATTGGCAGGCTTATCGAGCGTGGCTATGATGTAATTGTGTACTTTGCACGTCTGCTCTGACATCATTGAAATATAATGTTTGTTGTAATGTTTGTTGACAAACAAAATTTAGTTACAATGTTTATTTTATACTTTACAATTTTTTAATATGCTCATGGCAATAATTGCACTGCATTTTGAAGTGCTATATTTTCCATTTGTTTTATATTCAGAGATTCATTTAGAACAGCAATAATTAGTCGGACGCAACCTAACCAATCAACTCAATATGAAAAATTTTCTTAGTTTTCGATTCAGAAAACTAATAAATAATCTCAAGTTTATAAAAATAATAGACAATTTTTGCAATTTTCATTTTTGTAGAACGCGCTCAAAGTTTTCACCCAAAGTTTTCTAAGAACGGAGCTACCCATATGCAAATAATAAAACCCGTTTCTATATTTTCTGTATAATTTACTAAATTTTGCAAAATAACATCACAGGTTGATAATTGGAATATTTAGATGTACTTTTAACAGTAGAGTTTTAATTTTTTGCTGACTTCAGAATTTTTTCTAGCAAAATTACAAGTTATTAAAATTATATATAAATTTTATATATATATTTAAATATCTCTGACTTTGTGCACGGCACACTTCAATGGGTTTGGAATATCTTTGCACATATTAACAAACAGTCAAAGTTTTTTATTACCTCCAGGCTGCTCAAAATCTTCTGAATACATTAACACTAGGTATGGAGAGAATTTAAATATTTTTTCAAAAATTCGAAAATTTCTAAGAAAGCTTGCTAAGCTATTCAACAATCTCTGCCACAGCAATATGCTTTAATAGACATTTTCAACATTGCATTAAAGTATGTACCCTAATAGACCTACCCATAACCGAAAATTTTCATATGTGGAAACACGTTTGGAGTAAATTCTTTGTAAATGTGGAAAAACGATTTGTCCTTTAAAACGGACGCTATGCTGTTTAACGTTAAAAATAATTTATGACGGCAACTAACAGTTAGCATGTTTTTCTTTATGCGGCTTCCATGTATTCATTTAACTGGCATCAAGCAAGTTTGCAAGAAATTACCGTAGATCATGCTTTGTAAAAAATTTCCTAAAGTAGGTTTTAAAACATCAACCATGCACTTTATTGTATTGAAGAATGGAATTTTGTAACATATTATTTAAATTAACTCACTTTATAAGGATCTCTAGAAAAATTGGGCCTCTTAAAATCATCAATTTTTTTATTGTATTTGTAATTTCTTCACATAAATTCTAAATTTACAACTGAAATTCGCTTACCTACTACCTTTTCAGGTATTCTGAATTAAGAAAACAAAATCCAGGTATTATTCGTGATTTTAACTTAATATATATGCACCAATTATACTTAGTAATTAATAAGTGAAAAGAATTTAGTTTTGGTAAGAGGCCCAATATTATATTAACTTTTGTTAGTTTTTGATTGATATTTTCTGAAATTACTTCTTAAAATAATAGGGTGGGTCAATTGACTCACTCTGGCTTTTTTATTAGTGAAATTTCTTTGGCCTTTCTATTGTTAATTACATAACATCAGCATTGATTGCTTAAGGCTATATCTATTTACAACAATGATCAATTACACGTTTTCAGTCAATTACTTGAATTTATTTTTTCGTACTTGGAAAACACTTGATTATTTAATGATGACTACAATTATGATATTGATAGCCCTATGGGCGTAGACAAGAGTCTAGATTCGAAATCTGACTCGTCTCAAATTCTAAAAGACTAACCGGACTCGAATCAAACAGAAGACAAAATATCCCTACTTCCAGAGTTCTAATATCATTAACAAATTGGTTGAAATTCGTGGAAACAAACGCCTTCTGCTTCTTGTTCTTTGGAAATAAATATTTACTATTTTATTAAAGATTCAATTGTACACTACTGTGCCATTACAATGTCTCATAAAAGCATTATGAGCCAGCTACGCCACTATAGGGAATGCAGTGATAAAAAAATTAAAAAATATAATATATTTATAAAACTAAAATTACTAAAAATAAATTCAAAATACCAAAAATTCTCTAAAATTTACTTAAAAAGTCACTCAGGTTCCAAAAAATGTTTCGCCATTTTCATCATACAGTCGTGGTTGCGATGTTTCCTTATTGTCTTTACGAGACTTCACCTGGCAGACAAANAAAATTTTCATATGTGGAAACACGTTTGGAGTAAATTCTTTGTAAATGTGGAAAAACGATTTGTCCTTTAAAACGGACGCTATGCTGTTTAACGTTAAAAATAATTTATGACGGCAACTAACAGTTAGCATGTTTTTCTTTATGCGGCTTCCATGTATTCATTTAACTGGCATCAAGCAAGTTTGCAAGAAATTACCGTAGATCATGCTTTGTAAAAAATTTCCTAAAGTAGGTTTTAAAACATCAACCATGCACTTTATTGTATTGAAGAATGGAATTTTGTAACATATTATTTAAATTAACTCACTTTATAAGGATCTCTAGAAAAATTGGGCCTCTTAAAATCATCAATTTTTTTATTGTATTTGTAATTTCTTCACATAAATTCTAAATTTACAACTGAAATTCGCTTACCTACTACCTTTTCAGGTATTCTGAATTAAGAAAACAAAATCCAGGTATTATTCGTGATTTTAACTTAATATATATGCACCAATTATACTTAGTAATTAATAAGTGAAAAGAATTTAGTTTTGGTAAGAGGCCCAATATTATATTAACTTTTGTTAGTTTTTGATTGATATTTTCTGAAATTACTTCTTAAAATAATAGGGTGGGTCAATTGACTCACTCTGGCTTTTTTATTAGTGAAATTTCTTTGGCCTTTCTATTGTTAATTACATAACATCAGCATTGATTGCTTAAGGCTATATCTATTTACAACAATGATCAATTACACGTTTTCAGTCAATTACTTGAATTTATTTTTTCGTACTTGGAAAACACTTGATTATTTAATGATGACTACAATTATGATATTGATAGCCCTATGGGCGTAGACAAGAGTCTAGATTCGAAATCTGACTCGTCTCAAATTCTAAAAGACTAACCGGACTCGAATCAAACAGAAGACAAAATATCCCTACTTCCAGAGTTCTAATATCATTAACAAATTGGTTGAAATTCGTTGAAACAAACGCCTTCTGCTTTTTACTATTTTATTAAAGATTCAATTGTACGCTACTGTGCCATTACAATGTCTCATAAAAGCATTATGAGCCAGCTACGCCACTATAGGGAATGTGGTGATAAAAAAATGTAAAAAATATAATATATTTATAAAACTAAAATTACTAAAAATAAATTCAAAATACGAAAAATTCTCTAAAATTCACTTAAAAAATCACTCAGGTTCCAAAAAATGTTTCGCCATTTTCATCATACAGTCGTGGTTGCGATGTTTCCTTATTGTCTTTACGAGACTTCACCTGACAGACANAAAGAATTTAGTTTTGGTAAGAGGCCCAATATTATATTAACTTTTGTTAGTTTTTGATTGATATTTTCTGAAATTACTTCTTAAAATAATAGGGTGGGTCAATTGACTCACTCTGGCTTTTTTATTAGTGAAATTTCTTTGGCCTTTCTATTGTTAATTACATAACATCAGCATTGATTGCTTAAGGCTATATCTATTTACAACAATGATCAATTACACGTTTTCAGTCAATTACTTGAATTTATTTTTTCGTACTTGGAAAACACTTGATTATTTAATGATGACTACAATGATATTGATAGCCCTATGGGCGTAGACAAGAGTCTAGATTCGAAATCTGACTCGTCTCAAATTCTAAAAGACTAACCAGACTCGAATCAAACAGAAGACAAAATATCCCTACTTCCAGAGTTCTAATATCATTAACAAATTGGTTGAAATTCGTGGAAACAAACGCCTTCTGCTTCTTGTTCTTTGGAAATAAATATTTACTATTTTATTAAAGATTCAATTGTACACTACTGTGCCATTACAATGTCTCATAAAAGCATTATGAGCCAGCTACGCCACTATAGGGAATGCAGTGATAAAAAAATTAAAAAATATAATATATTTATAAAACTAAAATTACTAAAAATAAATTCAAAATACCAAAAATTCTCTAAAATTTACTTAAAAAGTCACTCAGGTTCCAAAAAATGTTTCGCCATTTTCATCATACAGTCGTGGTTGCGATGTTTCCTTATTGTCTTTACGAGACTTCACCTGGCAGACAAATCCAATTGTCAAACGGCAGATGGCAAGACAAACGCAAGTAATGGATAGAAGTCCAATCTTAATTGCTAAGCTCTTTGGCATTCTAAATACAATTAAATGCAATCAACCAGTATAATTTTCGAATCTGAACTTCTTAAGGGTACTATAGAATATCTAAATAACACCATTACCGTAAACTGTCAATGAATTTTATAAAAATGTTTTATGGTTCTTGAAAAAATCTTAAAAGTTTATAACGCATTAACTAATAAGAATATTCAAAATCTGAAAGAACAACCTGATAAAATGATATCTTCTCTTCCACTTATGTTTTAAAGACACGTTCGGTCTTATGCCCATTAGGGTGAAACGCGCACTCTATTTTTGGGCACGTAGCGCCTTATTGAGACTTGAATGTTCTATCTACATAAAAAGAGTTTAAATGTTTTTCCCATGGGCCTTATATCTCCTGATTACTGGCAGAAATCTCATTGAGTCCAAAGCTCAACCCGAATAATCTATATTCAAAGCGTACCCAACTGAATGTTGTATCTTAACCAGGTTTGAACCTGAACAGGCCTAAACCAAAAAACAAAAAATCGATCATAAACAAAAATCAGGTTGATTCTGAAAACTCTAGTGTGTACCAACTAAAAATGTATTCAAGACTTGTTTAATATAGGTTATCCAACTACTTTCAACATCAAAATTTAATAATAGCATTTTTACTACAATAATAAGCGCGATTAAATGCTTATAATACCTACTTACTAAAATGAAGAAAAGAAGAAATTCTATAGCGGAAACCGAAAAAAACAACAGAACCAAATCCGAGCCAACCCGAAGCAAAACTAATAAGCAGACCAAACAGGTCAAACTTAAACCTAAAATCGGATTAAGTTCAATAAATCTCATCTGGTAGGTGTTGAGGGAAATTGAAAGTTTTTAAGAAAACGGAATTTCATTAAAAAATTAATTAACCTTTTCAAGCGCTTCAATGCTTCAGTCACAACAATTTATTTTATTACAGATTTTTAACCTTATATGGAAGCACGTTCGACATCTTAGGTTTGTCAATATCATATTAAATCCAATATTCCTAATAATCTTGAAAAACTTATTTGAAAATGCGGGTGAGCGGTTTGTGCTCTAGATAAGTCAATATATTTTTTAGTTATGGGCCTGTTACGAAATACGAAATTATGTCGGACGGAAAATCGATACTTTGCCCGTTAATCAAAAACGTTTGAAAACTATATACATTAAATTAATAGTTTCTGTAGTTGTGGGAGGTTGTGGTAAACGATTCTTAGCATTTTTTTGACTGGTTGAAAATGAGTGAAAAAAAGTTTTGCTCAAAAACCGAGTATGTCGGACGGAATCGATAAAAAAGACAAAAAATGAACTTTTACTCGGAGGCGTTTTTTATCAAAACTAATCAGTCTATGCTGAGGGATTTTTTATTTTTGAAACTTGAACAATAGCCTGTCTCAAAAAAAAAAAAAAACATTTTTAAAATTCATAATTACAAAATATTTTTTAAATTGAAGTTGTTTTAACAATATGTCCGACGGAATTGTGTCGGACGGAAAAAATATGAAAAAAAACAACCATCGAAATAATGCTCAAAAACCAACTAAAAAGCAGCAATACCATGTAACACATATACTCATATAATATAAGCTTATCAAATATAACTCAAGTCAAGATATGATCAGATTAAAATAATTTTCCCTCCGACATAAAAAGCAAAAATTTTCCTAAAATAAGTTATAGCAGAACTTAGCAGAATTATTGAAACTAATAAAAATTTAATTGAAACTTAACAACTTTTATGTAAATTTTATGTAAAACTATTCATAAAAACAATCTTTATGGAACCAAATGGCACACATCGGACATTGAAGCCACTCCTCACCAAGGACGTATTCTGTTTCACAATAACCATAATGATTATCGTCAGTACCATTTTCACGGTGGCCACAAGCTCCTTCTCCATAAAATTGAGTAAAATATGGACCAGTATCACTGGCTGTTTTGAAAAACTCCACATATGGCACCTTTTGATCGTTGAAGAGTCGTTCTTCTTCAGATAACAAATTCTTCTTTCTTCCTGATTTTTCACCAAACTTCACCTTCACGTTGAATTTTGAAGCCAAGCTTTTTATTACCTCTGTAAAATCCAAAATTTAGAATTTCCCGCCATCTACTCTGCCTGATCATTTGCCTGATAGAGTAAAATTATTCGGGTTATACTTTCACAAGCAATGTTTCAGTAGATGCATTCGACAAATAAACTGTTTGTCTAAATAAGAAGAAGACAATAATCTTAATTGTCTCTCATTCTAAAGATGTAATCTTGTAACTTCATTATCTAACGCTTTCTAATCTTTTTGCTCATTTCGCTGATAGTGTAAATTATCTGGGTTATGCTCTCACTTGAAAAGTTTCAATAGTTGTTTTTGTTGCCATTTCTGTCATCTCTGCAAAATTTCATCTGCACAACATCAAGCACATTTGAAAGTACTAATCTGTTAAAGAAACAGATACTTATAAATGCTTTTATTATAATCAGATTGAATGAAATGAAAACTGAAATTTTCAATGCACCCGAATTTCAAATTGTGCAAGGAACATAGAGTCACATAAAAATGGAATAAATCACATTTTCCATTTTTATTATTAATATTTACGTTTCAGGTAATTGCAAAAATATTGTGAATCAGAAAATAGTTTCAATCAGCATATATTATGTCGGACGGAATTTTTTTAAAATTAAAATAAGCCCCGGACATTATCCTTATGAAGCAAAAACAAAAATAAACTAACTTAAGTGGTTCTCACTGAGATAGGAATGCGTAGTTTCAAGATCTGAAAATCTTTTGTGAAAGAAAATCTTTTGTGAAACGAGATTAAATATTTCGGACGGAAAATTTATTCAATCTTTCCAAATAAAACCCCAAAACTCGATTTAAAAAAAAGAAAAATGACATTTTCGACAAATGAGAACTATTTTCAAATGAGAACTATTTTTGAGATGAAACCTTAGGCTTTTCTACTTGAAAACCATTACGTTGAAATTTTCAGTCCGACATATATTTTTGCATCCTAATTCAAGCAACCGAGGCAAAAAAGCAACGAAATTAGGAAATTCAAGAAATTTTTTTTGTTAAATTATGAAAATATGATTATCATAAGCTATTGATAACGAAATTTTAAAAGCATTTCATTAAGTTTGAAATTTTCTACTCAGGTCAATCTATTTCGCAGGTCAACCTATTTCGTAACAGGCCCAGGAAAGGAAGCTAACATGGATAGGAAAATAGCATAGAGAAAGAAAAAAATAGGAAAAACTTTTCAGTGATTTATATTTCTATAATTAAAACATAACTATAAATTCTACAATTTGCAAAATTAGTGAATTATTTACTTAGATAGCATCTCTCAAAAAGTTGTCATTCAACAAATTGCAGAGGGCAATGTTTGCTTAGGATAATTAATAATTTAGGATAATTAATAATAGCAGAAATAGACGTTGGCAAAATCTGATAGTTAAAGTAAATACATGTCAATTGTGTATTTCTAGTATAAAATTATCTACGAAATTTAAATTGTTGATGAATTAAACTGCTTGATGAATTAAACTGCTTTGGATTTATTTTGCAATTTCATCGTTAAGACGTCGGTTCAACGTCTAGTTCGGTTCAACGTCTAGTCAATAAATATTTATATTGTTTTAGTGTTTATATTGTTTTAGTGTTTGTCCAAAATGCAATGTATTTTCTACAATAGTGTATTTTCTACAATAG
>CABFPE010000634.1:250567-267926 GCA_900660155.1 Hofstenia miamia | reverse complement strand
TTCTGGATGACTAACTGTGAGCTACAAGTCACCAAGTGTCGCAAAATAATCTGCTCTCACTTCTGAAAGCTATAGATGCCGCTGCTTTGATGGAGGAGAGAATCGACCAATCAGATCATAGAACCACTTTCATTGGCTGATATTGCAAATTCGCTTCAGTTGTGCAGTGTACACCATCAATTCGTCATTCTACTGCGTGATTGTTCATCTGTTTAGTGAATGTGCCTCCTGCAAAATGAGGAGAAAAAAGTTGACACTGAATGACGTTATAGACATGGTCTGTTGGAAAGATACAGAATCTGACCACCACGAAAATGATGCCATCATAGCAATACAGCCACCTGCAGAGCGTCCAGCGATTGGCAACAATTTTTCTCAACAAAATGTTGTCTCCTGTTCTTACAAAAATGATTATTTTTGCTTAATATCGTCTTGACTCATCTAGTTATCACTATTTTCATATAATAAAACAAAAAATCATAGAACAAATATTTCGCGTTTAATGGGTTAATATTTTTCCATTTTTGATAAACTAGCTATCGGTATCTACATTGTTTTTGCAATATCACGCTCTGTTAATTTAATTCAAAATTTGTATTGCTTTGCCACTTACCATCGTATTTTTTAAGTTGAATCAAGTCCACCTTGCCCACCCATAGCCGCCTCCACTGCACAAACGTGTAATGCCTGCCTGGTTTTGAAAAAGCTATTGTTATATTGGCTTCTGTCATTATTACTCTTTCTGCTTTCACACAATTTAAAAATTTTATCAACAAGTCTATATTCCCATGAAAAATGATCAATGTAGGAAATTGACATGCTCCAAATTTCTTTAGATATAAATTTTGGCTTTTCAAGAAATGTATTGGTAAGTTAAAATAATAAAGAGCTGTAGAAATGGTTTAATAACAAGATTTTGAGATTGAGTACGTACTGTGCTATTATGCACAATGTAGACTGCAGACAGTGATCATTCAAAAGGTCATCAAGTCAATAATTTGTGTAAGTAATGAGAGACCACCAATATGACAGCTATTGTTATGCATGATTACTGTGGATATTGTATATTGATAAATTGTGTAAGCTGAATGCTATGAATTTTTATGCTTTAAAAGAAAATGCAAAGCGCCTGGGGCTAAATTACCGGCAATATAATGAATGATACATATTGAATATAATTTAGGAGGTAATCAATTATCTCTGATTATTAATATTATTGAATTCTTGATATTAAATTTAAGCTGATTTTTGGTTTTAATGAAACGCAAGCATCTTAAAAGAAACACTTTTTCTTTAGATATTTGTGTTCCCAATAAAAATGAATTTTACTCAACAACTCCTTGAGATTTAGGTTAAAAATGAAGCAGTCTTGCATTGCTTACACATGTAGGTAATACGATACCATTTACCTCGGAGGTTATTAAGCCTATTATTAATTTAAAAAACACAATTTAATATTATTTGGTACATTAATATATAGAGCAAGTTGCTGAACCATTGATAAAAAGCATATTAGTGTGTGTCTGTATTCTTCTTCATGTGAAATTACGTCTCGTATTATCTACACTTACCCCATCTTCGTTCTTGCAAAAGGTTTAAGAAACAATTTCTTGAAGTCAATTAATGAAAAAGTAACTGTTTTTGAATTTAAGTAAATTGATGTTTTAAATTTAAATTTTTTTTAGCTTTTCTGTAATTCATGAATTAACTATGATTTTTTAATTTCATTCGATCATTATCGAAAATAGGCAAGGCATAAAGAAAAACATGTCTTGTGTATGGGCGGAAAAAAATCCTTGGAAAAAATAAAAATTTCTTCAATATTTTTTGTTTGCTAGATCAACATTGGCTATGTTTGAAACTTCCAATAAAATCTACACACTGAAATTGAAAATCCAAAATTGATACTAATCTAAAATTTTAAAATGCTAATTTCAAAACATTGTTTATAAACTACATTTGGGATGAGTTGCGTGTTCTGTTGCGTAAGAGTATGTTATTTTTACTTTGCTCCTCATTTTTTCCTTTATTGCGGCGCAAGCTTGGATCTGTATCATCCCCTCATCCTCTCTTCCTCTAATTAGGCGCATAGCACCTGCGGGCACAAGACATTAATTGCAAGAAATTCACCAATGGATACGTCAATAAACCAAATTTCTTAATATGATTAGGGAAAATTACTTGAAAATGTGGGAAATGGATTGTGCTTCCAATCGTCAAATGGAAGCTTAACATTAAAATATTGAGACTTCTACAATGTATTGGAACATCTTACCCTCCATTATTTTGTGGTATAGGGAATCAAATTAAGGATAACAATGTTTCGACAATAAATTGTATTTATTTGTTTCGTGGAACAGAAATATTTTCAAGGATATTAGCTACAAAATAACATAAAGGCTAGTTAGGATTGGGCGAAAATCTCACTTGATTATCGTCGTTCTGATATATTCATAATAGTGTATATTCGAGTTCGCTAAACACTACTGTAGAATCATTTTGTAATGTTTGCGGTACACTTAAGTGTCAGGTCATTGCTAAGGACATAATTGAAACTTAGTTGAAATAGATAATTGAATAAATTGCTGTAGCAAAATTCAACCGAAATTTTTCAAGTAAAAAAGTATACTAGATAATGATTTTTAGGTAACAAAATCCAAATTGTAATATCAAATTTTTTTTGTAAAATAAAATTAAATATGATTAAAAAACTGTAAAACTCATTAATGCATAATATTAGTAATGCTAGAGTACTGCCGATGGTAATGGCCATTTGAATTTCGAATTAATTCACTGTTTGAAACTGCCTAATAAATCAACCATTTCAGCAGAATGTTGCAAAGAAAACCAAATTACTTGAGAAATTGCTATAAATATACTTACCTAAAGATTTGAGACGCTCGTATGCTTAAATATCTACTTTAGAAATAAATATGAATCGGTCAAAGAAGCAGAAATTTTCTCGAACAGGTGTAATAATATACCGCAAAAGAGAATGTAATTATAACTTAAGAGTAATCGTTAATAAATTATCTGGCAAAATATGGAAATGAAATTTCTATGTTATTTGAAATAGTTGTAAGTTTAATTAAAATTTCTTGGCAAAAAATTATTTCAAAGCATAAACTGAGAATGTTGAAAAATATTTAATTGAAATAAGAAAACAATAAATAAGTGCAAATGCAATAATAAATTTAAGATAAAGAGATATATCTTTCCAATTCGAAGAAATTTGTGATTCATTTTAATTACAACATTGGAATTTAAACTATATGAAGTATCTCCCTTAAATGAAATATTTTTCAGTCACATATTGAATAAATTTTTAATAATTCAGCTTATACAAATAATATTTAAAATTTTAAAACCGTACCATTTTCTTCATCATAATAATTTTTCTTGTAAAAAATTATGCTCGTTTTATAAAAATAATGAAATCTTATTAGTTTTGGTAACTTAACAATAAAATCTAGAATTAACTTTAAATATCTTTTAAATATCTTCGTCGTATATAGGATCCTAAGTATATTTAAATGAATTCAGTTAGTATTTTAGTATTGTTTACAATCACTCTGTATTTCTTGAGTATGAAGACTCTCACGGACTATTATTTCAGGACCCTTTCGAAAACTTGTCATATTCAGTCTTGAGATGTTCAAGATCACACTCAATGGCAGTCTATTAATGTGTTATAAATTTTATGGTTTTCTGTCTACTCCTTTACTTACACAAAATCTTTTTGAAATTAAGCACCTGACTAGTGATTGTTATACATTCCTTAATTATTTTGTTCCTAGTAATTTGAATTTTGTGATTATTAATTATTAGAAATCCGCTCATTCATTTGTAATAGGCATCCTTTATCCAAAAATGTATATATATATATATATATATATATATATATCCATATGTATATCTATTTCAAACGCATAACCCAAATTTCAACTATTATAAATATATTTCTAACAAAACACAATTTTTATATTTTCAATATATCAATTTTTTTACATAAATTTAATCAGTTCATAATTTTTCATTGAATTTACATTTGTAATGTTTCAGTTTGCTTAGTTAATTTATTTTCCAATTATAGTTAAAATATATAAAACTAAGCGAGTAGCATTGTCACTCATTATGATTTCCTTTGCTTGGTATTTGACCTCACTTTGCAATGAATAATAAGTTAGTAAAGGAATAATTTCCAAACGGCTGCAGGTTGGTAAATTACTAACCCTGGCCTCCCCGTATACCCGCTTTTATCTCTGCATTGAATGTCATTACATCATTTATAATAAACAATATTTATATGATTAACCTGATTAGTAAAATTGAAATCTAGCTCTAGCAATACTATTGCATCATTATTGTAAAATTGACAAAAAATGTCAAAAGTTAGAGCATTTACATTTATTCATTCAGAGAATATTAGTATTTATCTGCTCTGGCTATTGATGAAGCAAACGCCACCTTCAATATTTAGAATTGATTTGAAGAGCTGAGGGCTTACAATTTTTGATTTCATCTCTTCCTTCTTTCAAAGTTTCACCTCTAATAATTAACATTCATCAACTTTACTTCTTTTATACAAATCTCTCAACACGTTCATCATGTGAAAGGAGAGCGGCAATAAATTCTCTCATATTTATTATTCTTTCTCACTCAGCTTTTTTGACATCAGTTATAAACACTTCTCTAACAAAGTCATCCAGTTGATTTTCATCAACTAGTTGAGGTGGTTCTAACAGCACGTTTGCCCTTTCAGTAACTGCCTAGAGTTCTCGCTTCTGGAATTGTGTGCATGATCATATTGACCTTCATGTGCAATAGTGACTCAGCGAAAATAAATTTTCAATTAGTCAGTTGCCTTGTGGAACCCATTTACCATTTTGACTAACATAGAGTTAAGGATTAATCATTCTCAAACCTATTCCACCATAATTTCTCGATTAGATTAGCTCCCGTCTTTTCTTAGGGATTCGTTTTCTTCTTGTTATTCCACATAAGGTAGATCTTTCGATATATAACCTGAAAATTGAAAAGTGGAATCATTTTTAAGTTTATTGGCGTTATCAATAATGATTTTTGCTTTTTACTTGAATCATATTTTCCTAGTCTAAACATGTCTGATATATCGTATTTAGAGAATTCAGGATTTATATGTTGCAACAGCTTACAAACATTTTTGCGATCTTCACTTAACCTCTCATACCAATTAGAGGTTTTACTCTCTGGAAAACCCGAGATTTTCAGGTCACTAGCATGTTGGTATGCAACATTTTTTCGCATAGGATGACTGTTTGCAGATGTGTCCTTTAGAATGTCAGAATATTTCTTAACCTCGTTCAAAGTTGAGTCCGCTATTTTACTTATATTTTTAAACCTATCAATAAGGTTATCAACGTTTTGTCCATGGGAGAAATACATCTCAAAGTTGAAACCGAACAATGTTCACAGCACTACAGTATACGTTTCCACATATTTCTTCATTTCCATTTACTACATTTAATACTTTTTTAGCAATTCTTCTGCATTGAAGGGGAAACATGTGTCTACATATTGCAAATTTAATTTTGTCAGAATTTGGATCTACCTTATTTTTACAAATTGTACAAATTGGGGCATTTTTCATTTGTGCAATTTGAACACATAGTGTTAGAGCTTGCATTCGTTAGCGTCGGTTGTTTCTTACCACATGCAATACAGAATGGCATGTTGACTTGTTTGGTATATATATATATATATATATATATATATATATATATATTAGGCTTATGAATTTTTTGAATTTTTTGAACTTGTCATGGGATGCGTTACTGAATACAAAAAAAAAAATCTGAGTTTTGAAAGTAAATTTTAAAAAATGATCACGCCATCAAATAATGTTATGTATTAAGCAATCAAGGAACTTCGAAAACTGTTATAGATTTGAAAAACGACTTGCATAAAATTTGCTTCTTTATTTTATATTCTTATCCAATCCTAATTTGTTAGAAAAATTAAAATTAACCAAAAATGAGGTAAATGATTTGATTTTTTCTGTAATAAAAAAATTATTTAAATGGTGGTTTGCATTACAAAAAAAGCAAAATTGTATCAGCATTCAAAAATTTTCATGGCTTTATTTGGACACTAGATGGCTACCAACTTCGAAATTATTTTCTTGATGTATTATAATTAAAAACATAAAGGTTTTTTGTGTGCGCTTCCAATAGTTATTTGCTGATCGATTCTCAAAAAATTAGAAATTCTCACAATTTTAACATCAATACATGTTCTCCTTAAAAATTCCAAAACGACAATAATTTTTCACTGAACTTTTAATATATTTTTAATAACAAACCACTTGCTTTCAAAAATTAAAATATGAATTTCATAGAAAAATATTTATTGTCAAATGACTAAATTTTTCCAATTGAGTTCTTCATTGATTGGTTCGAATGAAAAATTATTCTTTGTATTCCGAATTTTATAAAATTGAATATGAGCATTACCACTTGAGAAAATGTTAAAACACTCCACCCAACAAACATTCCGAGGTTCCCAGCAAACGCGGAAAGCAGTTGTTCAAAGCTATAGGCTGGAATCTCCACAACTGATTCATAGCTCATGTCCGAGTAAAAAATCTCAACGCGGGCAAAGTTTTCTCTCACTTCTGTCAGTAAATCCCGATCACTGATAACATTTTGCGCGCGTAAATCAATCAGAGATTTGATATATTCCTTAGCATTAATATTTGAGAGACTTAAAACTTCTTTTAGAAAATAATACAAATTGTTTTGTGAAGGAAACTTAGAACTTGCGATGCTAGTGTCATATACAACAGAATGGCATGCTAAGGGGCAATTGCACTTAATCGAAAGTTTATCAAACTGTGAAAAATGATTATGCATTGCTTGTCGACATTCAATCTGAGATTTATTCCAAGCATTACAAATCGGATAAAGTGACTTTGGAATAGAGGAATTATCTTTGTAAATATAGAGAAAAGAATCTACACATCCACAATCATGGTATAAGTTGTCATACAAACATATTTTATAACACAATTCTTGGCTATAATTATGCCAGGAATCATAGGGACCGAAGGTTGATACATTGCCATTAAGAACATCTTCAAAGACTTCTTTGCTGATGTCTCCATTGCTATAGACTTGCTGAACTCTGTCAAACTTGTTTATTTTTGGATTGTAGTTTGCACAATTTCTTACATTTGAGGTGAACTTTTTGAAGATGGTGATTTGGTATGCATTCCCAGGTTGAAGTAGAATGTTCCTTTTTTCTGGTATTGGATATATATTTGGATGATCAAAGGCAACTGTGAATCCAGAAAGATAATCCAGTAATCCCACACTTTCATTTTTATCTAAGAAAAGTACAAAGAGAAGTCCATTTTTTGCACCTGATTTAGATATACTTCGTCTGGGATTCATTTTGGTTAAATTGAATATAGAGCAGCGTCCATATTTAGAATTAAGGAAATCATCAAAGTATATCCACCCTTCACCTGTATTATTGCCACAATCACTTCCATCAAATTTGCATTGCAAAAGAAGGTTGTTGAAGTCTATGCCATTTTCAAATGCTATTTCGGGCTCAAATAATGATATATTTTCAAGAGAAGTATAATCTACATCATCTCTACTTCTAATGGAATAGTACATTGTACGCCAATCACCTGCAATTGACTCTTCTACAAGATTATCATTTATAGAACGCTTTTTTTTGTATGGATAATACATGTCTGCATCAGAATCCTCTACAAAGTATTCTAATGAAAACCCCTTTCCTGTTTTCGACTCATCAGAATGGAACACCATTTGAATTGGTATCCTCAGACTAAGGAACAATGACTCCAGTCGCCCACAATATGTATTAATATCTCCGTCGTTACCCTCTTGAATTTCTAATCTATCTTTACTACAGTTGTCATCAGATTCAATATCAAAATATGTAAAATTTAATTTTGCATTAATTTCGCTATAATAGGTTATATGAAATCTTCTTGTGTAATTTAATCTGTAATGAGTACTTGAAATGCCAAACTGTGCATGTGATGTTACAGTTTTCGCATAAGACTGCGCAAGTAAACACTCTAAATTTTCTTCCAATTTTGGACAGTCAGAAGCTTCATCAGTTCCATCGCTACATTGTTCTACATCATCGCAGTACATAGCACATTGTGTTATATCGAATTTACAAAGCTGAAGTCCTAGAGGGCAAATAGCAGGTTCTACATAGCTACCACCAATGCAATTTTCATGCTTTTCAATAGCCTCTGGCTCTTCTTCTCTATTACAATCCGTTTCATCATCACACATCCAGAAATTCGGAATGCATTCTCTGGAACTGGCGCACTTTATCAAAATAGGAGAACTTTCGCAATTAAATGTAATACTTGAATTTGCATATTTATTAAGAACATAGAATTTCTGCACATCATCTATAAAACCGAGTTGAAAATGTCTCGCATTGCGATCAGCCTTTAAAAGCTTTGATTTTTGGAAAAAGCTTTCCGTACATATTGTAATCTGAGGAAATTCCAACTGATGAACTTTTTCAATTGACATTTGAACAATTACATCACCAGAAAGATACTTTTGCACAAGTGGTTGAAATTGCATACTAAATACCCCTAAACTAAAAGTATAAATTGTAAGCCAAACTAGAATAGCTGCCTTATTTTCGGCTTCATGAATCTCGGGAAAAAACGCAGCAAATAAGCTTTTTAAGTTCATGTTCATTGCAGAAGTTTGCTTTGATATTTCTGTAAGGTTGAAAGTAGTATGTCGTTGTTTTCCATCAATTGACAGAATAATCTGCTTTCTCCTTCTACACTTCTTCATGCTTACATCTAAATAATTATTAACACGAAAGAAGGTTAATTTAATATATTCGAAATAACTATATAAATATATATATATATATATATAATTAGGTATATGACTAAAATTTTTGTTGGGAATTTATTATTCCCCATGCTACCATGAGTGAACATTTGTCATGTTTTCCAAAAAAATATTAATATAAAACGTTAAGTCTTAAAAAAAACTTTGAAAACAAAAGCAATTGCTTTTTTAACGCGACAATATGTCAAAATGACTTTTAAGCATTTTTTTTGCTTGCTTCATTATTCATTCAACAAAAACACTAGCAGGTGCATGTATTTCCAAATATGTTGATAATCTCATTGAATTTGCTATTTGCAGAAATTTTGTTTCCATTCTATTGTTTCCGCATTTGAAACATCAGATGTAAATTTATTTCAAGGAGTAATCGCTGTTCTAGTGTTAAAGCTATTATTGACTGACGACACATAGGTAAATAACAAACGTTATTAATGAAATAAACTAATCTTAACTTTTTCTATATTTGTAGATTTAAAGATTTATTTTATAGTCTATTAAATTGATCCTGTAATCCTTAAAGCTTGAAAGTTGAGATGTTGAAAAATGCGCCTCCTTCAGAGAAGAACAAGAAAATTCGGTCTTCAAACTTGATGCAGTTCCCAAAAGTGAATGCTTCAAGAAAGCAGGGAGCTGTAGAGAATCTTGATGAAATAAAAAAAATTCCAACGGAACAGCTTATCTTGGATAAATACAAAATTCTGAATCTGCATGTGAAACGCAAAAAAAGAAAAAATTGTGATGATAGCAAGTGAAATAAAACTTTTGTGGTCGAAGCTCAATTTGCCAACTCAATAACTTAATTCAACAGTTGAAAGGAAGATTGAGAATGTAATAAAAAAAATACTAAAGATATAACCGAAGACCTGGAAACTATAACTTTACTAAGATGTTCTTTAATGTTACTGATGAGAAATGAGTATGGTTGTGTCGAGAAAACAAAGAAGATGCAAAACGAATTCATCCTAGAAAACTGAAATTACTGAAAGAGCTTATTGAAGACAGTTGTGACGTGACTTCAGAAAGTGAAGTTTATGCGAATGAAAAGAAGTATTCCATTACTACTGAAGATTTTGAAAAAGCACTAACTTCTAAAAGACAAAAAACTGATTCTGCTGTTGGCTTAGTAACTACTTGAAAGCTGAGTACAAGAAAAGGTAAAAAAAAGTCTGTATAACCTTATCAGAAAGTGGTTTTCCTTTATCTACTCCTATTTAAAGTGATTTCTACAAAGCTGTAATGAAAAAAGGGCAAGAATTAGAAAAGAATTTTATGGAAAATTTGAAAAATGAACTTTGGTGTTTGCACTTTAATGGCAAGATCATACAAAAGAAGGAATATCAGGTAGTAGTTCTGAAGAATGAAAAAAAGTGAAATCAGGCTTGCAGTTCTCAAACTGGGAAATGGTAAAGGAGAAACAATATTTGAAGGAATAAAAGCTCTTCTTGACAAATATGCCCCCTGGCCTTCAATAAAAAAAGATTGTATCTCACACAACTGCAGCAAATACCGACAAAAATCTTGGTGCAGTCACGCGGATAAAGAAACACTTTGAAGATATGGGATTGGAAAGCCTGTATTCATTGAATGCCAAAACCATACTGAAGCAAGTACTACTGAATGATCATTTTTGTGGATCAAAAATATCATCAAACATCAGTTACTCGTTAATTTCAAAAATATCAGAAGAGTATGAACAACTGGAAACATCATTTGACAATACTTGAAATCACTAAAAAACAGAAGAAATGTCATTTCTTGAGCATTTAGTATTAAGCTATAGGGTTTTCAAAACTTCATGAAGTTTCCCATAGGTGATTTATTTTGCTTGCTTTTATTCTGATACAAGAGTATCAGCAGACAACTGAAATGGCATGTGATTTCGTAACTGGTTCATGGGCTGACATCTGGTTCTCAGCTCAGAGCTTCAATCCTGCTGACTTTCACAATCTGTCAGAAGCTTGTAAAGAGCATCCAAAGGCTTTAAACTCATTGAAGAAGTTTTGGTCAACAGAGCCAACATCTATACCAACACACCGTTCAAATATCTGTGCGGAGCGTGCAATTATAGTGATGCAAGAGTTACTTCCAATCAGTAAATCCGTTGAAAAACTAAACATTAAATTTCTTGTAACAAATGCAGATTGAATTATAAATGCATTTTATTCATTTGTCATTGTATCATAAATTTGTCAATTTTTAAAAAAATAATTACATGCTTTATAGTTAAGCAATTTAGTTTTCCTATATGGAGGATGAACAGAAAATTATGTGTATTTTCTCGATTTGTGCATGTTAACTCCACAAAATATGATATGGGGACATAGCATCATAAAATTGTCATACACCTAATATATATATATATATATATATATATATATATATATAGATATATATATATCCAAAAAGGACACATGCAAACAGGCAAACAGTCAAACATAGATATATCAACATCAACATAGAGCTAGAGAAAGAAGTTTTAAAATAATAGGTCAGCATCGAAATTAAAAAATACTCCGAATCAATATTTATTATGGGACATCTAAATAGAAAACAAATTAATATTGAGCTTTGCGTATTTTATAGACATAATTTTGTAAAATGTTACCTCATTATTTAATGTTTTCCTGATGAAGCAACGCTAAGTTTCAAAAAACGTTCTTAAATTTACGTTTATATATATATATATATATATATATATATATATATATATATATATATATAGATATATATATATATATAGATCCATGGCCACTAAAGTAGTCTAAGATGTAATCTATGACATATCTCTAGTAACAAGATGTAATTTGGAACTCTTTAACTCAACATTGATAGGTTTTCAAAAAACGCTTATATTTGTCCGCCATGACATGAGTTAGACAAAAATTCAATAAAGTTGATCCTGCGTTACTTAATTAGCAAAATACAAAAATATTGATAAAATCTAAAAAAGACCTTTTTTACACAAAAACTTACTTTATATTACCCTATGCTTGGAGTTGTATTTGTAAAAAGAAAATGGAGAAGAACTCCTTAGTGAGTTTATTAGCCGTGTTTTGTTAAGCGCTACATGTAGCATCTTGCAGTAAATGTCATACATCTATCGAAACCAAATTCTGCTGATCCCTAGGATGTGAAAATAGATAACTTGAGAGATTTACAACAGATCTTCCTCTGAAAAAAACTATTTCAATGGTATTTTTGTGAATAATAGCATCTCCTGCAGCAATTTCCTTATAATTACTCTAAAGAACCCCACTAGTGAAGTAAAATTTTGGATCCTCGAGATATCCACAAAATCCATGGATCGCATTTCAGATCCAATCCAGATTCATTGGTCTGAAGTCCATGGAAGTTTCCATTGTTCTGTAGATCCATAGGAAAGTTCTACAATTTGAGATAAATATTGAAATGTTAATGGATTCTTCGACATTATAGACTAAAGTAAATGCCATTTAAGCTTATATCGAATTATTAGAGTACTCGAAATTTCAGTTTCTTGCAAGCACTAATATATAACATATATATGCATATATGCTATGATTTTATGGTGTCAGCCCATCTTGATTTCTTTGAATTTTATCTCAGTCTCAGCTAGTTAACGAATTAGATTGGTCGATTGGTATGAAATCTTTGACCCCAAACTTTGAATTTATGGTCATAGTTTCATTATAGTCACAGTCAATTGAGATGTTTATTCTCACACCCCAATGTTATTTTTTGGGCTGGGACAAGTGTATGCCACGTTAATGGGCTATGGGATGACATAAAATATAATCATGGCTGCGATCAAGTAAAACTAAATTCGATATTACTGACTTAGTATTCATAAGAATGATTGGTTATGCTTACCTGAATATTTGAGGAGCTTGTTTACCTGAATAACAAATTGCAAATATACCAGTATCGGTATAAAAAAGCAGCAATTTTCTAGAGCAGGTGAAATAATATATCTTAAAAGAAATTTTAATTATATGCTAATAGTTGTCGTTCATAAATAATTTGACTAAAATCTAGATTTAACGTTCAGATTTAACCATAATTTAAAATTTAAATTGAAAGCGTTTTGATAAAAATAAACGCTACAAACTTTAAATTGAGAATAGTAGTAGATTACTTTATTTAAATAAGATATTAAAATGTAAAATAAGTTATTGGTGAAACTGTTATATCCCAATTCAAGAAAGTGTTTGAATAATTTTTTTTAAACCAGTGAAATATTGAGAAAATGTATTGAATTTTTAAGTCTTTTCCTGAAAGAGGTAGTTTCTTAAATAAAGTGCTTAAAATCACGGATGTAATTCTAAAGAAAAAAGTGAGGACACACATATATGACACTGTTGTCAAAGTATGTAGTTGCTGAAAAATATGAAAACAAACTTTCTTGCATTGATATGGAAATTCATTTGTCCATTGAGAGGAAGTTTATTTCCAGAACCTCTAGCAACTAATTAAAATAAAAAATTGAGATGTATCTCATTTTCAAAAAAATGAGGGGTCCTCTCGCACCCCGCCCCACTAAAATACTGCTTAAAATGTTAATTTCGTCTTGCATATCTCAATATGACATCATTATTATTTATTATAGATTTTTTTTCTGTTTAACCCTATTTTACCTGAGGGGGGGTGCTGATTCGACCCCCCCATATTTTAGGTGTAACTCAGAGACCGTTTTTTAAAAAAACTATAATGCTATGACTTTTTTCTTTTATCTGGTCTACAACTTTTGACGCAAAAATTTGCAAATAAGCTAAAGTTTCAAAAAAAGTCCATAAAAACTGAAATTTCTTGAGAGTTTCGAAAATAACGATTTTATATGTAAAGGCTATAAATTGAAACAAATGCATAATTTTCAATGAAAATTATAATTAAATGTTTTCTATGTTTTATGTGCATTATAGGCTTTTCTCTTGATTCCTATTTAGTAATGTTTCTAACATTTTAGTGTCAATAATGAGAAACTAAGAAAATTTAATACATAATCTAATTATTTATCATATCGCAAAATAGTTATGCCAAGATATTTTGTTATATAATTTTATGATTTCTGTACTATACTGTACTGTAAAGTTTAAATTTAAGTTTATCAATGCAATGTCTACTTGGGATAAATGTAGCAAAAACTCTCCGATTTCATATCTAAACATTAATAGAAATTATAGAATAAATCTTTTCTTACAGTTGTTAATTAACCACTTAACTTAAATATGATGTGCTGTTCATGACTACAAATCGAACAGAAATTTTCGAATGGAATTTGCAAAAAAATTAAAATTTAGCTTAAAATTAAATATCAGTAATTACTAGATATATCTTTCTAAATTTTTGAAAACTGAACGATCAATACCAAACTATTACATAATGTGCTCCTTTCAAATAAAGTTAAAATTAAATTATCATTTTACTCGAATTCGTTCAATTCAACTCGATTTTGAATTGAAATATCCTAACCTAAATAATTAACAAGGGAACACTAAATTGGAGTATTTAATTTCAATATTATATTTTTACAAAATTGAATTTCTCTATGATGGCTATGCAGGTTCATGCCATTTTGTATTCAATGGAAATGCTAACATGTTCTAAAATGTTCACTAATAACAATGCTTACATAAAACTCGAAAATTTGAATTTTGTTGACTAAGGTTGGGTATTAGCCTTGTGTTAAAGTTAGGTCCATAATGTTCTGATCCCAAGTTGCGTACAGCATTGTTGATAATTGTCTGATTTTTAAGATATAAATTTACAGCACAACCTTATATAAAATAACTATGCACGCGAATAGTACATTTATGAAATTAATTTTTATGCATGTACACCCTAAATGCATTCAGTTAGAGGATCTTTTTACATTGAGCTAAAAACATCGCATTAAACTAGCGATGAATCAACCAAATGAAATCAAAGGAAGCGCACTATACAGTTTGTCAAACATACACAAACGGGGTTGTGCACTATTGAGCTTCTAAACCATATTACCTGGTGTTAGTCAAAGTGCTTGGGACACTAAGATGTCCCAATTTGCCTCACTCTAGATCAAGGCTCGAAGTTCAGATAAAAATATTTTCTAAAAAAATTGTAAAAAATTAAATTAATGTAGTAATGTGAGAAAATTTATTGAAATTGGTTATTTCAGATAATGGAACAATAGCCTGTCATAAAAATAAAATAACATACTTCTAAAATTCATAATTACAAAATATTTTTTAAATTGAAGTTGTTAGAATTCCATGTCAGACGGAAAAAATGTCAAAAAAATCAACCATCGAAATAATGCTCAAAAACCAACTAAAAAGCAGCAATACCATGTAACACATATACTTATGTAATATAAGCTTATCAAATATCACTCAAGTCAAAATATTATCGGATTAAATAATTATCAGCCTGTCATAAAAATAAAATAACATACTTCTAAAATTCATAATTACAAATATTTTTTAAAAAGAAGTTGTTGAAACTTAACAACTTTTGTGAAAATTTTATGTAAAACTATTCATAAAAACAGTCTTTATGGAACCAAATGGCACACATCGGACATTGAAGCCACTCCTCACCAAGGACGTATTCTGTTTCACAATAACCACAATGATTATCGTCAGTACCATTTTCAGGGTGGCCACAAGCTACTTCTCCATAAAATTGAGTAAAATATGGACCATTATCACTGGCTGTTTTGAAAAACACAAAATACGGCACTTTTTGATCGTTGAAGAGTCGTTTTATCATGTGAACTTGAAGTGTTTCTGGAATTTTTGGCGCCAGATCAATTACAACAGGCTCAGCTATAACTTCATCGGCAGGCAAATACAACGAGGTGAAACCCTTTATTGACTTTTGGACATAGTCAGCAAACTGCTTTCACTTTCCTGACATCACGTCTCGGTAGATGCTGTTCTTCAGGGTACCTCCGACTCCATCCATGGGCCCTTTCCCATGGTGACGTCATTATAGGATCATGTCAGGTTAATTGACGAATCAATACCTGCCAACAACTTGAAGACATGCCGCAATCGAAACTGCGATGCACAACCATCACTCCACACCATGGCGTTTATTTTAAGTGGCAAGTGATGGTGAATTTCCCGCATGTTCTCAATTACCTTCAAAACAGAAGTGATTGCAGCAGCTCTGGAATGATCAGGTAGCTCGCTTGTAATAGTTACAGACTCGCAAATCACTTTATCTTCATTATTGCGAAGGTAACAGCATGCAGTAAATATACTAAATGTAATGTGACCAAAGTACGCACTTTGGATTTCACGCTGTTGTTTGTTTTCATAACTCTCGCTGTAGTCAACATGGACAAGCAGATCGTTCTTCCCAAAGTTTTTCTTAAAGTCGTCGTAAAATTGTGCTGGACACGTTTCACATACAGATGCCTTTTCAATACTTGGACTGTGGTGTCAAGCAACCCAATTGAATTTTCAGCACTCTTACTGGACATCAATTTCATAAGCTTGTTGTCGTTGCCTCGAGCCCGTTCATAGTATCGCACATAATCTTTTTCAAACTCCCCTGAATCGTTTCTTTCGTCTTCTACAGCTTCTTCAGAAGACGCATCAGTATCAGATTGTGATTCAATGTTGAATTTGGTAAGCATTATTCCGGTTGACTTGCATTCATTACACCGGGTATTCAAGCAGTTTTCATCATCTGTTGAGCAAGAAAACTTTGCCACCAGCTCGTTAACTGATTCAGGAAGGCGACATTCAGGAAAAAGTTTCTTATTCATACCATTCACCAAAAACGTGGCATTTTCACACCATTGAGGAATCTTCTTATTAAAAGGAATCTTCTTATTAAAAATATATTGCTTATTTTTCTTGAAAATGTCGTAAAGTTGACGGAATGTAATCTTTTTTCCATTATTTTCGATCCATTAATGATGTTGAAAATGTCCCTGATTTTTCATAGGAGGTATCGTTTTTGAGCATATTTTTTGACTTTATTGAAAACACCAATATATACATTGTCTCTTCTTCCTGGTGTTTTATACGATATATCGGCACGATCTAAGAAATTTAGCACCCACTGTTGTTCTTCTTCAGATAACAAATTCTTCTTTCTTCTTGATTTTTCACCAAACTTCACCTTCACGTTGAATTTTGAAGCCAAACTTTTTATTACCTCTGTTTTTCTTCTTGGGCTTTGGGGAAGGCACTTTTCCACTCTTTTCACCGTCCGTGATTTGACTGCCGAGTTGGAAAAAGGCGACGATGATGTTGCTTCTGTTGGCTCAAATGCAGATGTTGCTGGTGACGGTGTGGCTCGACTTTTTTTAATTTTGAAAGACGCTTTCTCTCCCTATCTTTCTTTTTTTGTTCTTCGTATTTTAATTATCTAGCGTCTTTAAAACGATTCTTTTTTGTTTTTTTCTCAGTGCATCGTTTATTTTTTTTCTCAATATCTCTTGTAACGTTCAGCATTCGTCGTTGTTGTTTCTCCTGCGCTTG
>CABFPE010000634.1:223324-249901 GCA_900660155.1 Hofstenia miamia | reverse complement strand
GGAACAGTATTGTGTCGGACGGAAAAAACTTTCGTGGAAATTTTGTCGGACGGAAAATTTACGAACTCTTTCCAAAAAAAACCCCAAAACTCGATTTAAAAAAAGAAAATTGACATTTTCGACAAATGAGAACTATTTTACAGCAATATTCAACACTGAAATGAAACCTTAGGCTTTTCTCCTTGAAAACCATAAAGTTGAAATTTTCCGTCCGACATATATTTTTGCATCCTAATACAAGCAACCGAGGCAAAAAATAGGAAATTAGGAATTTCAAGAGAATTTTTTTGTTAAATTATGAAAATATGATTATCATAAGCTATTTATAACGAAATTTTAAAAGCATTTCATTAAGTTTGAAATTTTCTACTCAGGTCAACCTATTTCGTAACAGGCCCTTATATCAAAGCCGTATAGGCTATAGGAGAAGAGCATGTTCTTGACGTCGCTTGTAGCATGTCTGCTGTGTTTAAAGTACTTGAAATGATCGACTATTTTTCATCGAAAATTCCGATTTTTGAATATATTATATTTCTCTCCATACCAACTGTTCAGGAAAACTTTTAAGCCAATGAGATCAAAAGCGAATATTAACTGTTTTTTATGTGTTGATTGACCTTCCAAACCTCTTAAGGTATCCCGTGCGCCAAGTCAGAGGTTGTGGCAGGGGCGGTTTAAAAACGAAAATGGAAGTGCAGTCACTTTTCTATCATGTAATGCTTTGAGATTTTGGATTTATTATTATTAGTTCTTAAGTTACAAACGCTTAAAAATGTTTTTGGGAACCATTACGCATTTTCAAAAATTCCGAGGCTGTTTAACCGGTGTAGGTCAAGTAGTATTTTTTTAAAAACTTTTTTCAGCTTATTTGATTCAATTTTTCAGGCTCATTTCAAAGAGACGATTTTTAAATGCGACAAATAATTACTTATTGAGTTATATAAGTGAATATCATAAATTTCTTTTAAAATTAGTAACACTCTTGCTATTGCACACAATTAGGTTAAAGTAACAAAACAAAACATATTGAAAATATTTAAAACAAAAATGATATCAATAATTATTGTTATGAAATACTCGCTCCTGATTAAAAAATGTTTTATTCAGAACAAACATACATCGAGAATAATTTAATAGTATTTTTTGATTAATCACACTGGACGGTATTTTGTGTCCTAATTACAATCAATTGTGCAAACAAACATTTTTGCTATATTATTATCAGCAAGTGGTGGATTTTGGACGTGCGCATCCATTTTTTCTTTAATGGATATACCACCCAGGCCCGTGGCTCACATTTTCAAGTTAAGGGGGCCATGGCCCGCAAAGTTCAATAAATTAATCGTAGTTTGGCTCAGACTTGTCAACGAGCCGTAATTTCTAAGCTCGGGTCGCTCGTTTAAATTTTGAGTAAATTCGGCTCGGCTCGGCTCACCACAGAAAATCTTTNCAATGAGGCTCGTTTCAGCTTGGTATTTTTTTAAAAAATATTGTGCTCTCACAATTTTTTCAATTGCTCTTCCTATTATTTAAAAACATTTCTAAAAATACGATTATAATTAAGGAATATTGAATGAAAAAATAAGAAAAATCTACATAATCAATTAACAAGCAGCACTATAAATTTGGTTTGCTTAGAAACGGCTCGTTTTGGGCTCGTTGTATATCCAATACTCTGCTCAAGCTCGGCTCGGCTCGGCTCGGCTCGGCTTGTTAGAAGCTCGTCTCGTTGACAAGTCTGGTTTGGCTTATATGAGATAGTTTCGCACTTTTTCATTGAATTTTTTACTAGGATGGCATTAGTATTTGGTATATTTTAACTAAGACATATTCAATCTAACTTAGTTACAGAATATTAGAGTTAATAGTATGGAGTTTTGATCCAGGATTCCGGGAGAAAGTGGGCCAAGTGACCCAACAGGGAGTGCCATGCCCCCTTAGCCACGGCCCTGATAACAACTGGAACTTTGGTGCCAGAACTTATAGCAATTGGTGCATTAGAGAATACGCTGGTATATGCGTTTTTGTAAATTGCAAACCTTAACCTCATCACGTGGTGGGTATACTTGGCGGTTTCATAATCAAAATTGCAAGAAATGGGTGTCTATAAGACGCGGATCATTGTTTGAAAGTAGTCCATTTTCGCTTAAAAAATTCTGAGTGTTGTCTTAAGATGGAGCAACAAAATTCGAGTTCAATGCAATACACAATAATTTAATAANTGTTTTTGGGAACCATTACGCATTTTCAAAAATTCCGAGGCTGTTTAACCGGTGTAGGTCAAGTAGTATTTTTTTAAAAACTTTTTTCAGCTTATTTGATTCAATTTTTCAGGCTCATTTCAAAGAGACGATTTTTAAATGCGACAAATAATTACTTATTGAGTTATATAAGTGAATATCATAAATTTCTTTTAAAATTAGTAACACTCTTGCTATTGCACACAATTAGGTTAAAGTAACAAAACAAAACATATTGAAAATATTTAAAACAAAAATGATATCAATAATTATTGTTATGAAATACTCGCTCCTGATTAAAAAATGTTTTATTCAGAACAAACATACATCGAGAATAATTTAATAGTATTTTTTGATTAATCACACTGGACGGTATTTTGTGTCCTAATTACAATCAATTGTGCAAACAAACATTTTTGCTAAATTATTATCAGCAAGTGGTGGCTTTTGGACGTGCGCATCCCCCTTTACTTCGTGTAACATCCATTTTTTCTTTATTGGATATATCACCCAGGCCCGTGGCTCACATTTTCAAGTTAAGGGGGCCANAAGCTCGGCTCGGCTCGGCTCGGCTCGGCTTGTTAGAAGCTCGTCTCGTTGACAAGTCTGGTTTGGCTTATATGAGATAGTTTCGCACTTTTTCATTGAATTTTTTACTAGGATGGCATTAGTATTTGGTATATTTTAACTAAGACATATTCAATCTAACTTAGTTACAGAATATTAGAGTTAATAGTATGGAGTTTTGATCCAGGATTCCGGGAGAAAGTGGGCCAAGTGACCCAACAGGGAGTGCCATGCCCCCTTAGCCACGGCCCTGATAACAACTGGAACTTTGGTGCCAGAACTTATAGCAATTGGTGCATTAGAGAATACGCTGGTATATGCGTTTTTGTAAATTGCAAACCTTAACCTCATCACGTGGTGGGTATACTTGGCGGTTTCATAATCAAAATTGCAAGAAATGGGTGTCTATAAGACGCGGATCATTGTTTGAAAGTAGTCCATTTTCGCTTAAAAAATTCTGAGTGTTGTCTTAAGATGGAGCAACAAAATTCGAGTTCAATGCAATACACAATAATTTAATAAAGTATAGCAAATTTTAGAAGAAATTTAAAATATTAACTCAAATAACTCAATAAATAATTATTCGTCGCATTTAAAAATGGCATATTTGAAATGAGCGTGAAAAACTGAACAAAACAAGTTGAAAAAAATTTTAAAAAAATACGTTAGTCTTCTTGACCTGCACCGTTTAAGGTTAAAATCCAATCATTTAATTTATATTAAGGGAAATTTAAATAAATGCTATAATCTACAAATTGATTACTTACTGCGAATAATTTTCGTACAAACTGCAGCTGGTCATCCAAGCAACGTAGAAATACGGCATTACGATATAGCGAAATGAAGTTTCAAATATGAGCGTTTCTATGATAAAGTAGACGATCACTAGCGTAGCAAGAATCACAACTAATACAGTAGTGATGGTATTGTAATCGATATCAGTGAGGTCGAGCAAAATTTTATGACTAACGTAAAGACATTCCATCACCATCCACCACATGAATGTGCTAATTCCATTGAGTACCTAAGATACGAAATATTCACCACTACCCGAAGAACAATCAACATTCCTCATTATTCCATGCTACAAATTAACGTAAGTGTTAAAATTGCAATTTTTTTTTAGTAAACTTAAGCTTATTGAGAAATTGAATATTAACCCTCTAATGATAATTGGGGTACATTGTACCTCACACCAAATTCGCAAGCCTCTTGCCAATTAGCTAATTAATGAATTTAGACGAACTCATAGGAGAATTATTATTTTAATATATAGTTTTAGAAAATTTATTAAAATTACGAAAATTGGAAGTAGTTTTTGCAGTATCACCAGTTATTCAAATTGTGTTAATTGATGGACCGCAAATACAATTCCGAGAGAGTATGAATGTTTTTGTTTGTCTTGCTTGAAAATCAATTATATGAAGCAGAGATGGCTGTGGGGTGGGTCGACCCATGGGGCAAGGTTAGGCGGGGTGGGCCAAGTCAAGGCGGCATGGTGCAAGATTTTTCTATTGTGGATACCTATGGGGCAAAAGTGGGGTAAAAAACTTTTGACTTGAGAAAAACTGAACTAAACAACTGCCAATTTTAGAGATTTTAAAATAAATTTTCTTACAGCACAGTTCCCTACTTGATAAAATTTTGATTGACTTGGGAATTTTTAAAAAACTATTACCATGTATATCCATCTCTTAGCGAATTGGATTCGAACAAGATATTTTTGAAATGATTTGTGATCAATAGGTAATTATCCTTGCATAAATAACACTGAAGTTTTTCCAGATTTCAATTTAGGGAAATCACATAAGCGTCGACTGTTTATTGCCTTGGCAAGAAACTGATATCTCCTATTTCAGTATTAATATATATCTGCTATACAAGTATTAATACTTGTGTAGTCATCCAGAGCAGCAAAAAGGC
Organism: Hofstenia miamia; assembly: GCA_900660155.1. Classification (NCBI taxonomy): domain Eukaryota; kingdom Metazoa; phylum Xenacoelomorpha; order Acoela; family Hofsteniidae; genus Hofstenia; species Hofstenia miamia. The sequence goes on along the minus strand of CABFPE010000634.1, from coordinate 245,171 downwards.
AATGTGTTGTCTGCCCACGAGAATATGATAAAAAAACAATTTCTATGTGTTCGATCTGTCAACGAAACATTTGTTCAGAACATTTCATCATTGGTTTGTCAGAACGGAAGAAAATAGATTGCACTGTCTCTTAGGTTTACAAAAAATACAAAAGAGATATAAATCAACATATAGATTGGCAGAATAGCATCAATGTATAAGAGCAATCAGTAGTAGTTTGATTTTAGTTTACAAGCTTTTAATGTAGTTCGATTACTTCTAGTGCAAAAATAGCTTTTTTAAATTTTTTAGACCCTTGTTTTCATGCAAAAGACTGAAATACATAGTAAATTTAAATATACCAAGTAATGTTCTAAAAACATATTGCTTTTAAGGTATTAATGTATCAAGGTTAGAGTTAAATTAAACATTTGATTTATATAGCCACAATTATCTAAATATAAAAATCCTATTTTTCTCTATTACACTAAATATAGTAAATTCAAGCACTAAAAAATGTGGGGTCCAATGGACCCCAATTAACATTAACCGAATGCAGAAATATTTGTCATTTGAGGGTTAAGATAGTAGAAAATGCTTAGACAATATAATATAGTTTATAAGCAATTGCCAAGACTTAATAGCACATGTTCATTCAAAAGTTTTGGCTAGAAGTGCACTATGAGGTGTATAATGTGTTCATCAGTCTACAGAGAATTATAATTGTTATAATGGGTTATTAAACAGCTTAAAATCAAGAATCACACACCATATCGCTTTGCGAAAATGCATAGAATCTTGTTACATTTAGCTGTTCTAAGTAAAATAATGATAAGAATGTTTAATAAAATAATACTCAAATGCAAAATGCATTTGCCTGAAAAAATATTTCCATATTATTAAGTTATCCTCTAATTTTCTGTGGACTAAAGATTGTACTCACACACTATGAAACATGATTACACAATAATAACTTTTTTTCCTATGTTGACCTTTCACATTTTCACGAACCTTTCTCCAAGTCTACTATGAAAGTTAGAAATTCGGAGATTTGTACACATATATTATTGAAGGCGCGCGCACGTAATGATAAAAATGTGTACTGGCGTGTATTGCATTGGCAGAAGTACTCGAAAAGACTCACTATTTATCACTGAAAATTCTAAATCCTAAAAGATTACAATCTCTCCATTCTAAATGTTCAGGTAATCACGAGGTATTTTTATTCAGAAAGTGTAACCAAACATATTGAAGCTTCCTGTGTTCAAAGCCTGAGGTTGTGGAACGCCTTAATGGAGCGGTGACAGAGCACGTTTAGGAACCGAAAATAAAAGAAGAGCATCAAATCTACCCCATGGAGTTCTTAGATTTTAAATGCGCTTAATAATAATTTGTGTGCGAGTTACAAGAGCTTAGAATTTGTTTCAAGAAACCCTCAAAATTAAGAAAAATATATTTTAGGCTCTATTTCCTTTGGAATTTTGTCTCAACCTTGTTGAATAGATATGTTTATTTAAAGATTCATTGTCCTATATTCACCCTACCTTGTCTTGACCAGCTCTAAGGCAAGGTTCAACTTCCTTCTATAGTCTAACTAACAAAAATTGTTCAAAAATTCTTGATTCTGAATAATAAATTCTGATGACTGAGACTAGAAATTTTTTAAAATCAGAAAACATATAATTACTCCCATCAAATTAGGTAACAATGAGAAACCTTAAAACGATGGGTAGATATCGGTTTTACATGCAGCTCGCTAATTGATCTGTTAGCCTAACCGATTGGAAGACTGTTCCAATCAGCCTTAAGCCAAATTTGTTGTAATGAAATCAGAAATGACGTAAATATACACTTAGTAATAGTCTCTAACAATCTCATTTTGCACGTTTAAATTGCATCCAACGTCTGTCTCATCTAAACTACGTGGATAAAATGTGTAGTAGTATAGTGAGCAAGTTTTTTTAAAGCCCCAAAGTATGTTTTAGTATCTATTCGTTTTAGAATGCAAATTGCATTGCTAAAGTTGCAAAAAATTGAACTTCTTGCAACACTGGTAGTTTCATCGATATACGATTGCTTGAGAAAGTTAAAGACAACTTTTACATATGCATATACATGTATATGGAAAACTTACCTGAATTTGAATGAACCAAAAGTGCTTCGGAAAGGTACTTCGTAGCACTTCTCTATTTTTCCTTATGTTGTACATGATGATCGCTTGTGCAATCAAAAAGGAAAAAGCACCGATGATACAGACATGTAGAAAACCAAAAATAAAGCCAAAATCCAAAAGAAATATTAGGCAAATTGCTGAAACATATCCAAATATTAGTTCAAGGAAAGCCATGCTAGTGATGACATTAGGAACAGATCCATTATATCGAACTTTTTGACAAGTGACAGAGAGAGACCACAGCACCCAAATTAAATTCCAAAAATACAACAAGATTAAAACTACGTAGGAGTTTGGATGCGGTTGGATGTTGGTGTTGTAAAGCTTGTTTTTACTATAGGAAAACGAAAGACGGAATATCGCTAAAATAGAAATTTGATCATTACAATTGAATTGAGATCCTATATATAAGTCACATGTCTAGTGAATCATATATCAATTTTTTAGCAAGGAACCATTGGCACCAAATAATTGGTAGGGATTCAAAAATTGACTGATTCAGGAATAAATGGGGAATCTTTTAGGAAATACAAAATACATTTATGACTTTTTCATAAATTATAGTGTAAAGTGTATAAAATCTTACACATGTCTCTTCCAACGGTGATATACAGGAGTGCAATAAGGAATAGAGCTATGTAGATGAAGAATAGAAGGGCAGCTAAAAACCTTCGGACAAGTAAGGAACAAGTGTTTGCATAACTTGATTGTGACAATTGCGGACTTCCTCGACTCGATGTGTAGAAGTTAGAACGAATCGAACCAGTTGAATGCAGAGAATGGTATGGTGGTTGACTTGGTGGCCGACTATAAAAACCGATGTTGTTATTTCTGAATGGCAATGGGGATGTATTGAACGACTGTGGAATGAGCTTTGCCCTCATAAAAACCTTCGAGGATGTGATAAATCCGTTGGCGGGCTGCTCCCACATGTCGTCAACTATCTAATTTACATGACACTGCGCAAGTAGCATGATTAAGTGCTTTGACAATGCTAATTTGCCAAAGATTTTTGGCTTTCTTGTACGTACATTAGTAAATGTCAAAGGGTTAGAGTTGTTTAAGTGGGCGCCTGTGGTGTCCAATAGGTCTCTCTTTTGTCATATGTTAACGCCACACAGAATTAATAGCTATGTAAAAGCATGCATTGGTTCAACACAAAATGTCAATTAAATTTAACCACAGAGGTGATGCGTTGCGAAAACCTCATAAATCAAAAGATTTCACGCTCTGAAATCATCAAAGATAGCTTTGTAGACAATTTCCGTGTCAACACTAAGAACCGTTGCACTATACGTAGAATCCACTCACCAGTAGGGGCGTTAATGTTATGAAGGCCCTGCAACCGCAGAATCATAATAATGATCAGGCCCGTACCCACGAGGCGTTAGAGGAACGAACCCACTCCTTTTTGTAAAGTAAGGCAGCCCTCTTGGGCAACAAAGCCAAAAGCAGAATTTGCGAATTTAATTGCTGAAACTTTGCTCTCAAAAATGCAGTGAAACGCATTCTAAGGTCTATTTTGTCTATATTTTCAACAAATTGGGCCACTAACTTGATCACTGATAGATGATCTTAACCGTCCATGCAAGCAACATAAAATTAAAATGGTGTAGTCTTGGTAAAATTTAAATTTTAAAGAAATTCCAATCAGCCCCTCCTCAATGTGTTTTCGACCCCTTTTGGGTGATAATGCTGGCTACGGGCTTGATGGTGATTGAATATGTTTGATTGTTCCACTACAGGCTACTAAATATTCATTCATTGTTCCCAAATAATGTCGACTGAATAACTTTAAATCAAATTTTATATTGATTCCCTATTACCTTATTCAAATGCTAAACAAGAAATCTAGTTACGATTTCAAAATTTTTTGAAGGTAAAGTATGGGCACTTTTCTACATTTTCTGCAAAGACCATAATATGTGTTCATACATTTCCAGCTTGTAGTCACATGCCTAGTGACACTGTTATCAATTTTTGAGCAAGGAACCATTGACACCAAATCATTGTTATTGACTCCAAATTTACTGATTCAAGAATAAAAGAAGAATTTTATGACATTTTTTGAAATTATAGTGCAATGTGTATAAGAGCTTACACATGTATCTTCCAAAGGTAACATACAACTGTACAATTAAAATTAAATATATATATATATATATTTATAAATATAAACCTGTATGTAAATTTTTTGCACGCATGCTTGTTATTTTTTATTAACGTTGTCAAATTTCTATCGTGATTCCGCCAGCGTATTGACAAAGTAATTAACATTCAGAAAATTCTTTTTCTTCGTCAAAAATAATCTCTTCAGTATAGTTCTAAGCATAAAATAATCTATCCAAGAGCACTGTGGATAGACTTCCACTTTTACAAGTAAGAGACGCATAATTTGTCTTCAGAGGCTTTTTGACGAGTATAAAATTTTCTATAGATCTTCTGATAATTTAAATTTTATGTGCATATGTGATAGGCAGGGTCTTGAAATTGCGAGTGCAGTTTTAAGTGGATATGAAAATGACTGTGTTAGAAGAATACTCGTTGCCCAGTGGTTTATTATAGTTCCAACCAAATATTTTCTCTTACGGTTACACCAGAAACCAATATATTTAGCAGTAAATTAATTCATTTATTGAGCACTGCATGTGTTTTGCCAAATCAACAGTAGTTATGAAGAAAAATTAAATATACTAAACTACAATTGGCGATTTTTCTGTACTCTCGGACAAAGATGGACTTGGGCCGAAGTAATGCAAAATATGGGTTTAATTTAAATTTAAAATTTGCAATTTCAGTGATTAGTACCTATCATGTTAAATTTTGGTAAACCAACCGACAAATTAAAGAAAATTTTTTGAGAATAATTATAAAAATGTGCCGAGTTAGCATTAATTTAATTGGGCCGGGTTGGGCCTAAATTTTCTGCCCATGTCAATCTTCACTCTAGGATGCATTTAGGTTGAACCTATTAAATTTGCCATTTGACAGAAAAAAATGGACAATTTGGGGCGTATTCGCAGTATTTGCGAAATGTGTAAAACATTAAAAATATTCACAAAATCATAATCTATCAACTAATAAATCTAAAAATTTACATTAATTCAACAAACCTTAGTTTTAAACTATTATAGCTATTGCTCGGATATAGACCAGAATAGTGCGGCAGGCTTCTTCTTGAGGCAGATACATTGGGATTTTTGGTGTAGATGTTGCTGCTTGTAGTAGTGTTATACATCTGAAAAAATCTAATATATACATTTAAAGCATTAATGTTCAATAGGCTGCTTAGCTTAGATACAAACAATCAATCAGAAAAGTAAGTGAGCTTGGCTTCTTGTTGCTATTTGTGTAGCATAATACATTTATCACGGATGTTCTACCTTGAAATCTAAGTCGATCACTTAATCAAGTTTTGATCATTTTCAGGTTGAAGTAGCTACCACACCTGTTATTGACAGATGCCAAAGTTGCCTAACTGACATTGCTACTCTTTCTACTCACTACATTAGCGTTTGAATATATTTTGACTGGTTTTCAATAGCTTTGTAAAGCATTTCATTCTGTAAAATGAGCTTGCACAACAATACAAATTTGATAAATTTGCTGAAACAAATAGTTGCTAATTGATTACAGATTTGCTTGAACCCCAAGAAACCTTTTTTGGTATATTACTAGAAGCTATATTTTCCCATTTTTCATGCTGTAAAACACCTTAAATGGTTCATAATTTTCTGTTTCCCACACTTTTGAATATGCATTAGGTAGTTGTGAAATGTCAAGCACTGTATTGCTAGTGGATTGCACATATTGCTTTCCAGTCAAAATAAAAGTGGATTTTTTCATTCAGAATTCAATGCTATGATTAATATTTCACCTCTTATCAAACATTTTTGTAGTGGGGTCAAAGCGGAGCTTAAGACATCATTATTGTTATAACTATTAAGACAAACTGCAAGTTTTTCAGAATTTCTTCATGGAAGTTTTCAATTAATCTTATTTAACATTTAACCAACTATTAACACAGTGCAATGTACTAAATATTCACTGTTACAAATTGAAATAACTATTTGGAATGCGTTATAAATAAAATTTACATCAGTTCAATTGTGTTGGAAATAAATTGTAAGAAATAATGTTAAAAACAGTAAAATGTGTTTCGAGCGTTTTGCATTGAGGCCTAGAAAAAGTTTTGCATCTTAATGTTTAGGAAATATTGGGAATAAGTGATTCCAATTTTACAATCACATAAAAACGAATATGGCTTAAAAATACAGGTCGTATATCATACATGAATGTGATAATTTCTAAGATGTACTTGGGTACATATTTACCTCATATTGTCGGTTTCTTCTACTGAAAATGTTGATATACATTCAATATTAAATTGCATGGGCAAATTTCAAAAATATGTATTATGTTTAATAAATATTAAAGGCAATCACAAATGTAGCACTAAAAATTCGGTATTTTGGATTTTAAAAACATTTAATAAATATCAAAGGCATTCTGCCGCCTAATCTTTACAACTATATTATTCTACCTATTTTTATACTAGGGATTGTACACGATGCGCGATGTCAGAACCTACTTAAATGTTTATTGTAGGTCTTACATGAAAATAAACAATACACGAAATACATGATAGATAATACATGATCCATAAGAAGCAACAGAATATCACTATAATAATATTAATCCATATAGTCCCAGGTTTTTCTTTCCAATAGTTCCTTTATAAACAATTTTAATCTTGAACGCTGACTTATCATTTGTAAGAAAATCGTTTGACAAGTGTCATTGACAACAGACTAATCATGAGTTAATATTGAAAATCTAGAATTATAATGCATTGCAAGACTTATTCCATCTGGCATATGCATAGAATAAGGATCCGAAGGAAATCGGTATTACACACATATAAAAATTCATTTGATAATTTCATGTTTGTGGTATGTATGTTTATGGCAAATAGAAGGCGTAGTGTGTTTGTAATTGATTTTAAGTTTTATTTAATTATTACTCATGCTATGCTTAATATTCTAATTTGTTTTTTGCTATAGCCGTAGCTATGTTCATCTAATTTCATTAGTATTTTTTTAAAAGTAAAATTATTTAAAATTTTATGATGAAAATAAATTACCCCACAGAAAAGAAAGGAATCTTCAAAAAAAAGTTAATAAATTTCCAAAATAAATGTATATATATCTAAACACATGTCTATAAGTTGTATTTTAAGAATATTAAATAATATTTAATATAAAAATATATGAGTTTGTGAATTTCTAAAAACGAAATATGAATTTTTGTTAGCCAATAGGATCATCACTGAGAGAACGTTAAGCACAAAGATGCAAATGAATGAGTCTGCAGAAAATATTGAAGTGAATCAAATGAATTCTTGCGATGATGAAAATGAAGAACCAGAATAATTTTTCAAAAAAACTTTGATCACTGGTGAAATTAAAAAATGAAAATGTGATCTGCGCTAATTTTGGAATTGGTGAGAAGATTTACAATGATAATGAATATCAAGCTTCATTTCAGTGTTACTTCAGACAGACAGCGAGATACTGCATCATTTTCATGTTCTGAACAGAAAGATATCAGTGATTTCAAGTCTTCATTAGATTTCTATATGATTTTGTAATTGCATATACCTAAGCCTAACTATAATTATACATATATTATACACCTTTGCAATTTTTTAAAACATTTCACTGCATCGATAGAGAATATGAAAAAGCATATATATATATATAGTCAAATCATATGTGTTCCTATTCACATGCATTCAAAAGGTTGAATAGGAATACTTTTAGAATTTAAAAAAAATTACTGAAAACTAAATATCTTATTTTTATTGAAATGTGCTCTCAAGGTCTATAGGGCAGATTATAGTGTAAACGTTCAATGAAATATATTTTACAAATACTAGGTCTTTGAAAAAAACTTGAAGAATTGTTCCTATTCACTCCATTTGACGGTACTAAGGAATTGTCTTTTGTAATTTTTGTTGTACAATTTTAATAAATTTTTCTAATTTTAATGCATTAGTTACACTATGCTTTTCAACTTAGACCAATTACGCAAACTAGATCAATTAGATTATTTCCAAAAATGCTCAGTAAAATTTTGAATTGATTTTGAATGTTGTACATATACATATNTGCAAAATATTTGACAAAAATTAGTAATCATAAATACATCGAATAAAAATGATCGATTTCAATTGCTGGTGCATATATGTTCAACACTTTTAGTGTAAATCCAGAAATGCGAAAAACTTTATCAAGTTTTAAAAATTACTGAAAACAGAACTCTTTGAGATATAATTGGCTTACCTCAATATTTAAGCTAGTATTTTTGTTATTTCATAGTGCACTAAAATTTGCTTCACAAATATAATATAAGAAATCTATTATTACTATTATTATAATTATTATTTTTATTATTATTATTATTATTATTATTACTATTATTATTATTATTATTATTATTATTATNCCTATTCACATGCATTCAAAAGGTTGAATAGGAATACTTTTAGAATTTAAAAAAAATTACTGAAAACTAAATATCTTATTTTTATTGAAATGTGCTCTCAAGGTCTATAGGGCAGATTATAGTGTAAACGTTCAATGAAATATATTTTACAAATACTAGGTCTTTGAAAAAAACTTGAAGAATTGTTCCTATTCTCTCCATTTGACGGTACTAAGGAATTGTCTTTTGTAATTTTTGTTGTACAATTTTAATAATTTTTTCTTATTTTAATGCATTAGTTACACTATGCTTTTCAACTTAGACCAATTACGCAAACTAGATCAATTAGATAATTTCCAAAAATGCTCAGTAAAATTTTGAATTGATTTTGAATGTTGTACATATACATATACATATATATATATATATATATATATATATATATATATAATATATATATATATATATATATGACAAAAATTAGTAATCATAAATACATCGAATAAAAATGATCGATTTCAATTGCTGGTGCATATATGTTCAACACTTTTAGTGTAAATCCAGAAATGCGAAAAACTTTATCAAGTTTTAAAAATTACTGAAAACAGAACTCTTTGAGATATAATTGGCTTACCTCAATATTTAAGCTAGTATTTTTGTTATTTCATAGTGCACTAAAATTTGCTTCACAAATATAATATAAGAAATCTATTATTACTATTATTATAATTATTATTTTTATTATTATTATTATTATTATTATTACTATTATTATTATTATTATTATTATTATTATTATTATATATTGTTAATGTTAAGATATATCATATAACATACGTAATTGGAAGCGCTACACCAATACTGTTTTAATGCAACTTTAAAATCAGGGCTGTATAGCTCCTAATATAAAGAAACAAATAACATTTTCTGATAAATTAAAGTGTTTTTGTTATCAAAATTGCATATTTATCAGAAAACATTTATTTATATCAGTAGAATTGGTGCATTAAAATAAACATATTATCATGTAACTCATTTAAGCGGTTCAAAATTGTGTATTAAGTCTTTAATATGCCAAGAAGTATCACATGAAAAATCAACTATTAATTTACATGTTTGAATTAAAGATTTTGAGTGGGTATTTATCTTTCGTACAACACTACACATTAAAAATATAGGTAAGTTTAAAAATAAGTTTAATATAGAAATGAGAAGGGGAGTAAACAGGAACCTAAATTTTATGAATAATCATAACTCAACATAAATGCATTGAAAATGAATTGCATTTATAAACAAAGATTTGCTAACAGAAATATCATAAGGTTATAAATTTAGAAAACTCGATTACGAAATGCTGACAATTAATAATACTTAGTTGTATTTCTAGGGCACTTAGCTTTAACGCAATGACTTTGTGCGACGAATGCATTCAAATTGTGAATTTGTAAAAATTTCTAAGCAACTAGTTTGATGAATGTGCCGACGTGTGCCATGTTTGTTGCATTTGTGATAAGTCTGTGTAAAGACACTTTCCAGGGAAGCCAATGAGTTCAACCTTAAGGCGAATTCCTACTATGGACTTTTATCGTCGTCGATGATCAATGGTCTCATCGATATCATCGATAAAAGTCAAGTGGTCTGAACACTCTATCCTATTTTTGGCAAAAAAGGTAAATTACTGTCATCTGATAATTTATCATCTGATAAAAGTCGATAGGGTCAGTAACATTGTTGACTTTTGATTAACCATTGCCAAATATTAAGGCATGAAAAGAGGAGTGACAATTATAAATATATGAATATCGGTTCTTAAAAAATATTTTACACTGAGTTTATAATTACAAAACAAATTACAAGTTTTGTGTAAAATAAGAAATTTACAAAACTAAAATTATAAGAATGTGCACATGTGCTTAAATATACATATATTGTATACATTTATATAAGAATTTCTTTAATTAAAATATTGATAAGAGTGCCCTTTGCTTGGATAATGTTGTATTGCTTTGTCTGCTGAATCTCTTGATAGTTGGTCTCCTCGTGCCATCAAACATCTTCAAAGAATTGGTTCCATTGCAGCATCTCGGTCTGCTAACAATGATCATAAGTTTGTAATCAGACAATTTTTTTAGTAACTGTCAATTATTCTTCAGATTGGTAATGCCATCTTCATAACGTCACGTTATTTCAGTTCTTAAGCCAAATCTGTCAGTAAACTATCAAACATGAACATGCCAATTTCTCTTAATCTAATATTTTATTATTATTATTTTTTCTTATTACTAATATTTGTGTTTTTTGTTACTGATTCTTTTTCTTTTGAAATTATTAAATTTTTGTACAGTTGATTTTAGACGATTTCTTTTGTAATCATGTTAAAAAAACATCTTGTAATTTAGTTATTTTAAATCTTTTTGATGAAAATAATTCTATTAGCAAAACTGGTTTTAAATGCCCCAGTTCTTAATAATAGCAATTGAAATCTTCGGGAATATCTTACCTTGTTTTGTGTGTTGACAATTTAAAGAAGTAAATGTACAATGGATGTTGTTAATTATTAATTTTGTTCATCAATTTTTAATCCTCTTCTTCTAGCAAAATTTTGAAGAATAAACTTTTGATGTATAACATTTTTTGTAGCACTTCATTAGATACTTATCTATTTTCCTTATGACATTACTATCACTGCCATATACTTGTAGACCATAGCTAATTTTGCTTATAGCGAGTGATGTAAATACTGTGTTTCTGTCTATTATTAGTACTTTTGCAATGATTAGATCTTTAAATACATAACTAAGACTGTTCAAACTTGATAATAATTTTTGCTATGCGTTGTAAATTTGCAATTATTATCGAAGTAAACACCAAGATTTTTTACAGATTTCCCTGATTCAAATGGAATTGCTATAATGGGATTATATTTTTCTAGTACGGTTAAATTTTGCATGGAATCTTTATTGTAAGGAATGATATCATTGTAGTCATCTGCATACCTAAACCATTTGCAATTATTTATTTAAGGCACGAAGGTTATCAGATGACATAGACCAAATATTTGGTCCATCATAGTTCCTTGTAAGCAGCCTAATTCGATTTTCTTCTAATGCAATGGCCTTACTTCCCGAATTAGTCTTTGAAGACAATTTCTTGAAAGCTAAAAAGCCATTTTGAAGATTACTATCATTAATAAACTTTTTATAACTTTATGCTGCGAATTCCTGATTCAGTTTATCAAAAGCCTGGGAAAAATCAATACAAAAGACATGCAATCCATCAACATTATTATTATCCAAAAATTCTAGAAAATAATGTTGCATGCTAATGAGACAATCAGTTCTTGACATTCGCTTTTTGTAACTGAACTGCAAAGCATTATCTTTCATGCAATATTAGAAGAAATAAATAGGTTGTGAATAGTGGTTTCGAATATTATCGCAGAAATAGATGTTATCAAGATATCTCAAATGTTTTCAGGTGTCTAAACCATAGATACTTTTGGTAAAGGTATAAGATTGGCTTTCTTGTAAGATTGTGGGAAATAACTATTTCTAAGAGAAAGATTCCAGCAGTAGTGGTATAGCTGTGCTAAGATATCCCAGTACACTCTAAATATCCATAATAACAAATTATTTGGACCAGTTGTTTTTCGACGACATTTTTTCATAAAATGCGATACTTCATGAGGCTCCAGCAATGTATCACAGTTGCTTTTATTAATAAACTCCACAATTGTTCTTTTTCCATGGTCATCTTGATAACAACATTTTTCGCCACTATATCATTTAATTTTTCTTTTTGAAATGCTTGGAATGCAATCTTATGCTTATAATTTTTTTTATGAGGGATGTTGCCAATGTTCTTCCACCAATTCTCATTTCCAATTCGGGACAATCCAGATGATTTCAACATTCCAATCTTAACCTCTAAGTTTCTCATTTTTTCATATCGTTCTTGCTACTAACATTTATACTTTAATCTTAGTAAATACTTTACAAATGGTGTAATCCTTATAGGTTCTTTATCACTCATTGAAATGCTTCTTATGGAGAAACTCTGATCATATATCATTTAGATACGATTTTCAATGGTTTCAATCGCAGTATCAACATCATTAATTTCAAATATGTCTTCAAATCTTAAATAATCTATAAGAAAATTAAACTTTGCATTATATCTAAAAGACATGTCGCAAAAAGTATGCTTTGTTCGAACTGCAGAAAAGTGAAAATTTGGATGAATTAAGAGAGCAAGTCTGTAAGTTAAGCTTAATAGTATCAATTGTATGGATAGTACTAGAACGATTTGTAAGTAATAAATCTAGTCTTGCATTTAAACGTGTAGGGGGAGAATCCATTATAGAAATGTCACGTGAGAATAAAAAATCGGATGAATCTAAATGAATAAAATCACCAACAATGAAGGTGTTAGAATAGGGATACGATTACTCTATGCTTTGTATAGACCTACTAAGATAGCTTATCAATGCATATCCATTAGGTGAATTTGGATAATTGTAAGAAAAATTAGTAAATAGAGGATTAGAAATTGAGTAATGCTCTATTTTAATCCACAAAGTTTCTAATTCATTTTCGTCTTTGAAAATCTCTGAACATATAAACGTAGATTTAACATATATTAAAACACCACAAACTTTGTGGCTTTTTCTACATCTGCAGGCGTTTCGATCATTTTGAAATATAACATAATCATCCATTGAAATATGAGTATATGGTATAGAAGGCCGCAGTGTGACTACACATATATCAAAGTTATGCGCAATTAGATCCTTGTGAAGTAATGAACAAGCCTTTACTATATTCGAATCAAATGAATTTTGTTTCTTTTTTAAGGAATTTACATTAGCAATACAAATGATAGATGTTTTGTTTGTATTTGAAATGTTATCCTCTTCTAGTCATAGGTCGGGCACACAACCACACCAGTCTGTACGTTCAACTATCTTGCGTTTTTGTAAAAGATATAGAGGACAGGTATGTGAATAAGCGTTGTGCGTTTCTGCTTTTTTATGAAGTTCTTCATTTTCTGATGTAAGACAATCTAAGCATTTCTGTTCAGCAGTTTTGTTATTATTTCTAGATCGACATGTCGTATATTTATGATATCTGTTACAATAAGTAAATTTAGATGCCTTAGCACATGATTTAGCGCTATGGCCAAATTTGCGGCAATTTCAACATTGTGTGATATGAATTGGATCATATATACGAAAAACTTTCATGCCTAAAACCATTTTTTTAAATGGATTTACGAACTGATAATTTTTCTTGACATACAATATTTTTCGTGCCATTTTATCTGTTGATGGATGAAAATAGAATTTTAAAATCACTTTCTGAAATATAATTTCGATATGGATTCAAATTTTTAATTCTTTAAGAATTGATTATTTAGAAAATATATCGACACAAACCAGGCACAGAACTGATTGTAATTTTGGTTTTAAGGGCGAGGTAAACTTAGACTTAAAGGAATTATTGGCATTAACGACATTTGCCATTTCTGACATCATTTCTATCAAAGTTAATGATAATATTACCGGTTTTTTAATTAATTCTATCAATAATTCATTATAGAGTCCTCTAGCCTACTGCATTTAAATGGTTTTATCTACCCTATTTATTTTAGGCGGCACACATCATATATTTTCCAAATATTTTGCTAAGCAGCTTTGGTTTACACAAATTACACAATAGATGCAGGGTGTGCTACCAAACACCAACAAATGTACATAATGTAGTAATTACTTTTAATTCAATGTTTACCCAAACCAGGCGCGGATCTAGAGATGGCAGAAATTTATTACCAGACCAAGAGCTGAGATCAATATGTTGGCATACCTCTGAAATAAATGAGTTTAAGAAAAACGGTGAACATTAAGTAAATGCAAAATAGAATTACTCATTTTATGCATATTCACTATAATTTTTTCAATTATTGCATTAATTCTGTGGGATTGAAATCCATTAATTATTGTGAGATATTACAAGCCGCAGTGAATCCAAGCAGAGTATGCATTTCCCATCCTCGCATCGGGAAAGAAAACTGAATTTTCATCATACTTTTAATTTTCTCAGAACTCAAAAGCAGTGCTTCATCTAGATCTCTAGACTTCTCTCTCTAAAATTCCCTTGGCCAGAGAGTAAATGTAGCAAAATTTTGTAGTTCAAGCATCTGTTGCGTGCAAACTCATTTGAAGAATGTTATCCAATCATAAACTTCCTAATGGCATGAAATTGAGATGTACATGAATACAAAAAAACAAACTTTCTATTGTGTAATTGAAAATGCATACTTTTCCAACTAAGCATTTTGCTCAATGCTTATAATAGATGACACTCGTTTTGAATTACTCATACAGAAAAAATCACACATCAAAATATTCAAAATATATTTAATAAAATTCCATTGCTCTTATCAATCAATTACTAAAAGAGAATAAAGTACGGTGCACTCCAATACAAGCATTCAGTGCAGAAATATGATAATGCCCTTTTAATATTTTAGAAGAATATGGTCATCGAATATGAAGGAACATAGAAAACTAAAAATTCTGCCCTCCAATTCAGTTATATTTTGGGCCAGAAGTTCACATAAATCTTTTACTTCTACTTACTGAATGAATTGGCAGACTTACAAAGTTCAAGTACTTGTATTGGAAATTTCATAGTTAGTTTGCTTCTTCGAAATAGTTTTTATAAATTCATTATTTTTTATTCCTACAGAGTTGAATTTTATTGTTAGGGCATCTATTTGTCAGATGAAAACTATTTATTTTTTTCTGACATACAAATGTAAATTCATGAAATTGAAGTTGACATAATTTATTTAGGATTATTTCATAAAAGTCTTAAATCAAGTTTAAAAAAATTGAACATAAAATAATTGTTGCTATATTGCAGACTGCTCCAATATTGCATATTGTTATAGACAACAATTATGTTCCTGATACTTGAAATGTTTCTCTCAAAACCACAAGTTTTAAATCGAAATGCAATACTTGTAACCCCTAAAAATCAAAACCAAGCAAATTATCAAAAATACAGTCTCATGCAGCCTATGGTAAACTTTTTTATAAATAGTTAGATCTTTTGTAACTGGTGTTCTTCATAGATTTGAAAACACATTTTCTTGTACTATGTAAAAGTATACAAGCATATACGTTAAACTGAAAATTTATCAATTCATAGTCCTCCCATTAATATTGTGTAGATCCCATCCTGATTAGAAATGATGTGCATGTTGTAAATTTTATATATGAAATATTTATAGACTGTTTGAATTTAGAATCTATTTCTTATGCGACGTTTGAGTGTTCCAGACTTGGGAATGAGCCATAATTTGTCGACTTGGCTCGACTCATTTCGTTTTCAACTCGAGTATGTAGTAAAATATTTAAATGTGTACAAAATATGGTAAATATAGAAATGTATAACAACTGAATTATAGACTTTGAAAATAATTTTATGGAATGGAAATTTAATGGAAATTTATAAAATGCAAATTTAAAATCAAAAATTTTCAGCAATATAGAAAATTCTCAACTGAATATTTTTATGAACCATGCATTCCAATAGCCAAAAGTTGTATATGAATCATAAAAAACGTTGCGTACTTCCTCTAAAGTAAGAATCGACTTGTCTTAAATATCAGTCTCGATAGACTTAAAAAGATTTTGTGTAATCCATACGTAACAGGCGTAAACAAGAAAATTCAAATTACCACATGGTGAATATAACGCAAAATTTTATTAATGTCAAGCTATATTGAATAAAAATTTCTGTTCCAGTTCTCTGATAGAGTTAAAGCAATTCTAGCTTCCAATCCTAAATACGGAAATTGTAGAGCATGATTCCAGATATTTTAAAGATTTGACATTTTTGTGGCATTAAATATTCGTTAATAATTTCGACTCCAAAACGATATAACTATATTTTCAATTTTTGATAATACTGCAATAAAGATAATTATCTACAAAATTTAGTAATGCATGGCAGTTTATTCTGCGCTTAGAAATAAATTTGTATTACCATTCGCTGAAATCCGATTCAAAATTTCAAAATTCTATTATGTGTACCTTATCAGATTCAACCTATCATAGAACGTGTCACAACTGAATTGTGATTTCGGTTCATATCATATTCGATTTGACGAACAACTACTAGGGGTCTGCAGAGCCACACAGTAGTACAGGTATGCGATTTACCCAATTTCACTAAAAGTTCTTGGGATATCAACTTGAAAATTGATTGTCACCAAGACCTAATATAATGATCGTAGGGCGTGTTGCCATCTATATAACATTTAATGAGTTTCAAGACTATATTGAAATCAAATTGATTAGTTCATAACATTTAGCATTTAGCACTTTAGTTTACTGAAATGCCCATTTTCTTAATATATGCAAAATCCCTTTTTAATAAAAATCGTAAAAATATATATTATAATGCTATTCACCAATCATTATATATATTTTTTATAATGCAATTCACTAATCGAAGTGTAGAATCGTATCGTCAAAATTGTATGGACGAGGTGCAATAAACTTCAAAAATTTTTATGACTGAGTAGTCAATTTTGTGAGGCTATGGCTCATTTATAGTTGATCCGATTTCCAAAATTTTTATGCCATTCTATGATCAATCGACAGACTTTCTTATCGTTTCTTCCATTTTCTAAAATAATTAAGGGACCGTAACTGACATGTGCATGTTTTGCAAAATTTCGCTATATTAGTGGTCCATAGCGCAAAATTTACGTCACAGAATTTGTCAGTTGTTTTATTCGATTTTACGTCAGAATTAAGTACTATTCAAAAAGCAAAACTGTATAGTAAACAGTTCCTGATATAGGTGTCGAAATGCATATACTGCATTGGCCTCCTCATAAAGAGGTTTGTTGCGTAGTTAGTCCTGATTTCAACTAACTAAAGCAGTCATTAAATTTCGACTCAATAATGTAAACGATACGTATGTTATAGAAGTTCAAATCAAAAAATGCATCCCTAACGATTACGAACTGTTTTACAAGAGATCGTGTGACCTGAAAATATCTATTTTGAATTTTAGATGAAGTTTCTTCTTTATTAACAGAGGAATTTGCAGCGAAATTGTTTTTAATTAGGAAAATTATACGCTGTTAAAAAATGTCAAAAATTATCAAATTTAATTTTGCTGACTATTCTGGAATTCAATGTTTTTTAAATTTAACATTAGTAAAGCTATCATATAAACGAATAATCTAGCAATGTTGTGGCCTTGCTATACTATCCCCGAAAATCTTTGTTAGTTATATTATTTCAAAGGTCAGGGGTGAAATTTGTTAAAATAATGTTCATGCAAGCCTAAAACTTGTATTATATTACAAAAATTTATTCGTTTACACGGACATAATCAGAGAAGTTCTTTAGACTTCAAGAAGAATATCCCTATTCGCGATGTAATATATCAGAAAAATTCAGTTTCTACCAATAGAGACAAACTGTCACTTAGAAGAGATTCAACCTTCAATTTATTGTTTATTCTTATTGGAAATTAAAGTTTGCCAACATCTTATAGATACATGCTTTTTTATTGATTTCAAAATATATTTTTTACATTGCATTTGTTCCCAGAAAAGCTTCCACCAAAATGCGCTGAACATTCTTTTTAGATTGACACACTAATAGACTAGACCCTCATTAAATTACAATTATAAATTTTATGTCAAATTTTGCAATCTAAAAACCGCTTATGGGTTAAATAAATGCAAGCCATTATCTCATATATTCTAGAAAATGTTGGCACACAGATGTGTATTTGTATTGTAGGACCTATGCATACATCTGCATCATAACTTGGTCTATAATGCACGATAAACATTCTATTGAAAAATGATTGAGCACATACCTTTAGATTAATAAATATACCAAAATGACATTGCCTAAATCTCTTTCATTAGGCACATGCGCTGCTAATGGTTTGAGAAATAGAATATCCAAAGCACCGTAGCGTAGTTAACACAATGAAGATTTGAAATTGTCATTTACAGCTGACAGTTTCATTGCCTCAATAAATTAGCAAAATACTACATGACATTTTTAAATTGGAACGATATAATGGGTCCAAGCCTATATTTAATGTACAACTTCAAAACAGGTTGAAAAACATTAGATAATAAATTGTTCCATGCATTGCCGTGACAATTTACTTACGTGAATATATAAATGAGGAGGATTTAAAATACTTAGTGCACACTATTTATTGTATTTCCGTGTGTAGCTTCGTTTTCCCTTTCTACTAAAGCGAAAATAATTCTATGGAATGAAACGCTTTCGTTCAGCTGTTCTTGATTAATATATTAATTATCTTCCACGATGTCTAGATTTTAGAATTTTAATAAAGGAAAAACCAAATACATTTTAAATGCTATTGAAATTCCCCATTCTAAAATCAATGATAAATGTTTTAGTCTTGATGGACACTGAAAACAGTTCTAAGTGTAAGAAAATTGAAAAAAGATTGTTTCAACTGATTTAGACAGCTAAATACTTCTCAATTTCATTCAAGAAGAAACTACAATTAAAGATTTTTGAGAATATTAAAATTTTATATTTTAGCCTACCATAACAGAATATGATGACAAATGTAAAAGCATTTAGATTGCATGCAATTGCAATAGATACTGCATTGGAAACGTCTATGTAAATCTTCTAGAGATATGCCTTGGGATTAAGTAGATATAACCAATAAATAAATGTAAAGTTAAATTTTAAAATTTATTTCTTAAGCTCTATAAAGACCAGTTGTGTCACCTGAAAAAGTGACTCCAAGGAGGATTAGTAGGAATTGAATGACTCCCGACGAGTAAATCAAGTAAATATCAAAATTATTGAGAGTGGCTAATTAATGCACTTTGGGCCATGCAGTGGAAAAAATAACGTTTAGCAAATCAATTGTTGCCTATGTTTCTTGAAAGCAAACATTCTATGAATATTATTGTTTAATTGAAAAAAATTGCGTTAAGCATGTTCTTTATATCGAATACAAAGATTTTTTTAAAAATAGCTTACAAACCATTTAAACTGAATTTATTATTTATAAATATTATTAGCCACAATTTAGTTACATTAATAATAATCTAATCATTTTTATTCAGGTAAAAATACTCTTGCAATTTCATCATTTGCAAATATATTTAACAAGAGTTACTTCCAATTTCAAATTACACGAGATTATATATTTTTGGAAAATTTTTAGTGCCTTAGCCAAGATTATTCATTTCAAGTTGCCCTAATGCATTGTTGGTGGAGACATGAAATTTGCGATTTCCCTGGATTTAACTATTACTCTAGAATTGGGCATTTCAAATGTAGAGATGTATAAATTTAAGTACGCTTTGTGTATTGCAAAATAGACAGTAGACTAAAGCAAATTTCAACTTCTCTCTGTATACTAGTAGTGTAACATTTCTGTTTGTGCTTTGCTTAAACTTCAAATCATATTATACAAAAACATGGAATGGTTAAACTACCATATGTAAACAGGTTTTACTTCGACTTTGGGAAAGGAAAAACTAAACATATATTTCAAAAGATGTAGGTGGCGGCAGAAATATTTAATGACAGAACTCTGATAAACTTTGTCAATTGTTACAAGAGTATATTATGATCGATGACGATTCAGAATTATAAAAAATAAATTTTGCTTGGATGAAAATTCATCGATCACAAAGTAGTTCTCACATCGTAAAAAAAAAGTGGGCAAGCAAGCATATTTAATTCTGCCTTAAACTCCTCTTAGTTTAAAATAAATGAATCTTTCCTTAAAATAACAATAATTCCATTGTATTAAATCAATATGCTGACTATGCATGAAGTGCTAGAAATAAATCTACTATTATATATATATATATATATATATAGATAGATAGATAGATAGATAGATAGATAGATAGATAGATAGATAGATAGATATCACTATGCAAATAGAAAAACTTACAGAAGGTCTAACTAGTGACTAATTGAACGATACTCTGTTTGAAATCAAGCCGTCAAGATTTTTCTGCCAATTGAAGCATTTTATTAAAGTCTGTGGGTGGTCAGGTTTTATAAATTGTAATGCTGACGGTTGGCATGCAAAATATTAGGCAAGTGAACAATGTTAACTCACTTGCGTAACTCAAAGCTTACTCACTTCTGAAAACACTTTTAGAAATTGCTTACATAATCATTGAAATTAAGGCAATTAAACTGCAACCATCTGTACTAAATTGAAACCATGTACATGAACATAGCTATCAAATTTGCAATCATTTAAACATGGGATTCTGACTCCATTAGAAAACAAGATAAATAAAGAAAACTAACAAATAACAAATAAATTTATTGCTACTGTACTTTGTACATCATAAATAACTAAGCATTTAGGTTTCCTTTCTATGTATACCGTATTTATCCGTGTATAAGCCGCACCCTTTTCCACGAAAAATTGCTCCCAAAGCGGTGGTAAGGCTTATCTACACAAACACTTGATAAACATCTCGAGAAGATACATAATTTGCACATATATTGTAAACTAAAGTGCGGGATCTTGCTGCAATATACATTTAAGTAAAGTAATATCCTTGTTTAAAAGACAAACAATTTAATTTATTAAAAATAAAGCAATATTAGAGTATTAAAATGTATTGTTAATTTAGAAATAATATGCATGCAAATATCAAAAGCAATTTAGATCAGAATCCTTTTAAGTACAATTATATAAATCTACAAAGTTGTAAGAAATATCTGAATGATGTAAATAAATATGCTTCATTGATTCAGTGCTTGTGGATTTCTATTTTGCTCAAAAAACTTTTTTCCTAAAAATCTTCTCCCAAACTCGGGGTGCGGCTTATACACGGGTAAATACGGTAATTCTATCTATTACTCTATCAACTCATAAACATAAATCAAGATCAAAACTTTTTGCATTGGTTGAATATAAGAAAAACGTTTTAAAGAAATCCTTCACTAGTGTCGCCATTGGAACCTGGAATTCACTACCTAAAGAAATTAAAAAACTTACTTTAGCAAAAATGTATTTTTGGTAAATCATAGATAGGATACAAGTTTTATACCCACACAATACTATAACTCGTTATTAATAATTTACTATAGTAATTTATTCATACCTGAAAGATTTCTTTTGTAATATATTTAAATTGTAT